>JAYEPQ010000006.1:4909281-5509281 GCA_036321105.1 Dracaena cambodiana | reverse complement strand
GCCTCCATTTGTTCAAGTTACGCATATGAGCACTTGGACTTCTTCATCAAAATCTTTTTTTGAAATAAATCTTCATCAAAATCTTGGCATGTGCAATTAGACACTTCTGCCGAAATCTGATAATCTTGATCCGATCATCCTGGTGTGTCCAGTTCAAGTTATGCATGAGAGCCTTGAACCGCCTCCATTTATCCAAGTTACGCATATGAGCACTTGGACTTCTTCATCAAAATCTATGCATGTGCAATTAGATACCTCTGCCGAAATCTGGTGATCCTAATTCGATCATCCTGGTGTGCCCAGTTCAAGTTATGCATGAGAGCCTTGAACCGCCTCCATTTCTCAAGTTACGCATATGAGCACTTGGACTTCTTTATCAAAATCTAGGCATGTGCAATTAGATAGCTCTGTCGAAATCTAGTGATTCTCATCCAATCATCTTGGTGTGTGCAGTTCAAGTTACGCAGATGAGCCTTGAGCCGCCCCCGATTTGACTAAGATATGTGCAATTGAGCACCCCTGCCGAAATCTAGTAATTTTGACCCAATCACCTAGGTATTAGCACTCCAAGTTACGCAGATGAGCCTTGGAATGTTTTACCTAAAACAAATAAACTATTTTTGATGACAAGTTATTTGTTTTGCAAGCAAATTTCCTAGCCAACAAATAAAAGAATCAAAAAGGAGTTATCATTATTTATCATTCAAAAGGAATGGATTTACAAAAAGAATTCGGAGAATCAGTAAAGTTCTCTCTTCTATTACAAAGTTCTTATTACAGAAAAAAGAACAAAAAGAATAGAACAAAAAAAAAAAACTACGGATCTCCTAGATGCTTCAACTTATTCATCGTCTCGTCAATCACTCGACGATGAGTTGCTTCCACAGAGTGCTGAGCCTACCGGCGTAAGTCGTCATCATTCATTGCAAGTTGTTGAGTCAACCGCTGACGAGACTCTTCGAGAGCGTGGCTTCTTATTGTCCACTCCTGCTCGAGCTGCCCTCGTTGGAGGATCAGCTCTTCCCGTTTCTTAACGGATTTCCCTAGCTGAGACTCGTTGGCTACTAAGATAGCCCGAGCTTTAGCAATAGTCTCCTGAGCTCTAAGGATGGCGGCCTGACTCCTCTCAATCTCGAAGTCCACCGCCTCCAAACCTTAAAGAATGGACTCCTGACTAGCTTGAAGTTCCGCCAACTCCCGAGATCGTCCTTCTTCCTGTCGCCTCAATTCCTCTCGATGCGTTGCTGACTATGCCCGAAGCCGCGCCAGCTCTATTTCAGTGATCGCCTCCACATCCGCTTGACAAATTGTGTTTAGCGTGTCCATTTCCTCTTTTAAGGCTGTAAGACGGGCCCGGTAAGGAGTTGCCCGGGCTTGTCCCCCGATCCTTTCAATGTGATCCAAATAGCTGGACAACATTGGACGTCCAAGATTAAAGAAATCTCTTCCGTCGAAGATCATCTCGATACATCTTCTTAGCAACCGCATAAAGTATTTAACACTGTGTTTGAAGAATTCTTCAAGAGGGTCCACAGTGTCTGCATTTAAAGCAGGCAGCGCCAAAGAAGATGTCGCTGGCAGAGGAGTGGTATCCACTGGAGTCGAAGAAGAAGAAGCCCATCCCTGTACCGGTTCATAATATGCGGGCCAGTAAAGCCAATGCAAATCTGGCAGAACTGGGAATCCGAGGGGAAGCATCACCGGTACAGATCACTCGAGCAGTACTACTAACAGGAGTAGATGATGGAGTGTTTTCACCAGAAGCTCCTCCTGTGGTAGAAGTGACTTCAAATGAGAACTTCAAATTTTCTTCATCCCCCTTTTGGCGGAAGACTTGGAGCTAGAGGAGTCACGGATGTCCCAACAGCCATTATTATTGATGATGATAAAATTGCTGGCTGAGAAATAGAAGATGCACCAGAAACCACTAGAAAGGTCTCTATGGAGCAGACCGGCGGTGTTGGAGACGGAAGACTTGGAGACGGTGTAGCCTCTTTTGCGGCGGCCGCAATAACAACTTCCGTTTTAACATCACTCCCTAGTTCATCAAGGGGAGGAATTGATGAGGGAACTGGGCATGTGGCCGGTGTGAAATAATCAACGTCAAATTCACTTGCAGAGCTACCCAAACTACCCACCGAACCAATCATGCCAGAATAGTCCACTCTCTCCTCGGACTCCCCCTTGGTAGTAAAATGCATCGGCGAGAGGGGGTGGCCACCTGTACCTCAGAAAAGCAAAACAAAGAGTGTTGCATACAAATACAGAAAAATGAATATAAGACAGAGTATAAAAGCGAAGAGAACCATACCAGGGGATACAAGTCCTGTGGTTGGACTAGACGGAGGAACCGTGGTCGTCTCTAGGAGTGCACCCATTTCCCCAATTAAGAACTGCGCCGTAGCGTGCTCACCGGATTCTTGAATAGGCAAACGGGTCGGGGCATCAGAGGCACCAGGAGCTTCAGCAGCCCTACCCTCCTCTGCCGAAGTTGTCGGCAGGGTAGAAGCCAACAAATCTGAAGCAAACTTGACAGCTGCCTCTTGGGGAATTACTAGCGCCCTCGGGGTCAATCTCTTCTTCTTCTTAGCTGGTCCTTCGCTCAGGGCTCCACGGCGTTTGATGATCGAACTCCGGGAATGAATGACCAAGGGTTGGGGAGCTTCTCCAACATCTCCTCCAACATCGTCACCATCATCGTCACCATCATTGTCATCAGAATCGCCAACATCTGATGAGTCGGTCGCCGCGCCAAGGAATTCATCCATTCCTTTCACTCTTACTCTTGTTGCACCCTTACGGCTAGAGTAAAACGCTTCTATTTCTTTACAACAACTCCGATTAATAGAGAAGTTGGGCACGTCAGTATTTGCTATACTGTACCATGTGCAGAAGCTAAGAGTCATGGTCAGCTCGGGCAACTTCTATGGCAAGACGAATTCAGCTCTGGTTCCACCAGCTACAAAATAAAACCAGCCGCGGGCACCCTCGTACAGATTCCCCTCATAGGCAAAATTCTTGCTCGGATTATCCACATAAAGTTAGGAATATCTAAACTGGCGAGCGAAGTGGCTCGGAATGTACAGTTCAATATAACACTTGGCGTCTTGACGATACACCTGGTGCACGGGCTGAATATTAAGGAGCCACTAGAACACTCCTGAGGATAGGATGGTGAAGTTATCTGCTCGCACAATATCCCTGAACTTCGACCCGTATCCTCCACCAGGGAAGTCGGGGAAGCATTGGAAGATCTCATAATTTTGATGATGGCGGAGACTCTTCCGGATTTGAGACATATAGTGACTCTTCCATGAGGAGTGCTTGTATAACTCCACAAAGAAGGGCTTTTCACCGGAGCGATGTTCAGTCGTACTCATCAGAGAGGGGCAGTGTATGATGAGTCACGCCATCAGATAGGTGTAAGGCATCTCCACCATAGGGTTCGGAGTCTTCACCTGGGCAATCTCTTTTGACTTGCCTTTTCCTTTCTCCTTGCTCTTATCAGCAGGGATGAAGTCATTACAGAGTACTCGCAGTCCATGCTGTAGATTGCACACCATGGCGGGAAGAAGTCCGAAGGGTCGGCAGTATGAAAGGAGAACTACTGGATATACCACAGTCATTACAATTTCCTCTTTTGGCAATGACGGCATGACACATCTTTTCAATCATAGCATCAAGAACCCAGCAATAAGACCTCTATTGGATACTGGGAACTGAGTTTGATAGTGGTAACTCTTGAAAGAAGTGCCAGGACCGAATCCACCTTCGTTGGATTCAGTAGTATAATACATTAGGCGGGTCTTGGCGATACGGCGATCGATCTCCGTGACGTCGACAGGAGCATAGCCATGGACAGTTGTTGAACTATCCTTAGAGTTCAAATTGGCAAAAAGGTACTCGGCCCATTTCTTGTGGCCGATACCCTGATGCACACCTGCCATATCAGCGCAGATGCGGTAATGGCACATCATCTCCCAGTATGTAGCGTAGATGCGCTCGTCCCTCGCCATCAGCATGTTCAACTCTTCGGTAGTGGGGATATACTTTTCATAGGGGACTTCGCCCATTGATAGCCCGGACACCTCAAACATCTCATGAAGAGCAAACCCCAGCTCACCCACTGGTGTAAAGAAAGTGTTAGTCTCGGAGATATACATCTCCAGGAGACTAAAAAAGTGATAAGCACTCTGAGGGATCCCAAACTGAACGTTTTTGATGGCTTTATATAAGCCGATCTCTTTCAGAACTGGTTCATGGGAATCTAACATATATTGGACGAGGTGAGCCCACCACATATTGCCAGAAGAATAAACCCAGCCAGGCATCCTGAAGTCACTGGCTGGGTATTGGCCTTCTTTCGCCATGAACTCACTCAGGAAAGTTCGTGCGCGAATCGGGACCTCTCCTACTGGGTACTCCTTACTAATTCTGCCTGGAAGCAAACCAGTAATACATCTGGTGGGGCCATCTTGATAAGCCCCATGTGCGCCCAATTTGCCAGTTGGGACGCCGTCCTGTTCTTGAGTTAATCTCCACTCTAACTCACGATGCATCGCCAGCCTCTGAAGATAGATCAGAGGATAGCCACGCTCCATCCTAGGCAGAAACATTAAAGTTTCACCAGAATTATAGAGCCACATGCACTCTCTTCAAGGAGGATCTAGTCTGATTGCTCCATCTTGTCCCCAAAGAGAAATGCGAGCTTCTCTAGCACTTCTCTGATCATGACTTCGAAAGCCACATCAGTCACAATCTCCCGTGCAGTAGCGGGTTGATATTTGATCAATTTTTTCCTGCGCTCTCTCGAATCTGGTTTGTATGCGGCCAGGATGGTAGTGAAGCGAAATTGGGCTGTCGAATCAGAACCCCCAGCAAAACCAAAGTAGTGCTTATGGGGAAAGGCTTCCATCGAATACCCCACTGTAAAAAGGAGAAACAAGAATCAGAAAATATTCTATGTATAGAAGCACGAAGCTAAAAATTAGACCGCGCGAAGCTAGAAACAACTCGGCGCGAAGCTAAAAATTAGACCGCGAGAAGCTAGAAACAACTCCGTGCGAAGCTAAAAATTAGACCACGCGAAGCTATAAACAACTCCGCGCGAAGCTAAAATTTAGACCGCGCGAAGCTAGAAACAACTCCGCGCGAAGCTAAAAATTAGACCGCGCAAAGCTTAAAGTGATAGCCTCGCATTTGCAGAATCATATCCTCAAGTTAAAAACGCGACAGCTAGTAGAGATAGCCCCGCGCTTTGAAACGCGAGGATGATGTGATAGCTTCGCGTAAAGAAGAAAGCCAGAGGCTTTTCTTCTTCTCCAAGCCATATGGTCGTAGAGATAGCCCCGCGCTTTAAAACGCAAGGATGACGTGATAGCTTCGCGTAAAAAGAAAACCAGAGGTTTTTCTTCTTCTCTGAACCATACAGCCGGAGTACGTCGATCTCGCCGGTGAAACAGGTGATCGAACGGTTAGAACCGAGCCGAATCACTCTAAAAATGTTCTAAAAAGTTCGAAAGAGAGATTCTTACCCCCAATAGGCGAGGCGTGGGTTGGCCCGCCGCCTCCACGGCCGTTGCCGCCGCTACCTGCGCCAGTCGCCGACGACGAGGCTGCGCGAGAAGAAGCACGAGTCTTGGGTGCCATTGCTTACGAAATGTTGAGTAAAATCGACGGGAAATCGAGGGAAACTAGGTTGGAAAATGCTCGGGTCGCCTAGACTCTGATCGCCTGAATCTCTAAGTCCCTGGAAAATTCTCAAAAGAAATGAGAAAGAAGAATAAGAAAAGACTTCATTTAAATGAGAAGAACCGCCTCTTGGAATCTGGCGCAAGTTTCGGAGAAAATAACTGATCAGTTACTCTCCAAAAACGCAAGGCTATTAGCTTCGCGTGGCAATAGAACACGCAAAGTTATTTAACTCTGCACAACTATGCAAAAGGCGAGGCTAACTTGGTATTTTAGTTAAGCGTTCCTATAAAGAACTTGGATTTTTGGCGAAGTGCAATTAGGCACTTCTATCTGAGTTAAATGATCCTTACACGATCATCTTGGTATTAATAATCTAAGTTACGCAGATGAGCCTTAGATTGTTTTACCAAAGCTATAAGCCATCTATTTGTTGAGCAAGCAAAATTCTTAAAGCCAACAGATAGAGAGGAAAATATTTTCCTTTATTCATAAAATAAAAGATTACAAAAGAAGAGAGAGTTATAGCTCTCCCAAAAGCTTCTACATGATCATTAACTCATCAATAACTTAACACGAGACTCCTCCACGGGGTGTTAAAGCTCAATTCCATGGTTCACATGCAAAATATCTTCTCTACAAAGATCAACTATGATCTGTTTAAAGTTCTTAGTGGATTATCTGAAGATACTGCTACAAGAATCCTAATGAAAATGCACAAGTTGAATTTGATATGCTACAAGCCCTTAGATGATCATCTCTATCACTTTGGAAAGCAACAGAGATTGTCATCTAACAGAAATGGTCCTCAAGAAAACTTAATGAGATGCCGCAGAGTTCTTGTAACTCCTTCAAAAGTTTACCTTGGGAGCCAGAGCTTGAAACCTGCAACTATGTTGTAAAGCATATGCTTCTCGCTTCCATAGAGTTACTTTTGCTGATGAAGATCGGTGCATGGCTAGCCTTTGAAGATATATCAGGGAATAGCTACACTCCATGCTGGCCAAATATATCAGCAGGTCATCAGACCAAATCTGGTTCACTACAAAAGAAGAATCAAGAGTTAGAAAAAGTTTGACAAAACTCGAAAAATCTTCTAAGTATAAAGACGCGGAGTTAAACTAACTCCGCGTGTAGCTAAAAAAATAGCTTCGCATTTCAAAACGTAAGGCTGACGAGATAATTTCGCGTAGAGGAAGAACAGAGTTTTTCTCTGCCTTTTCCTTCTCTTTCATAGCCTCGCATTAGAACGCGACTGCTAAATTAAAATAGCCTTGCGTTAGAATGCGACTGCTAATTAAAATAGCCTCGCGTTAGACGCGACTGCTAGTCAAAATAGCCTCGCGTTTCAAAATGCAAGGATGATGTGATAACTTCGCGTAGAGAAAGACCAGAGTTCCTCTCTGTCTTCTCCTTCTCCTTCAAGCCTTACGGCCGGAGAACGGCGATCTCGCCGGTGAAGTAAACAATTGGCTAGTTAAAATCGAGCCAAAACACCCCAAAAATGGTTCTAAGGAGGCAAAAAGTTAAGATTTTTACCTTCAGAAGACACGGCATGGACTGGTTCGCAGCTGTGTCTATTTCCATGATCGCTGCCGTCGCCGTTAGTGTCAGCCGCCGTGCACGAAGCCGTACTCTTCTAGAGCGACATCCTAATGATGAAAATTTATGGAGAGTCGAACGGAGATCAATTGAAGATCGTTCGTCGACATCGCTTGCTCGATCGCCGGAGCTCTAAATTTTTCAACTCCTCAAAATGAAGAAGAAGATGAATCAAAGACTCTATTTAAACAAGACTTCTATCTCTTGGTATTCGGCATAGAACTTCAGGGTAATTAATGAAGCAATTACTCATTTCACTGAAAGAAGCGAAGCAATTAGCTCCTCGTAGGTGAGTAAAACGGGAGATAAACTTGGTATTTTAACTCCGCGTTTCTAGTTTGAAGATCCAAAGTATTTCAAAATTTGCTAAGTTCTAAGCCATTTTGAAAACTTTGAAGGGGTTTTGTTGGCAGTGAAAATTTCTAAGTAAATAGGATTTTCCACAACAGAACGCGGAGCTAACTCAGTAGCCCCGCGTCTGGCTAGTTTTAGCCTCGCGTTTGAGTAAAACGCGAAGTTATCAATAGGTCCGCGTTAGCTCCACGTTCCGGTTATTTAGGTCCGCGTTTTGATGAGTTTAACTCTGCGTGAGCAGATAACCAGAATCTCAAATTGATTGAGAGTATAATTTGGGCTTATCCAAACACCCAAATTAAGTCCGATCAGAACTCTAAATCAAGAGATTTAAATCAAAACTAAGATATTTGATTGGAATCCTTGATAAGTACAAATTCTATTTAAATAGAAACTCTTGCATTGATGTAAAGCTATAAATATCCGGTTGAGAAAGCCCTAGAGGTCGTCTTTTTTCCGGCACCTGAGATCTTTTCGGATCATTTTTCTAGCATCTTGGAGAATTCGAGTTACGCATAGAGCCTTGGATTTGTGAAGAGCAGAGAAGAAAAGATCATCTACAGTCGGCCATCATCGTCCAAAGGAGCTGCTTGACAGATTCCATCACCACATAGATCCCACATCATTATAAAAGAGAGCGATTAAGATATAAGATCCTCTCATTTGTTCATCTTTATTTCTTGTTCTCTTAATTCAAGCTTATTCAATGGAAGGAAAGGCGAATACAATTTCAGCCGAGAACAGATGCATATTTATTTATCAGTAAATTTCAGGAAGTATGCGTGATGATAAAACTACAGCACTTATCGGAGGACGCAATTAAGGTCCATTTCATCCCCTTTGCACTTAAGGATAATGCCAAGAAATGGTTGTACTGTATGCCTACAAATTCAATCACTACATGGGATGAATTCATTACGGTATTTCTTAAGAAGTATTATCCCACGCATAAGATGGCAAGGATACGAAATCAAATCAATCAATTTCGTCAAGTGCCAGGAGAACCCTTCTGGAAATACTTAGAATAGTTCAAAGATTTATTAGCTCAGTGCCCTCACCATGCAATAGAAAAGTGACGGTTGTGTCAAATCATGTACAAAGGACTTGATTACACATCCAAAACTCTTCTTGAGTTCATGTGTCAGGGGGAGTTCATGAGAAAGAATGAGGATGAAGCATGGAACTTTCTTGAGAACCTATCGTTGAAGACTATGCAGTGGGAGAGTCCCACTGAAAAGCCCAGTGTATCAACTTCTGCACATAAGGGTGGGATCCATAATGTCGACAACTCTATAGCTGTCGAAGCTAAGATTGCAGCCCTTATGAGGAGAATTAAGGCATTGGAGACCACTCATACTCCACAGGTAGATCAAGTAAATCAAATTCAAGTTCTTACATGTTTTAATTGCGGAACTCCGAGTCATGTTATGGAGGAGTGACCATTATTAACGAATCTCATGGATCCCACACTTGAACAGGCTAACGCCTTGTATCAACAATCTATGAACAATCCTTATGCTCCGATATATAATCATGGCTGGAGAAACCATCCAAATATATCATGGGGTCAAGGGCAATATCAAGAGCCCCTAACCCTAACATGCAGTCTCCAGCCAATGGTCAGTTCCTAAGTTCAAATGTGGGTGCTTATCAACACCCAAACACTTCAAATTTTGGGAACAACCATAATAGACCACCTGCACAAAACCACTCACATCCACAACAGGGGTCCAATAATGAACAAAAAAAAGTGACTTCAGTCACTTGAGAAGCATATTGAAAATATTCTCAAGTCTCATTCCAAGTTTGACACACATATGTCCAACCTTGACATGCACATGCAAAATCTTATGAAAGTATCAACTGATTTTATTCAAAGTACAGGTCAGCAACTGCTTGTGAACTCTCAATCTATTAAGAATGTAGAGCAGCAGGTTGGACAATTAGCGAGTCAGTTGAGTTAACGTGGCTAGGGTAATTTTCCAAGTCAAATCATAACGAACCCTAATGCCAGTTCCTCAAACTCCAATCAGTCGCATGTTCACCAATGCAATGCCATTCACACATTTAGATCTGGCAAGTAAGTGGACAATAATGTAGTCATGCTCCCTGATCCCACTCCTACTATCTCGCAGGCTACACCATCTCTTCCACCCCTTTCTCCACAACCATCTCCATCACCTCCATCACCGTCACATAGTCATTTGGAAGAACCTATTCCTTAGCCAAAAGCACCATATCCCAATCAGCCTAGGAAGCCTTCACCGCAAGTAGTGAAGATTCTTGAAACATTTCAGCAAGTGAAGGTTGATATTCCATTCCTTGACATTATACAACAGGTTCCTACTTATGCTAAGTTCCTCAAAGATTTGTGTCCTAAGAAACAAGTAAGAAACGTTTCTGAGAAATTTTTTCTTGCTGCAAATATATCGCAAATTCTCTTTAACTCCTTATCTATCAAGTACAAAGATCCAGAATCCCCTACAATCTCACGCACCGTTGGGAACACTACATTTTATAGGGTGTTGCTTGATTTAGGGGCTAGTGTCAACTTGCTTTTTTATACTGGTTATCAGCAATTGGGTTAGGAAAACTTCAACCTACTAAGCTCACATTACAGTTAGCTGATCGTTCAATTAAGAGATCACTTGGTATGGTTGAAGATGTGCTTATTAAGGTCGGCGAGTTTATCTTGCCTGTAGACTTCATTGTCTTAGAAACTAAGCCAATCTCCAATCCACAGAATCAAATTCTTGTTATTTTGGGTAGACCATTCCTTGTATTATCAAATGTATTAACTGATTGCAGGAGTGGTCTCATGAAGTTATCGTTTGGGAATATGACTGTGGCATTGAATATATTCAATATGGATGAGCACACAACGAGCTCCCTCATTGAGGTCAATACGATTTATAGTTTGCACTCTCATTTGACCCTTGCCCTAATGATGAACCCTCATTTGAGCAAATTTTCAAAGATGAGCTCATATTATTAAAAGATTTGGCACATACTGATTTTATGTATGATGATACATGTGCAAGTGTGCCATTGATTTATGAGCAAACTCTTGAGGATTTGTTTGCAGAGGAGATCGCACTACTTCGTGAGTTCGAAGAGCCACCACCACGTTTACTTGATCATATAGTACTCTTCTCACCTCACGATATTTCTACATGTATTTTTTTTACTAATGATGATTGGCAGGTTTATAATGAAGATTTTTTTACCTAATTATTAATACTTACATGTGGACAAAGAAAAAGCAAGGAGGGCATAAGAAGTAGACAGGTAATTTCGTGACTTGTAGGAGGATGATAAGATATAATAATGCACCCACTTCCCGTTTAAAATGCACACACTATGAAAGTAGGAAACGATCGAGAGTTGTAACCATTTTCCATGCGTTAATAGGGTGATGATATTAAGATCGTAACTTTTATGACTCTCATTATTTAGTATTTGTATAATAGTTTTCATATTTATTTTATCACACTTGATTTTTGTATGAGGGCATACTCGAGTTTAGGTATGGGAGAGTGGGTTAGGATATTTTCTTTGTGTTTTTTTATGATTTTAGTTTTTTTTAGAGTTTTCATTTTTAGATGATTTTTGGGTTTCTTTATTTTTCAATTTGGGTAGTTTTTAGGGTAACAACTAACTGAAGAAAAAACTGAAAAAAAAAAAAAAAAAAAAAATATAACAACAAATTTATGTATTTTTATCAATAGATCAACTTTATTACAGATAAAGGAACAAATTTAGATTTAAAGTTGGATAGGAGAGTAGATTGGACGATACACTTTGAATTTTATAAAATAAAGATTAAAATCTGAAAAATAAATATGCTAATAGTAGTTTTGAGACAATTATACATCTATTTTTCACTTCACAATAATTTATTAGGTTAAGGACAAAAATGATAACAAATAAGTAAGTCTTCTTTCTCTTAACAAAGAACAAAAAAAGAAAAAAAAGTGAGAATAAAATAATGGGGTGAGCCTGATATTAAGGCAATAGCCTCGAGAGTGATAAAATAATGGGGTGCGCCTGGTATTAAGGCAATAGTCTCAAGAGTGAAATAAAAGAGTATGATCTAAATAATCAGGTACTTTGCGCCTAAGCAGATATGAATATTCGCATGAAAAGTGCAATATTCTTAAAAAAAAGAGAAAGAAAAAGAAAAGAGTATGAACCGAGTAATCGGGTACTTTGCGCCTAAGCAAGTGTGAATATTCGCATGAAAGGTGAAATATTCTTAAAAAAACAAAAAAATTGTTATGAGAGAGGAGATGAATCATGAGTTAGAGTAGGAGTCCAAAGTCGAAATAAACTATCACACATGCACATAGTTGTATAGGAGCAAATAAGATTATCTGTTAGTGGGTATTGAAAGATAGGATTTAATTTTTTGATTAAAATAATAAGTGTATCTGATATGACACTCAATTTGAAAATTGATAATCTAAATGCTCTCTTGAATTTGTATTTTAGTGAGATTAATTGATGAAAATATCATTAAAAAAAGAATTTTCTTTCCTTTGTATAAGATTTTTATTTTTCTTGATTTTCGGTTATCCATATTTTTCTTTTCTTTATTCCTTGATCTATTTTCTTCTTAAATTCTGTGGGTATATTCAATGCAAACTCTCACGAGACAACACTTGTTCATTAGGGTAACCTAGAGGTTTAAAGACTTGTTGAACGTGCTAAGTGCAATCACGATTCCTGCGAAAGTGAATTAAGATTTTTCTTTTACTTCTTAGGTTTTGATTTTGCTCAAGAACTAGCAAAAGATATGTGCAGGGGTGTGATGAGTATCATAAATTATATTTTTCCTCCCATACTTTATCTATTTTTGTATATAAATAAATGCTACTCAGGTATTTTTAGTGTCTTTTCATGTAATCCAATTCATACAAGGAGACGATATGAAATCAGAGTTGGAGTAGAAAATCAAAATCCAAAAAGTTTCTAAAGTGGGCGAGACTATGAGACTACGATGCTGCAGAGAGTCAAAGTGCAATACAGTCATCAAAATAAACTCAAAAGGAGAAAATACTCAAGGAAAAGTAAATTTAGAAATTAATTAAATAATTTTACCGCTAATTAGTGGTAATTTCAGCTAATTAGCGGCCCAAAGTGGGCCCCACTATTTGATTTTTCTCCCGTGATTTTGTTGTAATTTTGTAGTTTCACAATTGTATTAGAATTGGGTTTGATTTTTCGAAGCCTATATATTGGTCGTATCCTTATATTTTAGAAAGGATCCTATAAGTTTTGTACTCATTTTAAATTAATAAAATTATGGTTTTACTGAAAGGTGACGGCGACAATACCGTGCTCCAGAGGTAAGTCATTATTTTGAGATCATTATTTGCTTTCTAAATAGAGTTAATTGCTTTCTAGTTTAGGTTTTATTGCTTTTTATATTAGGGTTAACCATATTCATGAATAAAAACTTGATTTTGTTATTTAAAAATATAAGTAGCTAATTAATTTAGCTTTATGATGTAGATGAAGTTAGGATCCACCATCTAATTGCTTTCAAATTTTTTTCTTAAATAAAATAATAAAAAAATAATTTTTCCATGAAAAGATTAAAATACAAGAACTCGAAGATTAAGATTTTGATCGGTTATACTTGAATTAGTTTTCTTGATAGTTTATACTTAGTTAGGGTTTGGGGTTGTTGATTTTATCTTTTTCATTGAATTATCTAAAGATTTAGTTTGTTTTTATGAAAAGTAGTATTTTCGATGAGTTATACTTGCATACCACTTATAGCTCATACTTAGGGCACTTTAAATAAAAATTAAATTAAAAAAATCAAATTTTTTTTATAGAAGAAGATAATAGAAGTATGAACATGATTGGAAACTAGTGGATTTTAGATCCTAAGCTATTTAGATAGAAACAAATCCAATCTAAAAACTCATAGTTAGTCCGTTAGACTAAGGAAAGAGTAAGGACGCAAAAACACCTTAGATCCGTATGGGATAACCTGTACAGTGCTACATTGACACTGTGCGCTTGCAGTTTATCACATCAGATTGCTAATGTGACTCGTAATGACAGAATTTGGATCTCCAAAAGAAGTACTGTTTCAAATCCATGCACCAAAGAAAAACGTGTAGTATTTGTGGGTGTCCTAACAGTAGTTCGGTATGCCCAAATACACTCTCCAAGCTTTTTATCCTAATCGCATTGGTTGAATGAAACAAACTTCTTAAGGAGCTTTACAATGGTTTTGTTGAAGGCTTCTGCTAAACTATTCACTTCAGGATAGTATGGAGATGAAGCTATACTTTTGATTTGATATTTGTTGCGAAACATGGATAATGGCTGACTCACAAATTGAGGTCGTTGTCATGAATAATTCTCCTAGTCACCCTGAAGCGATATATGATATGATGTTTAATGAATTTGATCACATCTTATGTGTTCACTTCAGTTAGGGGAACAACTTCAGTCTACTTTGAAAAGTAATCAGGCATGGCCAATATGAATCAATGACCCTTTGTTGATGGTAGCGAGATTGACCCGATAATGTCCATTCCCTATATTTCAAATGGCCATGATGTAGCCGTTGAATGGAGACATTCCAGTGCCTGATGTATGAAGTGTGTATGTATCTAATATACTCTACATTTTTGGCATAAGCAACTTTGTCTATGATCATCTTGGACCAATAATATCTCATTTTTTGGAGTCTATCTCAGAATTTTAGTCCTGATTGATGTGCTCTGCAAATGCCGCTATGAGCTTCTTCCAGTGCTTCTTGCGCTTCTCCGTTTGAAAGGCAACGAAGCAAGATTCCATCATAAGATTTTCTATAAAATGTCCGAACTACAGCATTATAATAGAATCGAACAATTTTTCTCTGAATTGCAACTGCTTCTTTGGGATTTTCTGGCAATATACTGTAAAGAACATAGTCTATATATGAAAATTGCTAATATCTTGGTTCAAGATTAGATTCAAGAGCATATACTTCATGTGCTTCTTGTTTCTTACTTGAATTTAACTCCACTTCGAGTTCATTTTCCGGGCAGAATAATTCTTTACTCTCACTGTTATGTGTTTACTAGAATCTTTGGGCAAAGCTAAAGCAGCAGCCAATGAAGCTTGTTAATCTGTGTAGCTGTTTTAATGGCACGACACATGACTTATGTAGAAGCCGTTAAAGTAATTAGCTATTTTTGTGACTGCTTGGTAATATGGTAAGAGATCTTCATTCTTGATCTCATATTCACCTTTTAACTTGGTTGATGATGAGTTGAGAGTCTCCATATACTTCTAAATATTTCATCCCTAATTGTTTAGCTATCTTTAGGCCAATCATTAAGGCATTGTATTTGGCAACATTGTTAGAGCATGACTCTGTTAATGAATATGCTCAATGTGGTTATAAGGAGAGATAAAAACAACCCGCACTCCTGCTACCATCTTCCCTTTGGATCCCATTCTAGAGACACCATCAAATAAAAGATGCCAGACTTCTTCTATAGTGGCATTCACTTCAGCAATCTCTTGTGGAATGCCTTCTTCTAGATTTGTGCTTCCTTCACCTATTTCGTCAGGGATATCTTTGCACAACTTTGAAGACGTCGAAATCGGGTGTTCAACTATGAAATCAGCTATATCTTGACCCTTAATTGACTTTTGTGGAATGAAATGAATATCGTATTGCAATAGCGAAACAACCTAATTGGATAATCTTGAATTTAATGATGCTGGTTTGGTCATTAATATTCTTAATGGATTAACTCTCGATATAACATTAATTGTTTGCCCTACTAGATAGTATCGCATTTTCTGCACTACAAACACTAAAACTAGGCATTCTTTTTCTACTGGGTTATATTGATATTCATCTCCAATCATGATTCTACTTAAATAGTATATAGATTGTTCATATCCAAATTCATTCTTTTGGGCTAACAAGACTCCCAAAGAATGGTCTATGGCTCTTACATATAATAGGAAAGGTGTTCCTATCATTGGAGATACAGTGACGGGCAACTTCATGAGATATTCCTTAATCTCTTTGAAAGCTTACTAATAAACATCATCCCAAATGAACGACACTCCTTTTTTTATCAATCGTATGAATGGTTGACATCTCCCGGACAAGTTTGATATGAACCTACGAATGTATGCCAGCATCTTCTGCAGTCCTCTCAACTCTTTAAGATTTCTAGGTGGTAGAATGTCTTGAATTGCTTTAATCTTATCTGGATCAAGAAGAATTCCTTGGGAAGTAGCCACGAATCCAAGGAATTTTCCACTAGAGACTTCCAAAAAAGACTTGGTTGGGTTAATCTTAAATTGTTGTTTTCACATGAGATCGAACACTACTCTCAGGTCATGAAAATGATTGTCTTTGCTTTTGCTTTTAATTGCCAAATCATCTACGTAATATTTTATCATTTTCTAAAGATGTTCTTATAATATAGTGTTCATGGCACGTTGATATGTGGTACCAGCATTCTTTAAGCCAACAGGCATGATCGTATAACAGTACATCCCAGTGTTGTTCAAAAAGACGTATGATTTTCATTGTCGGGATACATCTTAATTTGATTGTAACTTGAAAATCCGTCCATGAACGATATCTATTCATAATCGCAAGTATTGTCGATCATGACATCTGTGATTGGCAATGGAAATTCGTTTTTCGGGTATACTTCATTCAGATCTCTGAAATTGATGTAGACTCTAATTTTTCCATTCTTCTTAGTCACAGGGACTATATTTGTCACCCAACCAGGGTGTTGTTCTTCACGAATGGAACCTGATTCAATTAACTTCTTGATTTCGGCTTTAATGGCTTCCATAATTTTAGGACAGAACCTTCGTTGTTGTTGTTTAACGGGTTTCACATTTGGTCGGAAATTCAGCTTGTGCATTGCCACTTTTGGGTCTAATCCTGGTATGTCTTCGTAATTCCAGGCAAAAACATCAATGTATTCTTGGATGAGAGAGATCAATTTTTCTTTTTCTTCTAATGATAAACTTTTACTTATAAACATGAGTTTAGGATTAGTTTCATCACCCATATTTATCTGGATTACTTTATTTTCAGTTGAATGTTCACGTTATTCAAACTGAACTGCCTAATTCATGTTGAGATGCTTTGCCCATGAATCATCTTTGATTAGTGGCAATTCTTCATCATCTTCTTCTTTATGATTTGCAGAGACCATATTAATAGAGATTTCTTGAAAATGACTCCAACACGTATATCTGAATCCCAGCATAACGATTTGGATGAATGAGTTTGTTAAAGCTTTTCAAAATTTATTTCTGAAAGATTTTTAGAAGTGGTAACATATCCTAACCCCTGCCAGTTTTATATAGTAATTTGGTATTTTTCCTTTTAGAACAAAATATCGAAGCATAGTTCTTCTTCCTTTTCCAAAATTCAACCCCTACCTTTAGCTAGATTATATCTCATTTTTTTTTATTATTTTATGTGAATTCTCATCATAATGGAAGAATTCGGGATTTTCCTATTCTTCCTCTGAATCGAAACATTTTTCTTTATCATTATTGTTTGCTTTTTCAAATAATATAGGTCTTTGACCTTTATATTTGGGAGGAATTTCAAAGATTGCTTCACTTACATTTCCTTCGTCATTACTTTGTATATAAAAAGATGAACGGATGGGTGCTTGATACGATTATAAGAAGTATATTTTATCTAGTTGATCACTGACCGAATCAGTACTAGTAGTTGAGGGCTCAGAATCAACACCAGACAAATAAGAAAACTCTATATTTTCATTTATAACCCACTCTCTATCAGACGTGGCGGTGTCATTTATATTAAGGCCTTCAAGACTTACTACAATTAGTTTTACTTTTCAATTTTCATCATTGGATCTCAAATCTTCGGATTCTGATTTAGTATTGGCCTCATTGCCACTATCTGATTTTGGGGCAGGTTGTTGGCTACTTAAAATGTGCCTTGACAAAGCAGCGCATTTGTAAAGTAATTCTCAACCCCTTTGAAGGGTTATTTTTCTGCCACTAGAGTTTTCACATTTCCTTCTTTGTCCACATACTTCATATACTGATGAAGTGTAGAAGGGACAATTAGGTTGAGATAAATCCATGGCCTTCCAAGTAAGAGGTTGTATGACGTGTTAGTATTTATTACATAGCATGTGACTTCTATCTTTAAATCACCGATTAGGCATTTCAATTTTACCTTTCCCAAGGGTTTACAACCATTAGCGTTGAACCCGAAAATAGTTGTGTTTGTTGATGCCAGTCTACTCATTGGGACCCAAGATATTGCAATACCCTCCTTGGCATTATGGTTAAAGTGGATCCAGGGTTGATCTCCGTTGACCCTATGTAGCTTTTATAGTATAAAGGTTGATGGTGCTTGTTACTCTTTACTTATATATCTTCTAGAGAAAAAATTATGCAAGGTATCTTCATGGAAGTTTGATGAAATGCTACACAAATTTCTTCTTCTGTTGTTTCTGGGATTTGGGCCAGAAACAATTTAGAATTTTGTAGAGCTTCTCTTAAGACTTCTCTGGTTTGGTTGGATTGCCTTAGGAGCTCATACAAAGTGATTCTTGTAGGAATGTTGGCCAATTACACCAACACATCAAACCAGAAAGATTTCTTAGAACTTTCCATCTATTCTTTCTCCTTGTTTTTAAGAGCTTTATCAAACTTAAACTTTTCTACTTGTTCTTCTCCGGAAGTTGCTTAAACTTTTCTACTTGTTCTTCTCCGGAAGTTGAGGTTCAACCACCTGATCATAATTTTTCAGATAATCTCTTACTGAACGAGTTACAAAAGGTTACTATTGGTCTTCATTGACTACCAATGATTCTTTAAGTTCCTCTTCTAAGACTGAAAGAGGACGAATTGCTATATCATCTTCGGGGACTGCAATAATAGTATTGGAAGTGTGCGCCTGTTCCATAAACTTCATTTTAGATGAACTTGAAGTCCACTATTCATCTTCGAAAAGATCTGGATGTATCCATATTATGTCTCCTTTAGATGCTTTAAAGGATGATAATCCTTTCTTTTGTTGTTGATGAGGGTCATAATTTACTACCCTCATTATACCTTTAGAAATTGGTTGAACTCTGTCTTGAATTATTGACACAATCCAGTCTGGTGCTTTTTCAAATTTGAAAGATACCATGTTTGTTATTTCTTTCTTTTGCTCTTCCTACAGCTTGATGACGTTACTATCCGCTAGTGTTTGAATTTTGTCCTTTAGAATGTAACAATTCTTACTAATATGGTTAATGATACTATGTAATTGGGATCATTAATCTTTTCTACTTTTTTATGACACTTCACCTCTGGTAATTTAAATATATTTATTTTTATGAGCAGGTTGAAAATGGTGATAGTGTGCTCACCTTTGAAAAATATTGCTTCTGGGGAGCCCTTAATTGAGGATGGGTCCTCGGACGAGGTTTAGTTGGCCTTGGAGCATCTATCACTATCGTCTCCTTTCCTTCAGATTGAGATAATTATGGTGTTCCAGGGTTATTTTTTCATGGTCTTCCTCCATCGTCAATCTCAAATCCCTGTGCAATTTCTCTGACTTATATTGAAAGATCCTTCCAAGTTGAAGATTTTACTGCTCCTATCCTGAAAAAATTTTAGTGGAGAGATTATGTCTGCAGGTTTCCACCAAGGTCTTTTTTGGCATCTCATGCGGACATCTCAAAGAATCATTTCTAAATATTTTTATGAAGTCTCGAGCCGACTCCCCCTTATTTTGCTTTGTAGGAAAGAGTGCTAGTATTGAGATCTTTATGTCATTTTCGTAAAACTTGGTCAAGAAGGCATTTTCCATGTCATTCCATGAGTTAATGGTTCCCGGTTCTAGCCTTCAGAAGCATTCAAATGTTAGACCCGTAAGGGTACTAATGAAGACTCATGTGATGATTGGGTCATTTTCGATCAAATGGCCCTTCTAAGACTTGAAATAGTAAAGGTGTTGATTCGATGAACCTTTACCATCGAGGGACTTGAGCTTCAAAAACTTATAGTTTTCTAGAAATGATATATTCTGCCACTCCACAAGATACAGCCTTACGACCCCCAGCTCTTGCAAATTGCTCTTATAAACTAGAGCATTGAGCTTATTTTGGAAGCTCTCCATGAGGGCAACATGCAGATTGCCTTCATATTCTGAATTCTTAGATTGATGGTGCGAGTGCTCAAAACAATTATCTTCTTCTTCATGTTGATTCTCACCACCAGTATTTCTAGGAGGAGTACGAGGTTCATTCTCTTTTCCCTTCCCTTTGTTCTTCCTCGGGTTGCGGGAACCTTTGGAATAAGATCTCCCTTGTTCCTCATTTTCTTGTTGATCAGGTACTGGAGCATCTCCCTAATCTCATCAATAGTTTCCTGCTGTTTATGGATGATCTTCTGTTATTTATCCATTCTCTTCATGAACTCTTCAGGATTTTCCTGCGCCATATGCACAGAGACGGACTACTCAAAGAATGAGTTTGAAGAATGAGATTCTACAATAGCAAAATTGTTTGTTTCTTCTTCATTAGAGAAAATTCTGGTCATCTTCTGGTAATCCAATAGCACTATTACCTCATTCTAAAGTCGGGTATTTCTAAAGACACCGTGAATATCACTAAACATGCTCTTCAGCCTTGAAGAGTGCTCAGAATCTGATAAATTTGTTTGAGAAATACTTCTCATCTTCTTCTTCTTTTCCATAGTTATCATATTGGATAATACTTTGGAATACTCTGGTTTAGAAAATTCTTGCTTGATGGCGCGTCTTCTCTTTGAAGGTTGGACTAGAAACGATGCAAGTCTATTGAAAAAAGACGGTTTTGCAAGAGCTGAAACACAGTAGTAATGGGACAGCACTGTGTTGATTAACTGTTCACAATGACAGTGAGGCACTTGAGATTTTTCTCTTTTCTGATTGAGAAATTCCCTAAGGTCTCCTACATTGGAACTCATAGGCTTGCTGGTGGAAGTTGCATCCCCTCCAAATAATATATTTGATATAATAGTTTCTACTCTCTTGAAAATTCCAGGAGCAAACTTAAATTTAGCCATTGCAACTAGAGAATAAACTTCTGAAGAAGCTAGTATAACTAGAACTGAAAGTCCATAAGCCTCAATGATTAAACTTTCTTTGGAAATGCGGGTCTGAAAGCCACATTTTTTTGTTGAGATGCAGATTTGAGATCCGCGTCTGTCTTCAAGAACGTGGATCTGTGGCCCGCATTTGTCTTCTGAAATGTGACCCTAAGGCTTGCGTTTAGTTTGTGAAACACGGATGTACTCTCCACGTTTGAAGTCATATCTATACTTGGTGGGTGAATGGCGTTTCTTGTAGGAAATGTGGATGAACCCCTCTGCATCTTGGTCTAACTTCTTTTTAGGGACCACAACTTTACTTTTTGGTTCCACACTCAAAATTGGAGCTCCACATGGTTGTGGTTCACCAATAGTTCATTCTTTCATGGCTCTACGGCAAGCGCAAGTCTTGCTTACTCTCACGTTCTTTCTCATGGTACATGTGAAAAGAACTTTGTCTTCGGAATCATCTCCTTGGAGATCAGAGAATGGTCATTTTCCTTTGTTATTGCAGGTATCCTGATCCATCTTCTTTGGATCAATGCAGATCTTGGATGGGACAGACTCGGAGCCTTGTACTGATGAAGGAGATACCTCTCCTTTGAGATGAGTTAGGTCTAGAGAGTTCTTTGGTGGGACTGTAATTTTTGGAGCCTCATTAGAGGCTAAGTTGTTTGAGATCTTGCAGCATTTCTGCAAGGATCTTGGGCTCAAGGAGCCAGAAGAGAGGAATTCCTCGTATTTCTCCTAGTCGAACTTGATAATGAGCGATTCGACCATGGTACCAACTGGAACCTTGTCGGATTGGGCTACAGCCACATCATCAAAAATGATAGCGTTCCCCAGCGAAGTCTCAAATTTTTTGTTTGCCATAAAATAGAATTTTTATTGAAACTTCTCAATAAAAAATTACAATTAGAATGGTTGACCATTTACAGAAGATAGAAAAATATGATTTCCTCATTATTTAATGTTGGGTTCTGTTGTAGCCTTGGAAGATGATCCTTCTCTCTGTTAATGCTCCAAATAAGTTTTGCAGTTGATGATTTTTTCAAAGCTCTTAGATGCAAAGGCTCTGAATTCTTAGCATAAGTGCTCAAATGGAAATGATTCTCTGAGTAATCAAGTATGTGTAACCCTTCTTTAGCCTAGCCTTTGGCAATTTATAGAAGTCTAGATACTTTTGAGTTGGTGTAACCGTTTGAAGGAGATGATCGGTCTCTGTTACTCAAACCCGTATTTTTGTTTGGGGATCATATTCCAATGCCTGACAGCGGTTTGGAAGATGGAGATTACAAGTGGCTTCGTCAAATTGAAGATCTCTACTTGTTTCTCCCCAATATGGAGAGGTCTTACCCCTTTTTGTTCTTTCAATCCCTTTTCGTGCCCAGACGAATGGACTGGCACATAAACAGGCCGCATGACAGCATCTTGTTGGGGGGTTTCAATGCTCAAGGCGCTTTTCCTCGCGGTACTGGAAAACAGTTCCGCGGATTGCTTCCAGGATTACTTAATCGTGACCTCCCTAGAGGTGAGGTTCCCATAATCGCACAGACCTTCCTACATCGGTTTACCAATACACAAGGAGAGTTTCATTCAGGATTTTCGTCCCCCTGGATGGGTTCACTGTTCTTCGAAAGGAGAGTGGGTTGTTTTGACCGACTTCTTTCTGCGATCGTTTAGAAATCAGCTTCATCATGCGGGCCTGCATCGAACCATCAGAGTGGTTCAGCGCGGCATTCCCGCCAGCAGGTTACATTTCTTTGTCTTGTTGGAATTGTATAATCCTGATACTTGTACAATCTTTTACCCTCGAGACAAATTGGGTTTCGCCCTCCACAAGATATACGAAGTCTCGGGCTTGCCAATGGGAGACGCCCCGTATGAAGAGTACGTTCCTACTGGGGAAGAACTCCATATGCTGAAGACTCAGGATCCTTTGGCTTATGATACTTACTGGGAATTGCTTTACCATTATCATATTTGCGCCCATACATCCGGTACCCGCAGTTTGAAGCCAAAGAAGTGGCTGCAGTATCTTCTGCCTAATTGCTCTCAGATATTCTGGATTCAATCCCCAGCGGAGTCGCCAATTTTCTGTTCGCCATAAAAATTGAATTCCTCTCTTTACTGACAATCTTTCAATAAAGGGTTACAATCTAACGGTTTTCCGTTTACAGAAGATGAGGAAGATAGCTTTTTCTCTTTTTTTTTAAGGCTGGATTTCTAGGTAGCTATGGAAGACGATCCTGCTCTCCGTTGACACTCCGTACAAATCTCTCTCAGTTGGCTAAAGGAAAGGAAAAAAAAAGAAAGACTCTTTACTCTTGATCTCCAGAGGTAGTTTCTAGAAGAAGACCTCCGTCTCTGTGCCTCTCTCTTTGTGTCTCATTCTTTCGCTTCTCGCTTTTTATAGGGGGCTTGGAATAACGTCCCGCCATATTTGCTTGACCGTTAGCTCCCACTACTCGAGAAGTACCGCCATATTTGTTAGGCGGTTGCTCCCACGACCGAAGTGATGCCGCTGCATTCGTTTGGCATTTAGCCCCACGATCCGAGGTGGCAACTTTGCTATTCGGGTCGGGTGACTTTGTATTAAACCTCTATCCGAAAGTTATGGATAGTATCGCAAATCTCAACTTTAGATTCGCGAACATGTTCTGTCGTCTGGGTCGCGAACCTCAATCTTTAGGTTCAAGGATCTGTTGAGTTGCGGACTTCTAACCTTAAATCTGCAGATCTGCTTTGCTTTCCAGAATTTTTCGCCAACAATTAATAGCCTCCATAATTTGATAATTATTCTTTTTTTAATCCATTGGATTTGTGTTAAATTTAAAGGATTTGTAACTGAATTTTTTAATCCTCTAGATTTATAATTGGAACGTGAATCTCAGCCTTTAGATCTACGTTTTAGCTTTTGGTAAGTAGGGGTGAGTATTGGTCAGTTCGGTTCAGTTTTGGGGGAAAAAACTCCTACCGATAACTAAATCGAACTAGTAGAACCGAAACCGAAACCGACCAAATTTCCAAAAAAATTGAAACCGAAACCGAATTTTCGGTTCGGTTCGGTTGGTTTTTGGTTATTTGGGTTTGAAACTAAATATGTGATAAACACTTGTATTTTGTAGGAAAGATAATATTATTTTTCTATTTTTTTCTTTTTCTACCTATTAAAATAATAATAACATGTTTTTCATCAAAGATTTAAAAGAAAAATATATTGAAATAAATAAAAAATAGAATAAACTACAATTGTAAAATTTTGGTTTTCGGTCGGTTTTGGTTGGAGCTAAAACCACCAAAATTCGAAATTAATTTCGATTTTAAAATCGAACTGAAAACCAAATAAACCGAACCGATCGGTTTTGTTGGGTTCGGTTTTGCTGTTCAGTTTGATTTTCTTAGTTTTCTGCTCAGCCCTACTGGTAACTCACGTAGTATGTTTATACCCGCATTTGAATATTAATGAAATTAGTTTTCACCTCTTGAGGCTCAGGAGTGGCCCACATTTTGGCTACATATAGCTCCAAATATACTTAGAAGAAGGTTAAACATGAATCTCCCTATGGTAGATGATCTGCGTTTTGGTATAAATAAGAATAGTTCTTATCCTTTGAGACTCTAAAGTGAAAATGCGACTCTCTGGGGTTCGCATTTTAATTATATTTAGCTTAAATCTTGAGCTCACAAGATAGCTAAAAATGCAGATCAGATCTGTGCCCATGTGTTAGCTTTTCAGCTTGTTGGCAGTGAAAATTTCTAAGTAAAAAAGGATTTTCCACTAGAACGCGGAGCTAATTCTATAGCTCCGCGTCTGGCTATTTTTAGCCCTGCGTTTGAGTAAAATGCAGAGTTGTTGATATCTCCGCGTTAGCTCCGCGCTTTTGGTTATTTATCTCCGCGTTTTGATGTGATTAAAGTTCCACGTGAGCAGATAACCAGAATCTCAAATTGATTGCGATTATGATTTGGGCTTACCCAAATACCAAATCAAGTCTAATCAGAATTCTAAATCAAGATATTTAAATCAAAACTAAGATATTTGATTGGAATCCTTGATGAGAGCAAATTCTATTTAGATAGAAACTCTCAAATCTTCCTGAAGCTATAAATACCTTTTTGGTGAAACCCTTGGGGTCCTCTTCTTTCTTCTTTTTCGGCTTTGGTCTTCTTTTTGGTGATCCTTTGGCAATTCAAGTACGCGAGAGAGCCTTGAAGCCTTTTGTGATCGTCTTTCTCAGCATCTCAGAGAATTCAAGTTACGCACAGAGCCTTGGATTCGTGAAGAGCAAAGACCAAGAAGATCGTCTACAGTCGGCCGATATCTTCAAAAGAGAAGATTTCAACATACCGATCGTCTAAAGGAACTGCTTGACAGATCCCATCGCCACTGATCCCACGTTTATATTGTAAAAGAGAGAGAGATTGAAGTATAAAATCCTCTCGTTTGTTCTCTATATATCTCTTGTTCCCTTTTATTATAATTCAAGCTTATTCAATGGAAGGAAGCAAAGGAACTTTTACGGCGAACAAACTGGTGACCACAGTGGGAGGCATCTCTTTCACTGATAAAGAGATCGTGGCGCAATCGGATGTTGATATGATCGGATCCGAAGTAGACACGCTGGTCGTTAAAATCGACCAGCAGAAGTACGAGGAGTTCCTCTCCTCCGAATCAGGTGACTTGGATGAGACACGGCACTATCGTCGCATGTACTCCAATACCCGAGCGACGGGTAGAAAGGTATCCACCGAGAGATGGGGATCCTTGAAGACTGCGGCTATAGGGCCGGAGTTCACATAAGAAATCCTAGCCGAGGATGTGTTTCCGACTGCCGAAGAAGACCTGGGGACTGGATTGACCAGAATCTAACTCCGAAACAAGAACCGAAGAGCAAGGCATAGAGCCCTCAAAGCCCGCCTTAGATGCGGAGCTAATACCAGAGGACGCGAGGCTATGGTCCCTCGCAAACTGACTCGCGCTACCCGCGAGATCAGTCTCTACCACGTTAAACGCAAAGTTACAACTTGCCTTAAAAGCAAGGAAAGGCCAGTGTGTGGTATTCCACGCGAGGCCGATACAAAGCCAAGCGAGAAGCGCGAGGCTACTTGCGAGAAACGCAGGACATCTGACACTCGCGAGAGGCGCGAGTATAAAAATTCTGTAAAGCCAGCGTGTGATTTTCCATATGAGGCTGATACTAAGCTAAGCGAGAAGCGCGAGGCTACTTGCGAGAAACGCAAGACATCTGACACTCGCGAGAGGCGCATGTATAAAAATTCTATAAAGCCAGCGTGTGATTTTCCACGCGAGGCTGATACTAAGCTAAGTGAGAATCGCGAGGCTACTTGCGAGAAACGCAAGACATCTGACACTCGCGAGAGGCACGAGTATAAAAATTCTGTAAAGCCAGCGTGTGATTTTCCACACGAGGCTGATACTAAGCTAAGCGAGAAACGCGAGGCTACTTGCGAGAAACGCAAGACTTATGACACTCGTGAGTGACTCGAGTATAAAAATTCTATAAAGCCAGCGTGTGATTTTCCACGCGAGACTGATACTGAGCCAAGCGAGAAACGTGAGGCCAGTAATGCTTGCGAGAAACGCAAGATATCTAATACTCGCGAGGAACGCGAAGATGATTGGCAAATTGTTGTCAGTCGTAGAAATCGCGCGGGACGCGAAGTTATGACTTGTGATAAGCACAAGGGTAAACCAGCATATAAAATTTTATTCCACGCGAGGCTAAGACTACAGAAGAGAAACTGCTGAAAACACGCCAAGCCAGCGTAAAACACGAGGCTGGAGTGGATAAGCGCGGAGCTATTTTTCAGGCCCGCAATATGAAACGCGAGACTACTTATAAGCCCTGCGAGGATCAATCCGACTTCTGAACCAGGGTTGATCAGTCAAAGAAGCTTCAGTGGGTTCCTAGACCCTTTCAAAAGTCAGATGGACTCCATGATTCCATGGTTAAAGGCGCTGATCTCAGGGAGTATCTGTCCAAGAAGAGAAGCATAGAGAAACTTCAAGTTGAACCTGTTTGTCACTGTCAACAGTTTATGACAGCGGTGTCCGCTGTAATAGACAACTGTGGTTGTAGCAAGAGCAGAGTATCGTGTTTGATCGATTAACCGAGGCGGACAAGAACCCTGCAAAGAAGTCAAAGACCACTCCCTTGAAATAATGGAGAATTGTAACCTCCAATATGGTGGGAAAAGGGAAGAAGATTGTAGAGACGGATGATGATTTGGAATCGAGTGATGAAGAACCTCCTCGTATCACTCGACTGAAATCAGGAGCCGTTCCGCCTCGGAATTATAAGAGGCTTGCAATAGGTTCTTATGATGATGACAGCGATAATTCGGCTATAGCTTCACCTCGTTCCTCCGCGTCATCTCGGCTACAAAAGTCAGCATCACACATGGTGGATAAATCTGATGACATCAATCAAAGATTTGAAGCTCAAGAAAGAATGATTCGAGAGCAACAGAAGACGATTGAAGATCTTAAGGCGCTACTTTTAAAACTTGTTGAGGATAACGCCAAGAAGGGCAAAGAAACTCCATTCAATAAGATAAACGAAGAGGAAAAGGAGGAAAAGGCCCACTCGACGCACGACAAGGAGGATAGATTTTCTTTTCATGATCCGAATGATGAGAAAATAGAAAAGCTTCAAAGTCAAGTCGAAGCACTGATGCATAAAAAAGAGTTGAAAGACTCAGGGGTCTCTAGACCATATCCACCTGAATGGGATATGGTGCCATATCCTCCAAAGTATAAGCCGCTCAAATTAGAGCCATATGACGGGAAGGGATCGCCCAGTCAACATATTTATTACTTCCTGTCCCAAGCAGGACATCTGATGGGTAATGACCGAATTATGACTAAAATATTCGCAAGTACTTTGCGAGGACCTGCTTTTACTTGGTTCATGCAGCTGCCCCCAGGTACTATCAATACCTGGTTAGATGTTGAGAAATCATTTCTCGCACGTTTCTTCGAGGATGATACCGAGATTACGGTTCATTCCCTCCTTGCAACTAGACAAGAGGAACAAGAAATGGTCAAATATTTCATAGAAAGGTTCCGGGAGAAGTCCGTACATTGCAAACACGGAATGGTCCAGGAAACTCTAGTCGAGACTTGTCGATACAATCTTAAAACCAATGTGCTCCTAAAAATGGGGGTCGTATAGTCTAAAACATGGAAGGATCTGCTCAAGCAAGGCGAGCAGGCCGAAGACTTGATTCGTCGAGTTGAAGAATCTCGTGGATCGAGAAGTGGTGGGGGTAGTAAGTCATATATCCAAAATAGCAGCAATAAGAATAAAGGGAAAGCAGTAATGGCATCAGAAGCTGCTCCTCAGAAATCCAGCCCTCCACCAAAGCTAAAGCCCCAAAATCAGCAAGGCTCAAGGCAAAATAGACCTCAGCAGGAGAGAAATTACACGTTCAAGGCGGAACAGACACCTATCCTCTTTCACCTGCTCCAGAAGAAGGGAATGCTAAAACTTCCGGAGAATAAGAAGCCAGAAGACGCTGGCAAGACTAAAGATCCTAACTACTGTCTCTATCACCGGAATGTTGGGCACCCTACTAGGGATTGTTTTCCCCTTAAAAACAGAATCCAAGCACTAATAGAAGCTGGAGTTCTGACGCTTAAGGAAGAGCAGAAGAAGGTCACTGCCAATATGGCAACCATTGTGGTTGGAACCCACGAGTTCCCCGCAGGAGTGACCCCAATCCCAAAGGGTAAGATGGTCATAAAGAACCTTGATCCTCACAACAAAGCCTAAGAAGGACTTGTCCCTGTAACAACCCAAAAAGGGGAAGTTATGTGGGTTCACCCCGATTTGCTAGAAGACGAGCAGTGGACTACTACAGGGAGTCAAGGGAAAAACCGGACTATTAATGCCATTTCCGCTGATATAAAAGAAGAATATATAGCTTCGGGAGTCTTCACAGATTCTGAAGAAGAGCCCGAAACTATGGCCACCCATCAAGATGGGGCAGGCCCTTCCGGTACCCGATCTGGGAAGACATATCTTAGGGACTACACTAGAGTGGATCCGAAAGATATCTATTCGGAACTTGCAAAATCCGCGAAGTAGAAAAGACTGCGTTTCCAGAAGAAGCTTGTCAGAGATGAAGGAGATAAGGAGTCTACCTTCAAGTTTGACATAATTGCTCAGCTGGCCAACATTCCAGCACGAGTAACGCTTTTTGAATTGTTGAGGTTGTCAAAATCACCACGTGAAGCGTTAAGAGAGGCCTTGACAGACTCTGAGTCATTCTTAGCTCAGATTGTCGAGCCGGCCAATGAAAAACAAGATTCTTGCCCCCACTGTCATCAAGTGAGGAGGCAGGTCCCACAGATTATCTTCTCTCCAGAGAATATGCAGGTAAGAAATATAAAACATAACAGGCCTTTATATTTCACCGGATATGTCGGATCCACAAAAGTGAACCGAATTCAGATTGATCCAAGTTCTGCACTAAGTGTCATGCCCAGAAGGTTGATACAGCTGTTAGGGATTTTCCTCCATCGCCTGACACCAACCAATACAATGATATACGGGTTTAATGCCAATAATAGCCGTCCCCTCGGAAAAATCCGACTCCGACTTCGATGTCAGATCGGGGATTTGAGGACGGAAGCTACATGCTACGTTATTGATGTAGATACCTCATACAATATTTTGTTGGGGCGGCCTTGGATCCAAGCTCACATGATAGTCCCGTCGACTCTCCACCAATGCATGAAATATTGCAATGAGGAAGGAGAAGTCCGGACACTAATTGCCGACAAGCAACCATTCAAAGGATTGGAGAATTACTTCACAGATGCTGCGCTTTATAAACCAGCCCATGAAGTCTCCAATGACAATCCTAGCGAACCTCCAAAGCCCGATGACAGTGGCAATGAAGCCGACACTGAGTACGAGCTTTCTGGAGAAGATGATGGGGTGATTATGAAATCAACCCTCACCTAGATTTTAGTTTGAGTCTTGATGATATAGTGGATGTAATAGAGAGTGAATGGGTTATTAATGAAGACATAAAGTTAGTCTACGAGCATATTGTAGCTACTGAGTCTGAACCTTCATGTACTTCCACTGAAGTTGATGGCCTATCCGAACTTGAAGTTCTGCCGGCATATCATTTGCCACTTAGGTCATCCCTCCTCTCCCGGTCTAAAATAGCTGAGGAAAAAGGTCACTACTTCGAAGTGCCTCCTCGGAGAGAATCCCAAAAGCCGATTATGTTCGGCATGGTAATTACATAACCCCGACAAAAACAAAGCAGTGAAAGTGATGAGCAAACATCACCCCAATTTTACCTGTATGAATAAAAATTCTGGCAGATGATGGAGAAGATGGGTTATAATCTTACCCAGAAACCGGGATTGAACCTTGGAAAAGGGCGACGAAATCTTATACCCTCGTTTAGACCGAGAGGAAAGAGCCCAGACTATTATCAGAAGACTCGCAGGGGGTTGGGCTATGTATCTACTCTACCCTCATCACCACTAAAAGATGAAGAGAGTTCTTCGGCCAAGGAAGATACATCTTCACCCGATCATAATTCAGATATAAGCACCGGTGCTTGGTTTCAATCATTGACAGCCAATATAGTTTCAGCCGCCCTAGAAAGCGACGAGGAACCAATTGATGTTCAAGACGATTCTTGGGCTAAGCATATGGACACTTTCTGGGACGTCCGCTTTGAACAGTGTGATCCACCCACTGAAGATAAATTGATACAAGTCAACATGGGAACGGATGAAAATCCGAAGCCCATCTTTATAAGCGATATGCTAACTTCCTTAGAAAAAGAGGAGCTTATATCTCTCATTAAAGAGTATATAGACGTGTTCGCATGGAGTTATGAAGATATGCCCGGTCTTGACCCTCAAATTGGCACACACCGGTTAAATATAAAAGAAAATGCCAAACCTGTTAAACAACAACAGAGGCGCTTTCGACCGGAGTTGATGGAGGCACTAGTTGCTGAGGTCAACAAACTTATAAAATCCGGATTTATCCGTGAAGAACAACATCCTGATTGGGTAGCTAACATAGTGCCAGTTCGAAAAAAGAACGGCAAAATCCGGATTTGCATCGATTTTCGGGATCTCAACACTGCATGTCCTAAGGATGAGTTTCCACTTCCCATCACCGACGTGATGATAGACAATACTTGTGGTTATGAGAGGATGTTCATTATGGATGGTTTCTCAGGATATAACCAGATCAAGATGCACCCAGATGATGAAAAGCATACAGCCTTCAGAACACCGCTGGGGGTATACTGCTACACGGTGATGCCATTTGGGTTGAAGAATGCTGGTGCCATTTATCAACATGCGATGAGCATTATATTCAAAGAACACCTGCGCAAGATAGTAGAGTGTTACGTGGATGACTTGGCAGTAAAAAGCAAGAATAAAGAAGACCACCTTCAGGACTTGAGAACGGTCTTCAATCTCATGAGGAAACATCATTTGAAGATGAATCCTACTAAGTCATTCATGGGGGTGTCCAGTGGGAAATTCCTTGGGTTCATAATAACTTCAAAAGGAATCTTTCTCGACCCTGAAAAGGTGAAAGCGATTAGCGAGATGCCGCCTCCTCGTAATCTTAAAGAATTAAGGGGGTTACAAGGAAAGCTCTTTTATATTCGGCGCTTCATTTTCAATCTATCAGGGCGATACTAGCAATTCTCTAGGCTTATGAAGAAGGGGGTTTCTTTTGTATGGGATGAGGCATGTCAATGGGCCTTTGATGACCTTAAAGAATACCTCACCAAACCTCCCGTTCTTATGGCGCAGGTCCCCGGACAGCCCTTCCTTATATATGTAAGGGCCATGGATAACGCCTTAGGAGCATTGCTTGCCCAATATAATGAGCACGGCCATGAACATGCCCTCTATTATCTAAGCAGGACAATGATTGGGGCCGAACAACGGTATACCCCGATTGAAAAGAAATGTTTAGCCCTAGTGTTCGCTATTCAGAAAATGCGACACTATCTTTCTGGGCAAACAATTTATGTCATATCACGGGTTAATCCCCTGAAAATTCTGATGACAAAATCGGGATCCTTAAATGGTCGATTGGCAAAATGGGCTCTGCTACTGTTGCCCTATGACATACACTTCGTTCCTCAAAAAGCAATGAAGGGACAGGCAATTGCCGATTTTCTTGCAGACCATCCAATTTGGTCTAATACCAAACAGACGTCAGGAGTCAACACAGTTAGCAAGAAGCAACCATGGCAAATGTTCTTTGATGGTGCTGCCAGACGATCTGCTACTGGAGTGGGGCTTGTACTGATCTCCCCACATAAACATATACTTCCTAACGGTTATTCATTGACAGAACCGTGCACGAATAATGTGGCAGAATACAATGCACTAATTATCGGCTTAAAAATGGCTCTGCAACTGGGGGTGAATTATTTAGAGGCATATGGAGACTCTAAACTCATCGTCAATCAGATGACGGGTGAATATGAAGTCAGACATGAAGCCCTCATCCCCTATTATCAGCTAGCCATTGAACTGGCAGGCTACTTTGAACAATTCTACATTTATCATATCTCGAAATGAGAACGTATATGCAGATGCCCTTGCCGCATTAGCAGCAACATTGGCGATCCCGCCAGGTGAGGCTAAAAGCGTCACCATTGGAAGCAGAGAGCTTCTCCATCCAGATACTGTTCTTCAAAGTAAAGAAGTATGGCAAGCAGGCTTAACTTTGGAACCCCGTGATTGGCAATTTCCATTTGTGGATTATGCTTTATATGGGATATTACCAGAAGATCCTAAGGAAGCCACCTCAATAAAGAGGAAGGCCCAAATATTTTATTATGATCATAAGCTTCAGACTTTATATAAAAAGTCAAGAGATGGTCTGCTACTATGCTGCATATCAAAAGCAGAAGCAGAAGAAGTGCTGAGAGAAACACACGAGGGAGTATGTGGAGCTCATCAGCCCGGTCCAAAACTCGAAGACCGTATAAGAAGGCTGGGATACTACTGGCCGAACATGATCGCGGAAGCAATGGCATACGCTAAACGGTGCCATGCATGCCAAATACATGCCAATTTTATTCATCAACCCCAAGAATACTTGCACAATACCATTGCAAGTTGGCCATTTGAAGCATGGGGGATGGATATTGTAGGGTCTATAACTCCCCCGTCATCCAGAGGACATCGGTTTATTCTTGCAATAACCGATTATTTTTTAAAGTGGACCGAAACCGTGCTCATGAAAGAAGTGAAAACGACAGATGTGATCAAGTTCGTCAAGCATCATGTCATTTACCGCTTCGGCGTCCCCCGACGGATTATTCATGATAATAGTCCGCAATTCATCAGTCAGGGATTCTTCAGGTTCTGCAATAAGTTCAGAATCAAAGATGTTGCTTCAATGCCATATAACTCCACAGCTAATGGGTTGGCTGAAGCCTTCAACAAGACGATTATTAAACTCCTTCGGAAGTTCGTCTCTTCTAATAAACGAGATTGGGATGAAAAGCTAGGAGAATGCCTGTGGGCTTATCGCACCACTGTTCGCACCCCTACAAAAGCTACTCCATTCTCTTTGGTCTATGGGAGCAAGACTGTCTTGCCTCTTGAAATTCAGATTCCTTCATTAAGAGTGGCATTAGCCACAAAGATGACGACAGAAGAGCACCATCAACAGAGATTGCAAGAACTAGAGGCGTTGAATGAAAAGCGTCTCAGGGCTCAACAACAAATTGAGTTGTATCAGGCCCGAATTTCTCAAACGTTCAATAAGAATGTTAAACTGAGGACCTTTAAACAAGGAGACTTGGTTTTGGCTGTTAAAAGGCCAATGGTACTGACTCACAAGATTAAGGGTAAATTTGAACCCAAGTGGGAAGGACCGTTCATTGTGGAGACAGTGTACTCCAATGGAGCCTATCGCTTGATGAATCAAAATGGCGATAGGATGATGATACCGATCAATGGCAAATTTCTGAAGAAATACTATGCTTAAAATCCCTGGAAACATAAGCCTCCAATTCATCCAAGTTACGCAGATGAGCACTTGGACTTCTTCTATTCTGGTGATTTTAACCCAACAACCTTGGTGTGTTTGGTTCTCAAGTTTGAACCACCTCCAGTCGTTTCTTAGGCATGCGCAGTTTGGCACCTCTAACCTAAATTTGGTGTGCCCAGTTCAAGTTACGCGAGAGAGCCTTGAACAACCTCCAATCTTTCTTTTAGGCATGCGCAATTGAGCGCCTCTGACCTAAAACCTGGTGTGCTCAGTTCTCAAGTTTGAACAGCCTCCAATCTTTCTTTTAGGCATGCGCAATTGAGCGCCTCTGACCTAAAACCTGGTGTGCTCAGTTCTCAAGTTTGAACAGCCTCCAGTCTTTTCTTAGGCATGCGCAATTGAGCGCCTCAGACCTAAAACCTGGTGTGCTCAGTTCTCAAGTTTGAACAGCCTCCAGTCTTTTCTTAGGTATCTGCAATTGAGCGCTTCTGACCTAAAACCTGGTGTGTTTGGTTCTCAAGTTTGAACCACCTCCAGTCGTTTCATAGGCATACGCAGTTTGGCGCCTCTGACCTAAATTTGGTGTGCCCAGTTCAAGTTACGCGAGAGAATCTTGAACAACCTCCAATCTTTCTTTTAGGCATGCGTAATTGAGCGGCTCTGACATAAAACTTGGTGTGTTTGGTTCTCAAATTTGAACCACCTCTAGTCGTTTCTTAGGCATGCACAGTTTGGCGCCTCTGACCTAAATTTGGTATGCCCAGTTCAAGTTACGCAAGAGAGCCTTGAACAGCCTCCAATCTTTCTTTTAGGTATGCGCAATTGAGCGCCTCTGACCTAAAACTTGGTGTGTTTGGTTCTCAAGTTTGAACCACCTCCAGTCGTTTCTTAGGTATGCGCAGTTTGGCGCCTCTGACCTAAATTTGGTGTGCCCAGTTCAAGTTACGCGAGAGAGTCTTGAATAGCCTCCAATCTTTCTTTTAGGCATGCGCAATTGAGCGTCTCTGACCTAAAACCTAGTGTGCTCAGTTCTCAAGTTTCAACAGCCTCTAATCTTTCTTTTAGGCATGCGCAGTTGAGCGCCTCTGACCTAAAAGGTATGAATTACCCAGCGCCAACTAGGCAATGGGGAGAGAACCAGTTTCTCGCCTACCCCTTCATGCTGGGGGTAAAAAGTATGAATTACCCAACACCGATAAGGCAAAGGGAAGAGGAAAAGTTTGGCATTTAAGCCCAAACGAAATTTTCGACAACTCACCATGTTGAGGGGAATAATATGGCTAGCCCAACTCAAACGGTAGTTGGTAAAGGCTAATCAAATCTGTTGATAACTGGGGGTTTGCTAAAAATCGCATAAACCCTGTCATGTCAAACTCTTACCTCTGACGGTATGATTTGGAAAATTGTGCCTAAACAGTACCAAAAAGTAAATCATTTTGATGACAAGTTATCTGTTGTGCAAACAAATTCTGTAGCCAGTAGATAAAAGAATCAAATGATTGTCTTTATTTCATCAAAAGAATGAAGAATAAAAGAATAAGAACAAAATTTAAATCTCCTAGGTGCTTCAACTTATTCATCACCTCGCCAATCACCTGACGACGGTTTGCTTCTACGGAACGCTAAGCTTGCTGAAGTAAGACAGCGTCATTTATTGCAAGTTGTTGCTGACGAGACTCTTCAATGGCACGATTTCTAGTTGTCTTCTCCTGCTCGACCTGTTCCCGTTGGAGGAGCAGCACTTCCCGTTTCTTGATAGACTCCCCTAATCGAAGCTCATTGTCTATTAAGACAGCCCGAGCTCTGGCAATCGTCTCCTGGGCTCTAACGATGGCAGCCTGACTCTCCCCAATCTCAGAGTCCACCCTCTTCAGATCTCCAAGAATGGATTCCCAGCTAGCTTGACGTACCGCCAGCTCCTGAGACCATTTTTCTTCTTGTTGTCTTAATGCCTCTCTACGCGGTATTGATTCTGCCCGAAGCCGTGCCAATTCTATCTCGGTGATCGCCTCCACATTCGCTTGACGGAGTGTGTGTAGCGTGCTCACCTGCTCTTCTAGGACTGTAAGGCGGACCCAGTAAGGAGCTGCTCGGTCTTGTCCCCCAACTCCTTCAATATTATCCAAATAGCGGGATAACATTGGGCGTGCATGATCAAAGAAATCTTGGCCAGCAAGAATCATCTCAATGCATCTTCTTAGCAAATGCATAAAATCGTTAACACTGAAGTTGAAGAGCTCTTCAAGAGGATCCGCAGTGTCAGCAGGTAATGCCAAAGAAGACGTCACGGGCAGGGGAGCAGTGACTACCGGAGTTGAAGAAGAGGAAGCCCGTCCCTGTACCAGGTTCATGATATGGGGAACCAGTAAAGCCAATGCAGATCTGGAAGAACTGGGAACCCTATGGGAAGCGTCACTAGTACAGGTCACTTGGGTAGCCCCGCCAACAGGGGTAGAAGACGGAATGTCGTCACCCGAAGCTCCTCCCGTGGCAGAAGCATCTTCTAAGGAGAATTTCAAGTTTTCCTCATCCCCCGTTGGAAGACCTGGAGCTGGAGGAGTCACAGGGGTATCAACAACCATTACAGTGGAAGGCGTTAGTATGGCTGGCTGGAGAGTGGAAGGCACACTAACAACCGTTGGGAAAGTCTCCCCGGAGCAGACTGGTGGCGTTGGAGACGGCATAGTTGGAGACGGTGTGGCCTCTTTTGCAGTGGCCACAATAATAACTTTTGTTCTTTCATCACTCCCAAATTTATCGATGGGAGGAATAGATGAGGGGATTGGACATGTGGTCAGTGTGAAATAATCAGCGTCAAACTCGCTGGCAGAGCTACCCAAACCACCCACTGAGCCAGTAGCACCTGAATAGTCCACCTTGTCATCAGACTCTACCTGGGTAGTTGAGTACATCGGCGAAAGGAGATGACCGCTTGCATCAGAAAACTGGTGTTATAAAGTAAAAGTAATAGATAAAAGACAAAATATCAAGAGCCATACCTGGAGATACAAGTCCAGTTGTCGGACTTGAAGGGGAGCTGCCGTCGTTTCCAACAGCGTACCCGTCTCGCTGCCCAATGGCTGCACCGCAGGTTGTTCAACAGGCTCTACAGTCGGAAGAGCCGAAACCTCGGGAACACTTGGAGCTCTAGCAGGTTTATTCTCCCCTGCCGGCGCTAGGGGTAGAGCTGAAGCTAGCAGGTCTGAAGCAAGTTTGATAGCCACTTCTTGGGGGTCTATTAAAGTTCCCGGAGCCAACTTCTGCTTCTTACTGGGCCTTTTCTTTAAGGTACCATGGCGTTTGAGAGTCAGGCTCTGGGGTTGAGTAACGACAGGCTGGGGAGCTACACCAACATCGGGGATGTCATCGACATTATAATTATCGTCATCGCTAGACTCGCTGACGTCTGAAGGTTCAGCAGCAGCGCCAAGGAATTCCTCCATTCCTTTTATCCTTACTCTCGAAGCACCCTGACGGCTAATGTAGAAAGCCTCAATCTCCTTGCAACAACTCCGATTGAGGGAGAAATGAGGCACACCAGTATTCACAATGCTGAACCATGTGCAGAAGCTGAGAGTCATGGCCAGTTCTGGCGACTTCTGGGGTAAGGTGAATTCAGCTCTGGTTCCGCCAACCGCAAAATGGAACCAGCCACGGGCACCTTCGTATAAGTTCCCCTCGTAAGCGAGATTTTTGTTCGGATTACCCACAACTAGTTGAGAGTATCCGAACTGGCGGGGAAAGCGACTTGGGATGTAAGGTTCAATCAGACACTTGACATCTTGACGATATACCAAGTGTTCGGGACGGATGTTGAGGAGCCACCAGAACGCTCCCGCGGTAAAAGCAGTGAAGTTATCTGCCCCCGCAGTATCCTTCAATTTCAATCCATATCCTCCGCCAGGAAAGTCGGGGAAGCACCTGAAGATTTCATAATTCTGGTGATTCCAGAGAGTCTTTCGGATTTGGGACATATAATAGTGCGTCCATGAAGAGCGCTCATACAGCTCCACGAACTTCTCACTTGAACGGCGTTCAGCCGCACTCATCAGAAAGGGGCAATGCAAAATGAGCCATGCCATTAGATAAGTGTAAGGAAGCTCCACCCTAGGGTTTGGAGTCTTCGGCTGGGCAGTCTCTTTCGACTTGCCCTTTCCTTTTCTCCTGACCTTATCAGCAGGGAGGAAATCATGACAAAGTGTCCGCAATCCATGCTGTAGATTGCACACCATAGCGGGGAGGAGTCCAAGGGGTCGGTCGTACGCAAGAAGAACTGCTGGATATACCACAGTCATTGCAATTGCTTCTTTGGGCAGTGACGGCAAGACACATCGCTTCAACCACAGCATCAAAAATCCGGCAATGAGACCTCTGTTGGAGACCAAAAACTGGGTTTGATAGTGGTAGCTCTTGAATGAAGTGTCAGGACCGTATCCATTTTCATTGGATTCAGTAGTATAGTATAGTAGGTGGCAGCTTTTAGCAATGCGGTGATCGATCTCCGTGCTATAGACGGGAGGATGGCCATGAATAGTTGTTGAACTATCCTTAGAATTCAAGTTAGCAAAAAGGTATTCGGCCCATTTCTTGTGGCCGATACCATGATTTTGCGCACCTACCAGTTGGCGCAGATGTGGTAGTGGCACATCATCTCCCAATATGTCGCATAGACGCGCTCATCCCTCACCATCAGCATGTTCAATTCTTCGGTGGTAGGGACATATTCTTCATAAAGGACTTCGCCCATTGAAAGCCTAGATACTTCAAACATCTCGTGGAGAGCGAACCCTAGCTCACCCACTGGCGTAAACAGTGTGCAGGTCTCAAGATTGTACATCTCCAAGAGGCAGAAGAAATGATAAGCACTCTGGGGGAACCCGAACTGGACATTCCTGATGGCTTTATATAAGCCAATCTCCTTCAGGATAGGTTCGTGTGAGTCCAACATGTATTGAACAAGGCGGGCCCACCACATGTTGCTAGAAGAATAAATCCAGCCAGGCATCTTGAAGTCACTAGCAGGGTATTAGCCGTCTTTCACCATGAAGTCGTTTAGAAAAGTCCGCACGCGAATCGGAACTTCCCCTACTGGATACTCCTTACCAAATCTACCTGGGAGCAAACCAGTAATGCATCTGGGGGTGCCATCTTGATAAGGCCCTTGTGCGTCGAATTTGCCCGTCGGGACGCCATCATGTTCTTGAACCAAACCCCATTTCAACTCACGAGGCATCGCCAGCCTCTGAAGATAAACCAGAGGATAGCCACGGTCCATTCTAGGCAGAAACATTAACATTTCGCCTGAATTATATAGCCAAACGCACTCCTCTTCAAAAAGGATCTGATCCGATTGCTCCATCTGATCTCCAAAAAGGAATGCGGGTTTCTCCATCACTTCTCTGTCTACGGTTTCAAAGGCCGCATCAATTATAATCTCCCTCGCAGTAGTGGGGTGATACTTGATCAACTTCTCCCTGTGCCCGTTCAAGTCTGGTTTGTATGAAGCCAGGATAGTGGTGAGTGGAATTGGCCTGAGGGATCAGAACCCCCAATAAAGCCAAAGTAGTTCTTGTGGGGAAGAGCTTCCATCGAATACCCTACTGCATAAAGAAGAAAGCGGAGTTAGAAAAGTTTTCAGCAAAACAGAAAATTTTCTAAGTATGGAAGCGCGAAGCTAAAAATTAGAACGCGCGAAACTAAAAGTAACTCTGCGCGAAGCTAAAAATTAGACTGTGCAGAAGTCAAAAAGATAGCCTCGCGTTTTAGCACGATTGCCAATCGAATAGCCTCACGGATCAAACGCGATTGCTAATCAAATAGCCTCGCGGATCAAACACGATTTCTAATCAAATAGCCTCGCGGATCAAACGCGACTGCTAATCAAATAGCCTCGCGAATCAAACGCGACTGCTAATCAAAAGGCCTCGCGTTTCAGCGCGATTGCTACTCAAAATAGCCCGCGCTTCAAAAAGCGATGATGACGCGATAACTTCGCATAAGAAAAAAACCAGAGACTTTTCTTCTTCTCCAAGCCATACGGCCGGAGTACGGTGATCTCGCCGATAAAAGAGGTGATTAACCGGTTAGAATCAAACCAATCACTCTAAAATGTTCTAAAAAGTCTCGATAGAGAAATTCTTACCCCCAATAGGCGAAATGTGGGCTGGCGCGTCGCCGCTATGGCCACTGCCACCACTGCTTGCGCCAGTCGCCGATGATGGAGCTGCACGAAAGTAGCACGAGTCTTGGGCGCCATTTCTCAAAAGTTGAGGAAAATCGACGGGAAGTTGGGAGAAAATCGGTCGGAGAATGCTCAGGTCGCCAGAGCTCTGATCGCCTAAACCTCTGAGATCTCTGGAAAATTCTCAAGTGAAGTGAGAAGAAAAGAGATAGAGATTTCATTTAAATGAGGGAAACCACCTCTTGGAGTTCGGTGCGGATTTCGAAGAAAATGACTGGTCAGTTACTCCCTGAAACGCGGGGCAGATAACTCCACGTGGTGATGGGGAAAACGCAAAGCTATTTAACTCCGCGCAACTATTCAAAGCGCGAGGCTAACTTGATATTTCTGCTTCGCGTTCTCATAAAGAACCTGGATTTTTGGCCAAGTTAAGAGAATCCTTACTCGATCATATCGGTATTAATGATCAAAGTTGCGCAGAAGAGCCTTAGATTATTTTACCAGAATTATTGACCATCTATTTGTTGAGCAAGCAAGATTGTTGAAGCCGACAGATAGAGAAGAAAATAATTTGCCTTTATTTATAAAAGAAGATATTACAAAGAGGGAGTTATAGCTCTCCCAAAAACTTCTACATGATTGACTCATCAATAACCTAACAGCAAAATTTCTCTACGGGGTGTTGAAGTTCAGTTCCCTGGTTCACATGCAAAAGATCTCCTCTGCAAATGTCAACTATGATCTATCATCTGAAATGAAGCACAAGTTGAACTTGAAGTGCCGCAAGCCCTTACAGAAATGGTCCTCAAGAAAACTTAATGGACTGCCGCAGAATTCTTGTAACTCCTTCAAAAGTTTACCTTTGGAGCCAAAGCTTGAAACCTGCAACTATGTTGTAAAGCATATATTCTGACTTCCTTAGAGTTACTTTTGCTGATGAAGATCAATGGACCCACAAGCACTTCTCTTCAAGAAGGATCTGATTCACTGCAAAAGGAGAATCAAGAGTTAAACAATACTCGAAAAATCTTTTAAGTATAAAAACGCGGAGCTAAGCTAACTCTGCGTGCAGTTGAAGAAACAGCGTCGTGTTTCAACGCGACTGCTAATAGCCTCGCATTTCAAAACGCAGAGGATAACGCGATAACTTCGCGTGACAGAGTTTCTCTCTGCCTCTTTTTAATAGCCCCGCATTTAAAGTGTGAGGATAACGCGATAACTTCGCGTAGAGAAAGATCATAATTCCTCTCTGATTTCTCCTTCTCCTTCAAGCCTTACGGCCGGAGAATGGCGATCTCGCCGGTAAAATAAACAATTGGCCGAATTAAACTAAGCCAAAACGTCTTAGAATGGTTCTTAGAGAACAAAGAGTTAAGGTTTTTACCTTCGAAAGACGCTGCATAGACTGGTTCGCCGTCGCGTCTACATCCATGGCCATTGACATTAACGCCGGCCAACTTAAGAAAAGCCAAACTCTTCTAGAGTGACATCCTAATGATGAAAATCCATGGAGAATTGAACGCAGATCAGTTGAAGATCATTCGTCAACATAAGTCGCTCGATTGCCTGAGTCGCCTGATCTCTAGACTCTCAGAAATTCTTCGGCTAAAATGAAGAAGAAGATGAGCCGAGAGCTCTATTTAAACAGGATTTCCGTCGCTTGGTATTCAGCGTAGAAGTTCAGAGTGATTAATGAAGTAATTACTCATTTCACTGAAAGACTATAAGCTCCGCGAAGAAACCGGAGATATACTTGGTATTTTAACTCCGCATTTTTTTTTAGTTAAACATTCAAAGTATTTCGAAATTTGCTAAATTCTAAGTCATTTCGAAAACTTTGGAGTGGATTCTGTTGGCAGTAAGAATTTCTAAGTAAAAAAGGATTTTCCACAACAGAACGCGGAGCTAATTCTATAGCTCCGCGTCTGGCTATTTTTAGCCCCGCATTTGAGTAAAACGCAGAGTTGTTGATAGCTCCGCATTAGCTCCGCATTTTTGGTTATTTATCTCCGCATTTTGATACGATTAAAACTCTGCGTGAGCAGATAACCAGAATCTCAAATTGATTGCGATTATGATTTGGGCTTACCCAAATACCAAATCAAGTCTAATCAGAATTCTAAATCAAGAGATTTAAATCAAAACTAAGATATTTGATTGGAATCCTTGATGAGAGCAAATTCTGTTTAGATAGAAACTCTCAAATCTTTCTGGGGCTATAAATACCTTTTTGGTGAAACCCTAGGGGTCCTCTTCTTCCTTCTTTTTCGGCTTTGGTCTTCTTTTTGGTGATCCTTTGGCAATTCAAGTACGCAAGAGAGCCTTGAAGTCTTTTGTGATCGTCTTTCTCAGCATCTCAGAGAATTCAAGTTACGCACAGAGCCTTAGATTCGTGAAGAGCAAAGACCAAGAAGATCGTCTACAGTCGGCCGATATCTTCAAAAGAGAAGATTTCAACGTACCGATCGTTCAAAGGAACTGCTTGACAGATCTCATCGCCACTAATCCCACGTTTATATTGTAAAAGAGAAAGATTGAAGTATGAAATCCTCTCGTTTGTTCTCTTTATATCTCTTGTTCACTTTCATTGTAATTCAAGCTTATTCAATGGGAGGAAGCAAAGGAACTTTTGCGACGAACAGTTATCTTTGGTTTTTCTTTTATAAGCCCTTGTGGGCCATAACACGACCTTGTGTTTGAGTCACAGATTAGATCTGCATTAATATTGAAATGCAACTTTAATAGTCTGCGTGAATATCTCTGGACGAGAATCTGCGTTTAAGTATAGAAGGAATTAATCTAATATTTTTAAGGTTTTGAAGACAACACACGACTTTGAGGGGTTCACATTTGTCAGTTTTTACTTAGCCTAATCGCGGGTCTCTCCCTAGATGAGAATCTGCATTTTGGCTATAAAAAATGGATAACGTGACTTCTGTGAGGGTCACGTTTTAGGCTTTCTTGGCTCTACACACAGATCTCTCTTTGGTAGATGATTCGCGTGTTAGCCGTTTCAGCTTAAATTATAAACCATTCTTTTTTGTTTTTTCCTCAAAAACTTTGCTAACAATAAGGGTGATATCCATTACTGTTTCATAATATGGAGTTTGACTTGGAAGACCTAGCGGTGTGTCATGGTTCAGTGCCATAGGTTTGGATCAGATTCCGGGTATGCATGGGCACTTGTATAATACGAAAAATTACGTGTCATCTTATCAATCATCGAGTTTCAATGTCAACACTAATATTGATCTAGACTTGTTACAATTTACTTGTAAATGATTTATATAGTTCTTGTTACTTTTTTTTTATTTTTCATGCAAATTGACTGACACCTATAAATGTGATTTGCATACTATTTATCTTCAGTACTATGATAGTATACATATTTTTTTTCTTATGTTACTTGTTAGGTTTACTCTTTTGAGTGTTGAGCCCAGGTTATGAAGGTGAAGAAGAGGAAATAGCTCCAACTGAAGACCCATATTTCATTGAACAGACCGAACAGTAGTGATCAGCAAAGTAACTTCTGGATAACTTTGTGTACCATATTTATATTTTCTTCTGTCTGGGCACTGCCTTACTCTTTTATATTTTGATTTTTAGTGTAAATATTCAAAGCAGTGTGTCATATTATGTAATCAGCTCTTTGTATGAAATAATTCTTTTAGACATGTATTTATCAAATCTTGATGTGCCAGTAATTATGATTATTTCAAAATCCTGAGACTGTTGGAATGTACAGTAATAGTTAAGTAGCATCCTCCGTTTGGGAACCAGCTATATAACGGGGTTGTTACAGTCTCCATGCATTGTATGCAGCATTTGCTTTGCATTCAGATTGCATGTATAGCCTCACATTTTGGATGCGAGCTTAGCCTTATGTCCGGATGACTTTATGTGGGCTTAGCGTCGCATTATATGTATGCATAGTTTCACGTATGGATGAATTTATGCTAATTTGGCCTTGCATTGTTCACAAGTATAGCCCTGCATTTAGATAACTTTACACTGACTTAGCCTCACATTATACACGAGTATTAACCTCGCATGCTTGCTTGGGGCTCAGCGTCGCGTTATATGCAAGGTTCTCTGATTGTGTGCTCCATCCACTGTGTGGACCTCAATTGGCTCTTTCTGGAATCTGTCATAAGGTAATAGATCACTTCCATCTTTATCGTAGACTCCACAAGGCTAGCGCTTAGCCTGCCATTTTAAGGTTATCTTGCATTTTATGTATTTTAAGCGAGACTGGGTGTTAGCCTTGCACCCTGATACTCGTATGTAGGGCTTTGAGTGTTCTTCTCCTTGTGCAGTGATTTTCAGTTTGCTCTTGAGCTCCTTCAACTTTTTCTGCCTCTTTTGCTTCAATGTCCTCTTCTTCTATGAGCTTAAGGATTTCTAGCTAGCTTGAGGCAGGGGTTGTTGTTATAGAGAAACAACTAGGCTTTCGGTTTTTTGAACTGTGGTGATATCTTTATGCAGTAACCTCATGATCTGCTGGCAAAGTCTTGGCATGTCACATTGCCTCGCCATTGTAGGACACTGATGTTGAATCCGCAGTCAGTCGTATGGCAAGCTCGACCTTGCAAAAGTCCATCAGTCTCTTAACTCAATAGACATGAGATAGAACCATCACATGTATCCATATTTGTTCATTGTTTTGGTCTATTCTAGTGATGTACATTGAGGAGAGTAAAGCAGGACAAAAATGCAATAACACTGTCAGATGGAAATCCAAGAATGGAAATGATCATCCACAACATCGATGGCTAGTAGAATGCATAGGGATTTTAAGCCCACTAGATATTTCGATCACCATATCAGGAACGTTGTCAACACCGATATCATCACCCCCACCTGTATTAGTAAAGTTTGAAGCATTATTCTAGAAAAAGACTGGTGGACTAGCAGGTAGGGATAGTAATAAACACGTCAACGGGCCAAATTTTAGCCCTCTTAATACAAAATTTTGAATTAGAAAAATAAAGTATTTATTTTTAATTTAAATTTTTGTATAGAGTGGATTAGAATTTGGCCCGTGGACGTGTCCATTACCATTTCTGCTAGCAGACAACCTTGCTTTGTAACATGCTGCGTCAAGATGATATCAAGCACCCATAGTGCTCCTTGGGAGTTTTCTATCCTGGTCTTTTAAATCTATAGTGATAGAGTACATTGGAATCTTTGCAGCAAAGTTCATCTCAACTTTGAATGTCTTTGTATGGTATGAACGCCTCATGTGCTCACGGTCATTTTCTCAAAGGTTGTCATTTCCACCTGGGCTTCCATTGGAAGCAGATCAGTTGGATGACATATCCTCCCGAACAACAGTAAGCTCGTTCTTCACCATCATCCTCCTCGATAAGCTTCACGAAGAACTCCTTCGAGCTAAAGGGCAGCGACCCCGCAGTGTACAGGTTGTTCCACCCCCTTGACGCTGTCATATCCAGCGAGATGAAGCAAGACGTAATGGAGCATGCAGCCATGGCCAGCGGAGAGAACAAAGTAGTCGCGATTGAACCAGTAGGGGGTTCTTGGGTGGTACCTCATTATCTTGTGAAAAGGATGTGGCCCATCGGAGCTCAGTCCACGGAGAGGCCAGGTTGGCCGAAGTTGGCCTTCTCTCTTCTAGCTCTTGGGATTCTTCGTGTTGCTGCTGCAGCTGCAACTGCTCCTAATTTTCGCCTTGTGTTTGTCATTGTTATCTAGAAGAAGCCTCAGAATGATTTCCACGGCGATAAGTGAAAGTCCCGTTCCAAAAGTTCACCCATTCATCGTCACAGACCTTTTGAAGATGGAACATGATCGAGATGCCATCTTCATTCTCTCTTTGGAGATGTTCCATGCTGGACGAAACTTCTTCATTGTAATATAGAGTAGGAACGAGAGTTTTTTTCTCTATAGAGATGTTTAACAAGAGAGTCAAAGACATCTTTGATGAATTATACTTGAAGGCTCTCTTGATAGTTCATAATTAGAATAGAGATGAGTTGATAAAAAAAAAAAATCATCTTTTCATTGTGTTCCATGATTGTTCATCAAAGGCCTCAATTTTTTCCATCATCATCGGCGGTGAGAGGCGGTACATCACCTCAGCTCTTTTCAATATCGTCGGCGATCCTTCTCGGAGGCAAGTGGGAGGCCGAGTAACGACCTTCAACCACTCACCTCACCGAAGGATTTCGGATGGAACTGGTTAAGTAGGGGGAAAACCGTAAAGAAAATTTCAGTGAGGAGGAGAAGAACCCAAAATATTGGAGGAGAAGTTGGTTCGAGGTGGTGAGGGATTCGCCGGTGAAAGGGGAAGCTCCCCCTTCATTTTCGGTGATCCCCCTACTAACCAACCTATCAGCAAAACTACATACTCTGGTGAGGAGATACTAGCACTCCTCAAGGCAGACAGGGGTGAATTTCTCCACATTGTCGAGAACGTAAAGGAGCAGCTGGGGAACTGAAAAATGGTTAAATCCCGCAACACAATTCGGAGGGAGAAAGCCTTGGCCTCGTCACTGAATGTCGGAAGAAATAAGAAGAGGAAATTCTCCCCTGCAAGAAGAACAACCCCGGGTAACACGGAAGTGTTCTAGATTTGCGTCAAAACTAGACACTTCAAAGACGTGTGCCCTTTTGTCTGTTGTAGGTTATGCAGGGTGCTGGGCTATCGAGTAGGAGAGTGCCCAATTGCCCCTGCAAAGAAGGACAGCTCACAGGGAAGACCTATTTAGACTGTGGACGGGGCAAGACAGAAGGAAGCACAACAACCCCCAATAACTCAGAACCTAAGGGGATTCGTCAAGGAAACTCATCAACCCAAGCCGGTAGCCTTATCCCGGACTCGGATATGGTTGTCATGGAACAATAGAATCTTGCCAAAATGGTGGGGATCATAAACCAGGGTCATGGGAACCCTACGGCGATGAAGATAATTGAGTCACTGAGGATGATCTCTGTAGAGTTTGCAAATCACTCATGAAGATTGGACAGGAACGGAAACAGGTCTCTTGCCCATTTCCCGTCAAAGGAGGGGTTGACAATGGCGACGAGAAAGCAACAGTTTGCATATCGAGGCACAGAGGCTGACTTCAGAGTTTGCGCCTGGAGAGGGGACGAGAACACCCAAACTTACCTCTTCCCGGTTACGGCTTGGATTGGTATTCGTGGAATACCATTACAACATTGGAATCGCAATGACATAAGTAAATTATCAGTAAATTTTGCACATGTGCTTGACATTAGTGAACAAACAAGCAAGAAATTATAATAAGATTTTGCCAGGGTCTATGTCGGGTGTAAGAATCTATCAGCAATACCTCGGCATTTCTCCGCGGTAATGCGTGATCAACTTTGTACCATCCAAATTAATATTACCTGCATATTTAACAGGATAGATCATACCTCTCCAGAATACACACTCCCAAAGAAAACCGACTCCTCGGTGGAGGAAGGGGGGATCCCCACCGTCGGCAAGATCAGTTCAGCCGATCGGCCGCCGTGCGGAATCACACTCCATCCCATCGAAGCTCGGAGAAGCTACACATGGAAGAAGATTGACCAACGACCTGGGACCACTAGTCAAAGGGACTCAGATGCGAGCAGGGTACCGACCAGTATGGAAAGCAGATGGATAGGGACAAGTGACTCCATGAGGCACAAAGGGAAGGAACCTCGGGTGTTTTTTGAGGAAAACCCAAGAAATCATCACATCCGGAAAGAGGACCCTAACAAATCGACAGAAACATACTTGCCCCTATCAGGTAGATCGCAAAACACCCCTGCAGAGGGTGATCTGCAGCAGGCTTTCCCTCAAAAGGAGAAAAAGAAAACATCAGAAGGGGAGATAGGGGCAGGTCAAGCTTTAGCCATAGAGCAGCAAGGATCAAACCTTGGCTTTATCTACAGGGATGAAAAGGGGCGACTGATTTTGGACCTTTTGAAATAGGAAGAGAAAGTGAAACTCATTTTAGGAAGGAAGAGGGAGTTCTCAGATGAAGAAAGAGGAAAGCTAGGTGGAAGTTTTAAGAAGGGGAGAGGAAGAGTCCAAAGGCATTTAATGCCTGAGGGGAAAGCCGAGGAAGCTTCCTCGGGCAAGCCAAACCTGCATTTCAAATACACCTCTTTCAACGGATTAAAAAATATGAGCAGGGCCCGCATTGAAGATCATGAGTCTAAGAGGCCAGATGAAGGACAGTCCAGATCAACGCAAGATAGAGACGTGGCCCACACGGAAGACTGTTCTACCAAGCCAGCTGCGGAGAGTGGGGCCCACATGAAGGATAAGCGGCCTGAGAGAAGAACATGATCAATTGAAAGTAATGTACAGAGTGTGGGGACCCAACTAAAAAATAATAATAACAGAAATATTGGAAATTCATTGGAGAACGAGGGACTTCATGATAATTTGGGGCATGGAGAAACTGCAGGCTGTTCCCAGGCCACTGGCTCTCAAAATGACTACATGGATTTCCTCACAACTCTTAAAAACCTGAATAAGGACTTTGCTAGAAATATAATTGCCAAGTTGTTGGAGAATGTGATGAAGGGGGAACAGTCATCGACTACTAGAAAACAATGAAGGAGACAAGCCTCTCGCCTTCCGAAGAGGATACGGGACAGGAAGAGACTCCAGATCAAGGCAAGAGACATATCCAATAGTCAAGATGTAGAAAGAACTGCACAGGAAAAGACAGTGTTACCCTCCCTTGATTGACTGATGCTCATGGAGATAGAGAATGACAAGTCCTCGGAATTGGTCCCAATGGAAGATCCCATTACTAATAAATAGGAGGAGCCTGTTCTGGTGAGGGAAACTCCTGAGGACATACAGATAATTCTTGCCATCACTCCTAGCAGAGGAAGCTGAAGACTGGAGGAGAAAAAAGGGGGACAGTTATATCAGACAGGGCAAACTGCAGTTTCAGCTTCCAACCGCAGGGCTCTCCTCTTGGAACTAGCTCCAGGTACCTCTCATTTAAATGATGATGTACTGAATTTAATTCCTAATAATATATTACTATCTTTAGCTGATATTTGTAACATAGACATGGGACGAGATGATATTGAAACCAAAAACATTTGAGCACAACTATGATCACTAGATGCCTCAAAGGTGGCGATCGGGTGAAGAAAAGAGGGTTAGCATAATACGCTTTCCTCTGGAGAAGTATCTTTGACCAATTGTCATGAATTGCATATTTTGGAATATTAGGGGATTAGGTAATCCCACAAAACACCGTATGGTTGCCGAGACCATTCGGAACAATAGAGTTGATATTATTTATTTGGAAGAGACCAAACTCAAAGATCCTTCCTACAGACTACTCAGGACAATTGGGCCAAATAACACATTTACTTTTCACCATAAAAATGCTCGAGGGTATTAGGAGGTATAATTATTGGTTTCATTAATAAATCTGACCTTATAGAAACATGGGAAGGGGAGTTCTTCCTCTCGATAAGGATAAGGAGTCTTGCTGATGGATGGGTACAAATAGTCACAGCAGTCTATAGACCCAATATACTCAATCACGTCCCCGATTCTGGGATGAGATCAGGAGTATAAGAAATAGATGGGACTCACTGTGAATCATAGAGGGAGACTTTAACATAATCAGATATGCTCACGAGAGAAGAGGCATGGATCGTCACCCACGGGACAGAGAGATGTTCAATGAAGTCATCACTCAGTCTAGACTTATAGACCTACCACTTAATAACTGTAGGTTCACTTGGTCGGATATGAAAGAAAATCCAAATCTCGCCAGACTTAACAGTGTCTTAATCTGTGACGATTGGGACAAGAAAATCCCGTTAACAGACCTTAAGTCACTGGAGAGACAACCTCAGACTATGTGCCTATTTTTCTGGAATCTGGAGAGAACCACACCTAGCAAAGAAGGTTTCATTTTGAAAAGTGGTGGCTAAAACACAATACGGTACATGATATCCTCGGTAAAGAATGCTACTAGGAATATTTGTATCAAGCTGAGACGCCTTCGTAAGGTGCTTCGGAGGTGGGAGAGAAGACATCGACTCCTCTCTCGTGAGCAAAAAAATAACATCTTGGTAGAAATGGAGTCTTTAGAAAAACAAGAAGAGTCTAGAGCTCTTAACATGGATGAAAAATCCAGATTAATCGATCTAATGAATTCCATAAAAGAAATCTATAAGAAGGAAGAAATTATATGGAAACAAAGAGCCCGATGTAAATGGATTAAGGAAGGAGATGCGAACACTGTCTTTTTTCACAAATCGGCCAGCTTGTGCAGAAAGGTTAATATGATACACATATTGAAATCTGAGCACTTCAGGGACCTCATCTACAGGAACATGTATATCAGCATTTTAAAAACTTATTTGGAGTAAGAAATAATTTCAGGCTGCGGATGAGGGATAATGCTTGGACTCCAGAGGTGGATCAGAGAGATCTGGAGTTCGAATTCCAAGGGGAAAAAATCAAACGAACTGTATGGGAACTGGGATCTGATAAAGCCCCTGGACTGGACGGATTTTCCGTGTTTTTTTATAAGGTTTTTTGGAAGGAGGTCAATTGGGATCTAGAAAGGATGATTGACAAGGTATTCAGGAAGGACGCAAGATTGGACTGAATCAATTATTCCATTATCACACCCATCTCCAAGAGGGAGCAGACAAAATATATTAGGGACTATAGGCCGATTGCTTTATTGAATATATCGATTAAGATCATCACAAAAATTTTGTCCAACCGTCTTGCCCCTAAACTCCGAGAAATGATAGGGGATTACCAAACTAGTTTTATATCAGGTAGGAATATTTTGGAGGGGGTGGCCTCTGCCTACAAGATCATTCATCAATGTAAGAAAACTAGATCGAACGGCTATATACTCAAGCTGGTTTTGAGAAAGCCTATGACATGGTGGAGTGGGACTGTTTGATAGAAGTTATACAACTTAGAGGTTTCGGGGGAAACTGGATCTCTTGGATCACAAACTGGCTGAGGACAGCTAGAACACAGATTTTAGTTAATGGAGAGAAGAGCAAGAAGGTAGTACTCAAAAGAGGACTGTGGTAGGGAGATCCACTTTCTCCCCTACTCTTTATCCTTATTGCCGATGGACTGAATATAATGTTCCGAAAAATGGAGGAAGTGGGACTAGAACATGGCCTGCCTGGGTCCACATCCTCAACATTTGTCAATTTCCAATATGTTGATGACACTCTTATCTTTGGGATAGATAGTGTGTCAGAAGCAATTCACATCAAATGAGGACCCTACTGTTTTGAAGCCTGGTCGGATTTGAGAATCAATTTTTCAAAAAGCTCTTTCGTTTGTTTCGGGACTAAGCACCTTACTATCAATCTCATTCTTGAGATCTTTAGTTGCAAGGAAGGAAAGTTCCCACTGAAACACCTTGGGATCCCCATAAAGCCTGGTAAAGTCTCCAAAGAGGACTGGAACCCCTTTATAGATTGTTTCGAAAAGAAACTGGAGAGTTGGAGAGGTAATCTACTCTCATTAGGTGGAGGAGTTGTCATGCTTAATGTGATATTATTTACACTACCATTGTATTACATGTCCTTCCTATTACCTTGTTGGGTTAGAAACAAAATAGATAACTTCTGGGGATGGCACTTCTGACTCCAACAAATACCATCTGGTATCGTGAGGATAGATGTGCAGACCCAAGAAGGCAGGGGACTTGGGCATTCTAGACCTTAGAACCTTCAATCTGTCCTTAATGGCAAAATGGTAGTGGCACCTATTATCACGCCCCCAGGAAACCTTTCAAAAGCTTGTGAATTCGAAATATTATTCTAGAAGCGGCTCATGGCACACGGCACACGGCATGCCGAAACTCATACACTTCTTCGAGATTTTGGAAAGGGTTATTGAGAGCCAAATATATAATTTGGCCAAGTTTGGAATACAAACTAGGCAATGGCCAAAGGATTACATTCTGGCATGTTTGTTGGTATGCACAGGTACCTCTTAAGATCTTATTTTCCAAGGCCTTTGAACTATCATTCAACAAGGATGCAATGGTTTATTCTCTATGGGGGAGGACGAGGTGGTGACTGAATATATCTTGACACTTATCGATAATAGAGAAAACACAAATCCGGGACCTGAGATCTATCTTAAGAACAGTTGCCCCTTCTGATTTATTAAAGGATATACCGATCTGGAGATGGAAAAAAAATGGAGAGTTCTCAGTGAGCTCTACATACCATCACTTCATTGACAGTGGAGTGAACTCTAAAGACACATACTGGGTCTGGAAGATTAAATGCCCACATAAAGTCAAGAATACTATTCTCACATGGCCGGTACTTCGAGCAAGGAGATGGTCTAGCCCGAATTTCTATGTTTTGTGCAGTAAAGATGGGGGAGTCTACCGACCATATAATGTTGAATTGTATTTACACTAGAGACCTTTGGATTTTATGTGGAAAAAAAACTCGGAATTAACATCAATATGAGGGATGATAGCAAAACCTGGAATAGATTATGTTAAAATGGTCGGGTTTCTTGCCGGTCCAGGTCACTAACTGCAGGAATTTGCTGGAATATTTGGTGGGAAAAAAATAATAGAATTTTTAATTATACTGCTCGTACAATTCATGTTTGCAAACGACTAATTTACAGGACTTTATTCTTTGAACAGATATGCCTTTTAAATAAAGAGTGTATTCAGATCTCAAAAGGATCATCAGGGGATGACTCAGACTCCCTACATGACTAGTAGTATTATAGCGAGTTTTTGGAGTGAGAGTATAGCCATTACCATGCTTGAAGACTGACTTGGGGATACCTTTCCTTTTTCTGTATTTTTCCCTTTTTTTTGTGCAAGGATCAATGTAGTATGAGAATCATCTATATGGGTGATAAACCTTTACATCTATGTAGTTCTATTATTATCTTGCTAATGAAACGTGAAGGGCTTCTACCTATCGTTTTACTTCAATATATATATATATATATATATATATATATATAGAGAGAGAGAGAGAGAGAGAGAGAGAGAGAGAGAGAGAGAGAGAGAGAGAGAGAGAGAGAGTAGGAACACTCAAGTCCAATCATCTTTTCAACTTGGGGTGTCTGAGGCATGTTGATGAATCACAGCAATGCAGCGACGGGCCTCCAGATTCTTAGGGACATTGTTTATGGAATCTTTCGAGGTAAGTATCGTATGTGACTTCCACACAATCCGGTAGAGCACCAAATTCTCAGGGCTGGGCAGTTCAACAGCACTTCCCATTAGCAAACCTGTGATACTCTGCCTCAAGGGAGCTAAACCAACCTGCCTTAGCTCATCTGTGCTCCTCTTACTCGTAGGAAAATCTTGGACAGCAATATCATAGAGGGTCTGTAGCACATTAACCACCTTATTCTTATCTTTCTTGGGCTTGATTAGTTGATTAATGAAAGAAATTAGCTTTTCGTGGATACTAGGTAAGACAGGCATCTTAAACTCCACAGTGGACTTCCACATTCGCAGGGAATCATCAACCCAAGAGAACAAATGGGTGACGATCGAGCGCTCTTCAGTTCCCCCACTGATAATCTCAAGGAGTTCATGCTTGATACTGTCGATGTCAGTACTCATTCTTGCAGAATTTTCGCCTGTGCCCCCTATCCGATGCAACAAGCTCTTTTGCCTGGCTAAGAGCAAGCAGTAGTTCGTTGCAAAAAAACAAACATGTGATGGCAGATACAATGTACAGTACCCAACCCTGCATTCCGATGAACAACTTTTCTGGCAGAGCACCAGACCCTCCGGTTCCTTGACGTCCATCTATTGGGATCCAGAATGAAAAGATCAATGAAGTTTTTGTTGTTGTTGTTATTGTTCTTCTCTTTCTTTCTCCGCTGCTTCATCTCCTTCGCATCTGCTCGATGCTTGTCCAATTGGGCTTGCAGAATCTCTGTTTCTTCCGAATTTGTTAACCCTGATCATGACTCTTGTCAGCATGAAACCCCATTGAATAGAGAGCGGAGTTTTTCTTCATATATTCAAGCTTTTTTCTTGCATCAGAATGCTTATCTAAATCGTCTATGTTCTGAACGGAAGTGCTAAGAAGCCGAATATTATCCAGCTCCAATTCATGAGGATTTGAACACAAGAACTAATTATAGACAGATGCTCCCGAAAGAAGGCACCTATGAAAAGGCTGCTGTGATAAGGAAAAATTTGCTGGGTCTTCAGAGCCTCGCATAATATCAACAGGTAAAGCTGCTGCAAGCTGAATTAGTGTAATATCAGGTTCTTTGATTGGTTCAGCAAGCTTGGCATGATTCCTTGGGAGCTACAGTCTGGCCAGTAAGTAAGCCTCTTTATATAAGATCTACAAGAAGCTGAAATTGGGGAGTTTCTAGATGGGCAGTAAGCACAGCATTTTTCCTAGTGAGCCCACTTAAAAACTTCGATCAAATTACAATCTTATCATCGAATTTTTGGGACGAAAATGCTCTTTTCTTCTTTCTACCTCTCCTTCTCTTCTCAAACAAGAGTTCACTTAAAAAAAAAAAAAAAAAAAAAAACCTAAAACCCATAAAAAAATAGCATAAGAGGATCAGCAGTGGTGTCATTTAGACCGATGGTGGCAAAGACGGCGATGGCATTATCTAGACCGACGGTGACGAAGGCGGCGACGGCGGGCAAAAGGGAAAAAGAGAGATTGGATAGTGTTAGGTTTAGAGAAGGAAAGAGAAAGAGAAAGGAGGAACTGGGTATTTGGGTTAGAGAAGTTTTTTTGGAAGAGAAAAGTTTTGGTGCAGTGACATGGACTTTCACATGTTTCTATCCAAAATGAATTTTCAACCTGCGGGGGCATTTTAAAATATAAAATAATTTCACTCAACTCTCACTATAATTTCGGAGTTTTGGTGCAGTGGCCTCTAGAAGGGAAGAGTAGTAACGGATTAATGGAGAGAAGGTGAGAGAAATGAATGAAGAGTAAAAAGTTAGAATTTTTGGACTAACAGTCTCAAATTAGTCATTTGATCCGGACTGTCTAGTCCGGATCAAGGAGCCAGAACTCTTGCGTCTTGATCCTGGTTAGACAGTCCGGATCAACCAGTATGATCCGGATTAACAGTTCCGGATCAATTCAAATTGATCGGGAACTATTAGTCCGGATTAAGAACGTTAGGGAGAGAGATTGAAAGATATTTTGAGAATATTAGTGTACTCACTAAGCAAAATTTTCTCTTTTCAAAATAGAGAGTGTGCTGACTAGAAAAAGTGGTGTCCCCGCTGAAAATTCCATGAAATTGTAGAGGATTAAAGTTGCTGCTTCCAACACTCAACCTTGAAATGGAGACCACATACTCGTCTTTTTCATCTCCACCACCACAATTCCTGTTACAAAGGCTGAAGGGCTGAGCAGCCCTCCAGCAAATTCAACTCTTCCAACACTCAACCGCAAGTCTCTCCTTGCGCTCAAGCTCAAGTTCCATATTTGCCTGAACAGCGTTACCTGATCCTACCACATCAGCCAGAACTGAGGGGTCAATGACAAGATCCACTGGAGCTAAAGAATTGATTTTGTCCAAATCACTGTCGAGTTTGTTCATTGCATCTCGCGTACAGGCAATATCAACAACAGCTAGAACAATAGTGATATCATGAAGCAGGGCTCTCCCCGGTTTAAATGGGATCTCGCCTTGATTGGGCGCTGTGTTCTTCAAGAACTCCACGTCATTCTCCATCACCTGGAACCCATCACAGTTCCTAATCTCTGACTCCAACAGAGTCCGCATCAGCTATGGCAACCGATCGATCCTCAGATCATCCAATCCAGCGCTGGTAAACTAAAATACTTCCCGAACTCCCATTCTCCAGGCTTCGACAGCGTGGTCAAGATGCCCTCATACGAGTCTTAGTAGCCATGGTGGCGAAGCGCCTGGCGAAGTAGCCATGGTGACGGCGGTGGAGGAGCAGATCAACGCGCGGTGGCTGATCAAGGATCGCCGCCAGAGGATTCGGGTATGCCAGCCGTTGCTGATCTAGGGCTAGGATAATGGAAACCCTAACCGCATTCTCCATCGATCTAATAGCCTCCACCGTTGATTTCGCCAAAGATTGCCACGACCATACGATCGGAGTTGCAATTTCTTTGTTTGCTGCAATTATTTTTCGGAGGGAAATATGCCAGCTATGGGTTTGATGTCGGCGCATCCTTGATAATTGGTGAGCCTTAAAAGTCTCCAATCTATGAATAAAGCAGAGTTTCTTCTTTTACAAAGCCCACAATCTTCATGTCTGATCAAATGTATCATGACCTTCTCTTAAGAAGGCTTCTTCTATTGTGATCACCATCTTGACCTTCTCTTAAGAAGGCTTCTTCTATTGTGATCACCATCTTATTTTCGGTAGAAATTTAGAGATCTCTTTATTGTCATTGCTTTTTAATTATAATGAAAAGAAAATTACAAAAAATAAAAATAAAAAACAAAAAGAGAGGATTTATAATTTATCTCTTTTTTTTTTTACATAATCGTGAAATTTTTTATGTGGATATGATGTTACTTCAAGCATGTAAAATTGGCCAGATAACCGGTATGCACTTGAGACCACATCAAATGATTGACTTTGGATCTCCCCAAAGCTGCTTTCAACAATTCCTCTTGATGCATATTTATAAGCATGAGGTGGTTAAATCATATGCCTCGTAAAATGTGGATGAAAATCTCACATTTCTTGTAAATAATAGGATCAAATATTTGTTTCCCTTTCAGATAAATTTGGAAATCTCTTAGTTATTGTATTTGGACCTGATCTGATCTTGAAGATTTGGTAGTATCTCTGATTTAATGTGTTTCATTATGATTTAAATACCCGAAATTAAGGACAAACATGATTAAATAAGATTTAGATATCCAAATCAAAACCAAATATGATCTCTACATTATTAGAGATTCTTTGATGCGAATCTAATGGCTAGACTCATATACAAGATTTTTCTTTATTTTTTACCATCCTACAATTACCAGTTCAAACTAGAAACTGGAATTAGACTTTAGAGAGCCAATTTTCAAACATAAAATTATAAAAAATCTACAGCTTTAAGAAAATTTCATGATCTAATAACATGTTAGTGACTTGATCACACTTTATGAGTCTATAACCCTAAATCATGATAATTGATAGAAATTGGAGCTCAATTGTGATATGATAGCCACCAATCGATGGTTAAAACCTCTAGCTAGTAGTTCAATCATCAAGCTTGACAGTAATATTCTTTCTACATATTTAGTTTACTATACATATGAATTCTACAAATTTTATTATCTATAAATTTGATGATAGTGTAATTTGGTTATAAACAAGGAATTAAGGTTTGGATTCTCGATAATAGTTTTTAAATACCACCTAGGAGTCAATGCTAGAAATTGTCTAATGCAATATGAAATATCTAACTTCAAGTGCATAGTATTATTGTAATGCAAATAGGTCGTTCCCATAGAGATTTAACGTGTTTTGTTATCTCCCAATTTTATTATTCTAACAAGCTAACTAACAAGTTCTAAATGATTTTGGTTTATTCGAAAATTAGTCTAGAACATCGAATCCACTAGTTTACAACCGAGTACTTTTTTATCTTCCTTCTATCTTTCTAACATAAACCATTATGATTATATCAAAAAGATGATCTTTTAATTTAATTTTTATTCAAAACATCCTAAGCATAAATTATCAAGTGGTGTACAAGCATAACTTATCAAAGATCATGATGTGTAGTAAAAACAAATTATATCAATAGAGATTTTTACAAATAAAATCAAAAGCAATAATTCCAAATCCTAACCAAATATAGACTATCAAAAGTAAGTTTAAGCTTGACCTATCAAACTCTTAGATGTACAAATTATTATGTTTCAATTTTATCATGAAAAATCATGTACTTTTTTAGTTATTTTAGAAAGAAGACAAATAAAAATTATACTACGGTTGATCTCTACCTTCATCTACATCCTAAAACTAAATTAGATTAGCCACTCATAATTTTATTAATCAAGATCATATTTTTATACATTAAAACCAATAAAAATCTAATTTTTCTAGAATGCAATTAAATTCCTAAACTATGAAGCAATAAAAAATAATTTAAAAAGCAACTAAATTACTTTACCTACGAAGAACACGATGAACAACAAAAAACAACCTTCGGAACTCTGGTATTGTAGTCGTCGCTCCTAAAATTTAATCTACTAATTTTAATTAATATAAAACCATTATTTTCCCCTAATTTACAAGGATACGACAATAAATAGGCATTAGATTACAAAACCTTAATCTAGTCACAACAGAAAAACTATAAAATTACAACAAAATCCTCGAAAAAATGTTAGTTACAGACTCATTATTTTTGCCGCCAAATAGCGGTGTTGACAGCCAAATAGCTCAATTTTGGTCAACTGAGTTCTACTCAATGTATGAGTCAGCAGAAGAAAGCCCGCTCTCAGTGGGGCTCACTTTGCTACCAAATGGCAGCAATTGCCGCCATATGGCGGCAAAAGCTTAGCTTTAAGGCTTCTAGCTTTGGGATTTTGATTCTCTTGCATTGTTCTTCTCTTTCCCATAATTGGATTCAACTTTGATGGGTTCTATCTTTATGTTTCTGTAACTTTCTTCTCTTATGCTTTTTCTAAACTCGATTTTCCAGATCTTCTTGTAATTTCATGCCAAGTAGCAATAGGCCTTATTTGAAAAAACACTAAATATACTCGAGTAGTATTATTTATATACAAAAATAGGTATATGAGCAATATATAACACTCATCATACCCCACACCTACATTTTGTTAGTCCTCAAGCAAAATCTAGACCTAAAAAATATTAAAAGAAAATCCTAACTCACTTTCATAGGAGAAAGCTTGTGACCTTTCCGACTACCGATGCATAAATCAGTTGATGAGACTCATGGAGAAAGGAATGAAAATTAGAAGGGTGTTTACACCTCCGAGATATCGACAAAAGAATGCTTCTCTTTGATGTTACACTTAGTACATACAATAAGCCATTAAATCCCAAGGTTATCATAGTGGACGAGTTATATCTTGTGAGGGTTTGTAGTGAATATACCAAATAAATTCGTTAAGAAGGGAGATTAAAGAAATAAATAAAATAAAAATAAGGATAACTAAAAATTAAGAAAAATAAAAAATTATACAAAAGAAAGAAAAAATCTTTTTGGTATTTTCTGCAATTAATCCTACTAATACACACAATCAAGAACACATTTAGATTATCAAATTTTCAAGTCAAATATCATATCAATACACTTATTATTTTTATCAAAAACTCAAATCGTATCTTTCAATACTAGTAATTAATAATTCTTTAGCTCTGATACATCTACGTGCACGTGTAATGGTTTATTTTGGTTTTGGACTCTAATTCACGATTCATCTCTCTCTAAATATTATATTTTTTTTACTTTATCCTTTTGTGAATATTTCATCTTCCATGCAAATATTCACACTTCTTTAGGTGCAAATACCCAATTATTCGGATCATACTCTATTTCTTAAAAATATCATTCGAATGAATATTCACACTTACTTAGACGCAAATATCCAACTATTTACTAATATTTAAGAAATTTATTTAATTATAAAGTATTATTGTCGTAATACCAGACTCATCTCTTTATTCTTTTTTTCTTTTATTTTATTTTTTTGTTTAGAGAGAAAGTACTACTCAATTATTATTATTATTATCCTTAATATAATAAACCATTATAAAGTGGAAAATATATTTATATTTACCTCAAAATTACCATTAGCAGTATTTATTTTTTATATTTTTATTTTTTTATAAAGTTCTAAATGTATTATCTAATTTACTTTTCCTATCAAATCTCAAATTAAATTTATTCTTTTAATTGTGATTAGCTTGATTTCTTATAAAAAATAATATTTTAAATTTTCCTTTTATTAAAAATACCTTAAAACTACTCCAAGTGTAATATAAAGAGACCCAAAAATCCTAAAAACTAAAAAAAATTAAAAAGAAAATATAAAAATTCCTAATCCTCCCTCATATCTAAACTCATGTATGTCCTCATATACGAAACAAGAGTGGTAAAATAAAGATGAAAATTATTTTACAAATATTATACAAATAATGAGAGTCACGAAAGATTATGATGTTAAAGTGGTCAACCTATTAACATACGAAAAGCAATTACAATCTCTCAATCGCTTCCTACTTATATAATGTATCCTTTTATATCTTGATATAGATGAACTTAGCCTTTTTGTCAATTTCTCATTTAATCTTTCCATCATTTTTTAGGTTTATCTCAAGTTATATATACTTTTCTTTCTTTAATTCACTGGTAAAATTTTGAAATTGAAAATCGTGTCTTAATCATCATCTATATTCCACCCATGAGCATATTTCATGTTAGTAAGTATTTTATCTTATCAACATGTGAAATAATATACTCACTTTGTTGTTGTGAAATTATAAACTCAGTTTTGGATGGCTCTTTCAAATCATCACATATCATGATCTCTTTCTTCTGTAGTTCTATCAACTTTCTAGTATTTTGGGCTCGTTATGTAAATTCTCTTCAAACCTGTCATTAAAAATTTCGAAAGAAAATTCTATGCCAGTGGGCTTTTTATTAGTCAAGTCAATATGAAGGAATAAATTTTTTATTGACAAATTTCTTCACAATTTTTTATCAAATGAATCAAACAATAGTATATCACAAACAAGCTCATCATGGTGCAAATCATTAAGCAAAATTTGTTCTATATCACCGGTTTCTTTATAATTATTTGCACAAAAGTGTAAAGAAGGTTGATCATATTATCAAAGTGCAGACTCATCATAGACAAGATTAGTTGTTTCTTTTTGAATCATATCAACTTTAAAAGTTAACTGAAGTAGTTACATGCTAGAGTTAGATATGTTCAAACAATTAGATGGTTGATTTTCAATATGCTCACTATGAAAAGATATTTTGAGTAAAATTTCTTAATAAGATATAGTTTGAGAGGATGATTTTAGCAAATATTCCATATCTTCCTCTATTCTGCATATTCGTTCCTCTGTCTCATTATTGTTTGCTTCCATGTTTTCCTTGAATGATTCAATTTTGAGATCATGAGTGAAATTCGAAGGTGATATGATGGATTTGAGTACAAATTTGATGACGTTTGTGAAGCGGTCATAGGTAAATTTTCATTACATGCATACATTGCTTCTAATTTTTAAATTTTTTTTATCAATTATATTCAATTGAATCGCTTATTCATGATTGAGTTTAAAATAGGGAGATGATTAGTCCATGAAGAAAGGATTAGATAGAGAAATCTCTTGATGTGGCTCTTGATGGTATGTAAAATTAGAATAATTTATCCATCCAAAATTGTAATTTGGTGGATAAAAAATGCTCGTAGGTTTATGATATGTGGTTTGAATTTTTTCAAGACCTAATCCTAACGAACTTCGTATCCATAAACACTAATAATAAGGACATACATATATGGGTAATTGATTTGGAAGTATATTTTTAAAGTTTTTTTTTTGTTTGAAGGAAAGGTGGAGAGGGAAAGAGGTGGAAAAGAAGAAGAAAAAGTAGAAACATTTTTTATTTGTTTTTAAAAAAATCAGGAAACTAAGTACTGGAAATAGAAAAAAATTGGCAGAAGTAGGCTCACCATAGCCGCTGATTGCTAGCAATTATCACAATTGGTGGCAAAACCAGGGCCTTTGGCTTCTTGATTTTTGTAGCTAATTCATGTTGCTCTCTTGGTCCTTTTTGCCTCCATGTACCTGTATTTTAGTATCCCTATACACTCAACACACACTATTAACTCGTAAAACGCTAAAAAAAGACAATACCATCGATCCCCCAGCAACAATGCTAAAAATTAGATGTGAAATATCTAACTGCAAGTGCATAGTATTGCTGTAGTGTAAACAGGTTGTTCCTATAGAGATCTAAAGTGTTTGTAACACCCACTTTGTTTCAAGTCTTATTTTAAAATTTTAAAATTTATTAAAAATAATTTTTATTTTTAAAATATATTTTTATTATATAACACCCACCCTACAGCCAAATCAGGTTATTTAATCAAGTAATCATGATTAAAAAAATTAGTAGGATTTATTAATTTAGATTTATTCTTATCTAATAATTAAGATAAGAATCTATTTGACTCTCTTTTACCAATATGATTCTAAATTGACTAGATATTAGATCTAAAGAGAAATCCAATTCAAATCCTAGTTGAGGTATAAAATATATTAGTTTAATTAATGTAGGATTCAACTCTCATCCAATTAATTAGATATAATTTAATTCTTATACCTATTAGGATTCAGATTCAAATTTGTTTCCTATATCTTTTAGAATTCCTATTAAAATTTGATTTCTATATCTTTTAGGATTCCTATTTAAATTTGGATTTACAACTTTTGGGATTTTATCTTTAATTAGGATAGTGAATCTGATTAGAATTCATATTGGACTCTATGAGTAGGAATATGGCTCTTAATCTCCTATAAAAAAATCCCGACAAGCCCTCTTCTCCTAAACAAAAAAGAGAAATAAGAGAGTAAAACATGAGAGAAAGAAGAGAAAAAGAAAAAGAGAAAGAGAGAAGAGAGGGTTCAACCAAGGAGAGTTTTTGAGAAGCTTGGATATTTCATCCTTAGGCCAAATACTTCATCCGAAATGAAGGCCAAAGTGAGTTTTATAATCACTATAATATGCTACTGCTTATATTTTATGTTAAAGTGATTCGAACTCAATCAAAGACATATTATTAATTATACTTTATTTTCTATATTCTCTATTTTATTTTACTAAAAATTTTATTATATACGTGGAAACTGAATGAATACCGAACAAGACATGATAAGACATGATTATTATAATATGTGATAGGTGATAGAATATTAATCACTAAACTGTTATATTATTTCTTAATGCTACTACTACTATTACTGAACACTGAATTTTATTAATAATCACAAATCCATATAATGAACTGAATTTACTGAACTGAACAACTAACACTGAAATTGACATGAAATGCATTGGATTTATGGGGGAAATTGAAGATCCATATGATTTGATAGCTGAATGTAACTATGTCACTGTGTTCCATTTTTGGAAGGATCGGGATAGGCTCCAATTAAAACTGCAACTGTTTTTTATTCAGGAGGATCGGGATAGGCTCCGATCAAAACTGTCATTATTTTCCTTTTAGAAGGATCGGGATAGACTCCGATCAACTTACTGTTTCGTTTTTCCGGGAGTACACAGGGATGCATTCAGACTAGCCAAGTTCATATTTTTCTAAATTTTTAAATAATATAATTAAAAGATATTAACTGAAAGATTAATGATAAACCACCTAATATGTTAAGATTTGAGTTGTTTTTTACTTATTTTAATTGTACTAATTTTTTTAGCATTGCCGATATATTTTCATTTCATATGTTTCTATTATATATTTTTTGATCGCTTTACTGACTATCCTGGTTATGCATGGCCAGATGCAGATTATTACGTACAGGTAGATCCGCCAGAGAAAGTAGGACTCAATATATTTTCAAGAGTAGGTGGAGCTACAAGATTGATGGACTTTCTATTTTATATTTTTTTATTAAAGTTTATGTAAGAAAGAAAAATATTATTGTAACTAAAAAAATTATTTCTTATTTGTTGCCTATATTTTCACTGTATTGTAACTGTAATGTTTACTGAGGCTTGTCGAAATATCATTCGACGCTGAACGTTTCCAGCTTTCCACACTATAGAAAGTGGGACATTACAAGTGGTATCAGAGTACAGGCTTTTTAAATTTGTTTAAGTGATTTAAACAGACTTAGATATAATTACATTCAACAGATTCAAAATTGGTTTAATTTTGTTAAACTATTTTGGATTAAATACAGCTATAGATATAAATATGATTTTTCTATATAAATTATTTACTTTAATATTATTATCAAAATAATGTGATTTTACCTTATAATGTCTTAAATGTTAAATTGAATATAAGTACAAGGAGCAGGGATATCTTTTCTAGTTAAATATGTAGAATTGATCCAATAGTAGCTCCAAGAGAAAGGTATCTAGGAGTGATTTCTATACCTATTGAGTAAGGTATAATCCACTTTTCCATCCTATAAGTCTTAAAAAATTTCGAGGACGAAATTTTTGCTTAAGAGGGGTAGAATATAACACCTACTATTTTCACGTTGGATTTTCAAATTTTACAATTTATTAAAAATAATATTTTATTTTAAAAACATATTTTGATCATATAATAACCACCATACACCCAAATCAAGCTATCTAATCAAGTAATCGTGATTAAGAAAACTAGTAGGATTAATTAATTTTTAAGATAAGAATCTATTTGGTTTTCTTTAACCAATTGGATTATAGTTTGACTAGATATTAAATCTAAATAGAAAGCTAATCCAAATCCTAGTCGAAGTAGTAAAATAGACTAGCCTAATTGATGTAGAATTTCAACTCTCATCCAATTAATTGAATTTAATTTAAATTGGTTCCTATACCTGTTAGGATTCAGATTCAAATTTGGTTTCCATATCAGGATTCCTTTTTAAATTTGAGTTCCACAACTTTTGAAATTCTATTTTTAATTAGGATAGTGAATCTAATTAGAATTTATATTAGACTTTCCTACTGTAAGTAGGAATATAACTCTTAATTCCCTATAAATAGGCCCCTCAAGCCCTCTTTCCTAAAACAAAAAAAATGGAGAAGTAGGATAGCAAAATATTAGAGAAAGAAGAGAAATAGAGAAAGAGAGAGAAGAGGGTTCAACCAAGGAGAGTTTTTTAGAACCTTGAAGATTTCGTCGCTCAGGCCAAAAACTTTATCCTAAATCAAGGCCGAGGTGAGTCCTCTGACTCACTATAAATATGCTAATGATTATATTTTATTTTAATGTGAATTTTATAACTCATAAGTATGCTTTATCTTTTATATTTTCTGATTTATTTATTAAAGATTGTATTGTGCACTGTTTAAAAGTATGATTTAAAGTGAGTCTTATAACTCACTATAGACATGCTACTCATTATATTTTTTTTAGAGTGAGTTTTATAACTCACAATAGATATTCTGTTGATTATATTATATCTTAAAGTGAGTTTTATTACTCACTATAATATGCTACTACTTATATTTTATTTTAAAGTGAGTCCAACTCACTCAAAAACATGCTATTAATTATACTTTATTTTCTATATTCTCTGTTTTATTTTATTAAAGATTTAATTATATACATGAAAACTTAATGAATACCGAACAAGACATGATTGCTATAATATGTGATAGGTGATAGAATATTAATTACTAAACTATTACATTATTTCTTAAAGTTATTACTACTGTTACTGAATACTGAATTTTATTACTGAATACTGAATTTTATTAATAATCACAAATCCATATAATGAACTGGATTTATTGAACTGAACAACCGACACTGAAGTTGATATACACTAGATTTATATGGAAAATTGAGAATCAATATGATTTGATGGTTGAACGTAACTGCGCCACTGTTTCCTATTTTCGGGGGGATCGGGATAGGTTCTGGTCAAACTGCCACTGTTTTTCATATGGGTGGATCGAGATAGGCTCTGATCAAAACTGCCACTATTTCCCTTTTGGGAGGATCGGGATAGGTTCCGATCAACTAATTGTTCTATTTTTCCGTGGGTACACGGGGATGCGTCCAGACTAGCCAAGTTCATATTTTCCTAAATTTTTAAATACAGTAATTAAAAGACATTAACTGAAATATTAATGATAAACTACTTAATATGTTAAGATTTAAGATTTCTTACTTATTTTAATTGTACTGACTTTTTTGTATTGCCGAGATATTTTCGTTTCATATGTTTCTATTATATATATATTTTTGGATCAATTTACTGACGATCCTGGTTATGCATGGCCAGATGCAGATTATTAGTTAGAGGTAGACTCGCTAGAGATAGAACATGATACAATATATTTTTAGAAGTAGGCGAAGCTACAAGATTGATGGCGTTTCTAGTTTATTATTTTCTTTTTGAATATTATGTATTTTCTTTCTGAATATTATGTAAGGAGAAAAATTATTATTGTTTTAAATAAAAAATATATTGTTTATTTTTATATTTTCCCATATTTCTGTTATAATATGACTGTAATATTTATTGAGACTTGTCGAATTATCATTCGATGCCGAACATTTCAGCTTTCCATACTACAGAAAGTGGGGCATTACAAGTTGTATCAGAGCCCACACTTTTTAAATCTGTTTAAGTGATTTGAACAGACTTAGATATCATTACAGTCAACAAATTCAAAATTGGTTTAATTTTGTTAAACTATTGTGGATTAAATACAGCTATAGATATAAATATGATTTTTCTATATAAATTATATAATATTATTATCAAAATAATGCAATTTTACCATATAATGTCTTAAATGTTAAATTAAATATAAGCACAAGGAGTAGGGATATCCTTTCAAGTTAAATATTTAAAATTGATCCAATAGTAGCTCCAAGAGAAAGGTATCTAGAAGTGATTTCTAAACCTATTGAGTAAGGTATAATTCAGTTTTCTATCCCATAATTTTTAAGAAATTTCGAGGGTGAAATTTAAACTTACGGGGGTAGAATGTAACACCCACTTTGTTTCACTTCTTATTGTTAAATTTTACAATTGATTAAAAATAATATTTTATTTTAAAAATATATTTTGATTATATAACACCCACCCTACACCCAAATCAGGCTATTTAATCAAGTAATCATGATTAAGAAAATTAGTAGGATTTATTAATTTAGATTTATTCTTATCTAACAATTAAGATAAGAATCTATTTGATTCTCTTTTACCAATAAGATTCTAAATTAACTAGATATTGGATCTAAAGAGAAACCCAATTCAAATCCTACTTGAGGTATAAAATATATTAGTCTAATTAATGTAGGATTCAACTCTCATTCAATTAATTAGATATAATTTAATTCATATACCTATTAGGATTTGGATTCAAATTTGTTTCCTATATCTTTTAAGATTCCTATTTAAATTTGGGTTCACACTTTTGGGATTTCATCTTTAATTAGGATAGTGAATCCGATTAGTATTCATATTGGACTTTCCTCTATGAGTAGGAATATGACTCTTATAAATAAATCCTAACAAGTCCTCTTCTCCCAAACAATAAAAGAGAAATAAGAGAGTAAAACATGGGAGAAAGAAGGGAAAAAGAGAAAGAGAGAGGAGAGGTTTCAACCAAGTAGAGTTTTTGAGAAGCTTGGAGATTTCGTCGCCTAAGCCAAATACTTCATTTGAAATCTAGGCCAAAATGAGTTTTGTAACTCACTATAATATACGACTACTTATATTTTATCTTAAAGTGAGTCTAACTCAGTCAAAAACATGCTATTAATTATACTTTATTTTCTATATTCTCTGTTTTATTTTACTAAAGATTTAATTATATACGTGAAAACTTAATGAATACTGAACAAGACATGATAAGACATGATTGTTATAATATATGATAGGTGATAAAATATTAATCACTGAACTATTACATTATTTCTTAATATTACTACTACTGTTACTGAGTACTTAATTTTATTAATGATCACAAATCCATATAATGACTGAATTTATTGAACTGAACAACTGTCACTGAAATTGACAAACACAGGGTTTATGGGGGAAATTGAGTATCCATATGATTTGATAGCTAAACGTAATTGCGCCACTGTTTTCTATTTTTGGGAGGATCAGGATAGGCTCAGATCAAAACTGCCACTTTTTTTCATACGGGAGGATCGGGATAGGCTCCAATCAACTTACTTTCTATTTTTTCGGGGATACACGGGGATGCATTTAAACCAACCAAGTTCATATTTTTCTAAATTTTTAAATATTGTAATTAAAAGATATTAACTGAAAGATTAATGATAAACCACCTAATATGTTAAGATTTGAGATTTCTTACTTATTTTAATTGCACTGACTTTTTTGCATTGTCGATATATTTTCTTTTCATTTGTTTCTATTATATATTTTTGGATCGCTTTACTGACGATTCTGGTTATGTATGGCTAGATGCAGATTATTACGTACAGGTAGACCCGCCAGAGAGAGTAAGACTAAATATATTTTTAAGACTAGGCGGAGCTATAAGATTGATGGACTTTCTAGTTTATATTTTTTTATTAAAGTTTATGTAAGAAGGAAAAATATTTTTGTAACTAAAGAAATTATTTTTTATTTGTTGCCCATATTTTCGCTATATTGTGACTATAATGTTTACTGAAACTTATCGTATTATTATTCAATACCGAACGTTTCCAGGTTTCCATACTATGGAAAGTGGGGCGTTACAGTGTTTTGCTATCTCGCTAATTCTATTATTCTAACAAGCTAACTAACAAGTTCTAGATGATTTTTAGTTTATTTAAAAATTAGTATAGGACATCGAATCCACTAGTTCACAACTGAGTACACTTATTATTATTTTCCTCATATCTTTCGAACAATTATGATTATATCAAAAAGATAATAATTTTAATTTAACTTTAATTCTATCACTCTAAGCATAAATTGTCGAGTGGTGTGTAAGTATAACTCATCAAATCTCATGATGTTTCATAAAAATAAATTATATCAATAGAGATTTCTACTAATAAAATCAAAAGCAATAACTCCATACCCTAACCAAGAATATGTTATCAAAAGGAAGCTTAAACATAATTTATCTAACTCTTAGATCTACAAATTATTATCTTTTAATATTATCATAGAAAAATCATGTCTTTTTTTAGTTATTTTAGGAAGACGACAAATAAATATTATACTATAATTGATCCCTAACTTCATCTACATCCTACAACTAAACTAGATTAGCTATTTATTTTTTTTAAATCAAGTTCATATTTTTATGCATGAAAACTAATAAAAAAATAATTTTTCCTAGAAAACAATTAAATTCCTAAACTAGAAAAATTATTTAAAAAGCAATTAAATTACTTTACCTATGAAGAACACGATCAATAGTAAAGAACAATATTTGGAGCTCTAGTATTGTGGCCATCGCTTCTACGATTTAACCTACTAATTTTTATTAATATAAATCAAGCTTGGTTCTCCCTAATTTACAAAGATACGACCAATAAATAGGCAACCTTAATCTAGTCACAACATAAAAACTATAAAATTACAACAGAACTCTCATAAAAACTTCAGTTACAAACATATTACTTTTGTCACCAAATAGCAGCATTGATCGGCAAAATAGCGGAACTCAATTTTGGTCAACAGAATCCTCCTCAATGTTTGAGTTAGTAGAAGGAAGCCTAGCCTTAGTGAGGCCTACTTTGCCGCCATATGGCTGTAAAAGCTTGGTTTCAAGGCTTCTAGAGTTTGACTCTCTTGTTCTATTTTTCTCTTTTTCATAACTGGATTTAAATTTGGTGGCTTCTAACTTCGTATTTCTGTAGCTTTCTTCTCTCATACTCTTTCTGGACTTGGTTTTCCAGATCATTTTGTGATTTCATGCTAAATCCTTATAGCAATAGGTTTTACTTGAAAAAGACTCTGAATATACTCGAGTAGTATTATTTTTATATAAAAATAGATAAGATGGGGGATATAAACGTGTAATATATGATGCTCATCATCAAAGGCTTTAGAAATAAATAATTCATGGTAAATGTGAATCTTATAGACAAGTTGAGCTTATATAGGAATTTGCCACTGATCAAGGACAAGGCCACTGTCATCTAGCGGCAAGAACTACCAGCTAGTGGTAGAACAGACACTTCTGAACAAGGAATTCTGACATTTGGCTTGGGTTGTGTGGGTATTTTCTAGTATAATAGAAGTTATGAAGTGTGAATAAACTACTAAAATGGATGTCAAATTATGAGTTCATTTTTTTTTTTTTTTTTTGTAATGCATGATACTTGGTGTACATAACTATCATATGTAACACGTGGCAATGATGTGACATGTGACATCCTAACAAGCATGAGACTTGAAATATAATCTATTAACATGATAGTATAAATACACGATACATAATAGATATGATACATGAAATATGATATATAATGCTGGAACTCAATACGTAACATGATTGAACGAATTACTGATATTCCAGATACAAGATGGCTTAATCATTCATGAGAAGATGATGATAAAGTTTAATATATCTTGATTATAAAGAAGTAGAGTTTCTTCGAGATACGTGTCTATATGATCCCGTATTAAATTGATTTGTTGATAGTTTGACTTGACATTCTATGATATTTCAATTGCTTCATATGTTTGTGTATCTTTAACAAGGGAATGAGAGAAACTATGTCCTTAGGGTAATAGTCGTTTCAGCATACACTTATATGAGATGGAGGATAGTGAGGTCACAAGGTCTCTCTCTCCCTCTCTCTCTCTCTCTCTCTCTCTCTCTCTCCACCTTCCCTCCCCCTTCCCTCCCCCCTCTCTTCCCTAGAACTGCAGATGCTTCTCTTAGTTCTAGATCCATTCACTACCCTAGAGTTGAGATCGTATTCGTGCAACAAGCCTTTAAACCCCTAGGTTACCCAAGTGGACGAGTTGTGTCTCGTGAGAGTTTGCAGTGAATATACCCACAAAATTTAAGAAAAAGATAGATTAAGGAATAAAGAAAAGAAAAATAAGGATAACCGAAAATCAAGAAAAATAAAAATTTTATACAAAAGAAAGAAAATTTTTTTTTTTATAATATTTTCATCAATTGGTCTCACTAATATACAAACTCGAGAACGCATTTAGATTATCAATTTTCAAATTGAGCGTCAAATCAGATACACTTATCATTTTAATCAAAAATTTAAATCTTATCTTTCAATATCTACTAACAGATAATCTATTGGCTCCTATACATCTACGTGCATGTGTGATAATCTACTTTGGTTTTGGACTCCAACTCTAACTCATGATTCATCTACTCTCTCATAACAATTTTTTTTTTAAGAATATTTCACCTTTCATATGAATATTCAAGCTTGCTTAGGCGCAACATACCCGATTACTCAGTTCATACACTTTTTTTTCTTTTTAAGAATATTTCACCTTTCATGCGAATATTTACGCTTACTTAGGCGCAAAATACCCGATTACTTGGATCATACTCTCTTTTTATTTTTTATTTTTTTATTTTTTTATTTTTTACTCTTGAGGCTATTGCCTTAAAACCAGGCGCACCCCATTATTTCATTCTCACTTCTTTTTTTTTTTGTTTAGAGAGAGAAGACTTACTCATTCGTTATCATCTTTATCCTTAACCTAATAAACTATTGTGAAGTGAAAAATAGATGTATAATTGCCTCAAAACTACTGCTAGCGATATTTATTTTTCGGATTTTAATCTTTTATCATAAAATTCAAAGTGTATCGTCCAATCTACTCTCATATCCAATTTCAAATCTAAATTTTGTTCCTTTATCTGTAATTAGTTTGATCTATTGATGAAAACAAATTTTTTATCTTTTTCTTTTTTTTTGTTGGTCACCCTAAAACTACCCAAATTGTAAAATAAAGAAACCCAAAATCCTAAAAAAAAATAAAAATAAAAATAAAATCCTAAAAAAGAAAAAAAATAAAATAGAATCTCCTAATACACTCCCCCACACCTAAACTTGTGTATGCCCTCATACACAAATCATTGGTGGTAAAAGAAATATGAAAACTATTATACAAATACTATACAAATAATGAGAGCCGTAAAGTTACGATCTCAATATCGTCACCCTATTAACGCATGAAAAGCGGTTACGACCTCTCGATCGCTTCCCACTTTCATAGTGTGTGCATTTTAAACGTGAAGTGGGTGCATTATTATATCTCATCATCCTCCTACAAGTCACGAGATTACCTGTCTGCTTCTTATGCCGTCCTCGCTTTTTCTTTATCCACATGTAAGCATTAGCAATTCGGTTAAAGAATTCTTTATTATAAACCTGCCAATCATTATTAGTAACAAGCATACATGTAGAAATATCATGAGGTGAGAAGAGTCTAATATGATTAAGTGAACGTGGTGGTGGCTCTTCTAACTCATTAAATAATGCGAGCTCCTCTGTAAACAAATCCTCAAAAATTTGTTCATAATTCAATGGCACACTTGCACAAGTATCATCATATATAAAATCATCATGTGCAGTAGTATGAGCTCATCTTTGAACATTTGCTCAAATGAAGGTTCATCATCAGTGGAAGAGGTCGAATGAGAGTGCAAACTATGAATCATATTGACCTCAATGAGGGAGCTCGTTGCGTGCTCATCCATATTAAATATGTTCAATACCACAGTCATATTCCCAAACGATAACTTCATGAGGCCACTCCTACAATCAATTAATGCATTTGATGTTGCAAGGAATGGTCCACCCAAGATAATGGGAATTTGATTCCGTGGATTGGAGATCGGCTCAGTTTCTAAGACAATAAAGTCTACAGGAAAGATAAACTCGCCGACCTTAATGAGCACATCTTCAACCATACCAAGTGGTTTCTTGATCGAACGATCAGCTAACTGTAATGTGACCTTGGTAGCTTGAAGTTTTCCTAACCCCAGTTGCTGATAAACAGTGTAAGGAAGCAAGTTGACACTTGCCCCTAAATCAAGCAACGCCCTATCAAATGTAGTGTTCCCAATAGTGAATGATATTGTAGGGGAACCTGGATCTTTGTACTTGATAGGTAAGGAGTTAGAGAGGATATGTGATATATTAGCAGCAAGAAAAACTTTCTCAGGAACGTTTCTTGCTTGTTTCTTAGTACACAAATCCTTGAGAAACTTAGCATAAGTAGGAACCTGTTGTATAATGTCAAGGAGTGGAATATTAACCTTCACCTGCTGAAATGTTTCAAGAATCTTTTCTACTTGCGGTGAAGGCTTCCTAAACCGATTTGGATATGGTGCTTTCGGCTCAGGAACAGGTTCTTCCAAATGAGTACGTGACGGTGATGGAGGTGATGGAGGTGATTGTGGAGAAAGGGGTGGAAGAGATGATGTAGCCTGCGAGATAGTAAGAGTGGGATCAAGGGGCATGGCTACATTATTGTCCACTTGATTGCCAGATCTAAATGTGTGAATGGTATTGCATTGGTGGACATGCGGCTGATTGGAGTTTGAGGAACTGGCATTAGGGTTCATTATGGGTTGACTTGGAAAGGTACCCTGGACACGTTCACTCATCTGACTCGCTAATTGTCAAACCTGCTGCTCTACATTCTTAATAGATTGAGAGTTTACGAGCAGTTGCTGACCTGTATTTTGAATAAATTCAGCTGACACCTTCATAAGATTTTCCATGTTTGTGTTAAGGTTGGACATATGCATGTCAAACTTGGAATGAGACTTGAGAAGATTTTCAACGTGCTTCTCAAGTGACTGAAGTCGCTTTTCTTGTTCATTATTAGACCCTTGTTGTGAATGAGAGTGATTTTGTGCAGGTGGTCTATTCTGGTTGTTTCCATAATTTGAGGCGTTTGGGTGCTGGTAGGCACCCACATTTGGTCTTGAGAACTGACCATTGGCTGCGGGTTGCATGCTAGGGTTAGGGGGCCCTTGATATTTCCCTTGACCCCATGATAGATTTGGATGATTCCTCCAGCCAGGGTTGTATGTAGGAGCGTAAGGATTGTTCATGGGTCCTTGATATAAGGCGTTAGCCTGCTCAAGTGTGGGACCCATTGAATTCATTAATAATGGACACTCCTCCATAACATGATTCGGAGTTCCGCAATTAAAGCATGTGGGAACTTGAATTTGATTTACCTGACCCACCGATGGAGCACTAGGAGTCTCCAATGCTTTAATTCTCCTCATAAGGGCTGCAATTTTAGCTTCGGTAGCTATAGAGTTGTCGACGCTATGGATCTATAGAGTTGTCGACGCTATGTATCCCACCCTTATGTCCAGAAGTTGATGCACTGGACTTCTCAGTGGGACTCTCCCACTGCATAGTTTCCTACGATAGGTCCTCAAGAAAGTCCAATGCTTCATCCTCATTCTTTCTCATGAACTTCCCCTGACACATGGACTCAAGAAGAGTTTTGGATGTGTAATCGAGTCCTTCGTATACGATTTGACACAACCGCCACTTTTCTATATCATGGTGGGGGCACTGAGCTAAAAGGTTTTTAAACCGTTCTAAGTATTTCCAGAAGGGTTCTCCTGGCACTTGACGGAATTGATTGATTTGATTTCTCATCCTTGCCGTCTTGTGCGTGGGATAATACTTCTTAAGAAATACCGTAATGAATTCATCCCAAGTAGTGATTGAATCAGTAGGCATACTGTACAACCACTTCTTGGCATTATCCTTAAGTGCAAAGGGGATGAAGCGGAGCTTAATTGCGTCCTCCGATAAGTGCTGCAGTTTAATCATCACGCATACTTCCTTAAATTCACTGATAAAGAGATATGCATCCTCTGAATCAGAACCAGTGAATTTAGGAAGCATACTGATGTACTGCGGTTTCAACTCATAATGATTACCCACTGCGTGTGGAAGTTTTATGCATGATGGAAGTGATGTGCGCAACGGGTAACATCGATCCTGAAGGATCGGGATCTGTTGGTCCATCTTGGATTCCATGAACAAATCTGATCTCACAAGTCGACCAAATTGATCACGGGTCCAATGTGGCATGAACCAGCGATATGCGTGAATTTCCTAAACTAATGCAAGAAGTGGGTGTAGTGGAGAGATAAAACGGTGGAATAGATATGATCAAATAAAAATGTGACTCCTCCTATTTCTAAGATTTTATTTTTTTATTTTTTTACAGAACCAGGGGACAAAATACAGATACCAGAAAAGTTTTGTGGGGTATTGTACCTGAAGGACCGCTAAACAGCGGTGTTTACCGCTTATTAGCGGTCAAAGTGTGGAGTCTTGGACTCTGCTTGCTTTGGTATACTTTCAATGATTATTTTGTCCTGTTTAACTTCCTGTATCTGCACTCTATTATCCCCGCACACTCAACGCACACTGTTAGTCCCGTAAAACGTCAGAAAAAGTAAGAAAAACACCGTCGATCCTCGACAACGGCGCCAAAAACTTGATGTGTTACATTTACTGCAAGCGCACAGTGTCGGTGTAGCGCTGTACAGGTCGTCTCATAGGGATCTAAGGTGTTTCTGCGTTCTTACTTTCTCTATAGTTCAACGGACTAACCAAAGGTTCTAGGTTGAAGTCGGATTAATCTAAGTAGCCTAGGATATAGAATCCACTAATTTCCAACCATGTTCTTACTTCTATTATTTTCTTCTATCATAAGAATTCAATCTTTTTAGTTTAATTTTTACTTAAAGTGCCCTAAGCATGAGCTATCAAGTGTTGTGTAAGTATAGCTCATCAAAAGATGCTACTTCATATAAAAATAAACTAAATCTTTTAGATAATTCAAATAAAAAGACAAAACCAGCAACCCCAGTTCCTAACTAAGCATAGATTATCAAGAATCCTAATTCAAGTATAATCTATCAAAATTCTAAACTTCGGGTCCTTATATTTTAATCTTTCATTTGAAAAATCATGGCTTTATTAATTTTATTTAAGAAGAAAAATATTAGAAAATAATTGCATGGTGGATCTTAGTTTCATCTACATCCTAGAGCTGATCGAATTAGCTGCTCATGATTTTTACTACGGAAGATCAAATTTTAATTCATAAAATGATAAACCCTAATCTAGAAAGCAGTAAACCCTAAAATAGAAAGCAATTAAATATATGCAGAAAGCAAGTAAAAATTCTCAAGAATAATGGGTTACCTCTGGACACGGTGTTGTAGCCGTCGACCTTCAGCAAAAACCCCAACTTTATTGAACAGAAAAATCGAGTACAAAAATTTCAGAATTCAGAATATCGTCAAAATACAAGGGTCGGGCCATATATAGGTCTCGGAAATAAAATCCTATTTCTAGCAGAACCAAAATAATTACACATTTACAATTAAGCCCTAAAAGAAATATCCTCTGGAACGGACACTATTTGGCCGCTATTTAGCGGTAAAAACCGCCAATTAGCGGCTAAAAAGAGTTCAATTGGCTTGCGTTTTCTTATAGAGGGTTATCTTGTCTTTGAAACATTACTTCCTTGACTGTATTTGACATTTACTTCCTGAAGTAATTTGATTTTGTAGTCTTGCCCATGTTAGCAACTTTTCGGACTTTGATTTCCTGCTCCGACTCTGATTTCATACCATCTCCTTGTATAAATCAGATTCCCTGAAAAACACACTGAAAATACCCAAGTAGCATTATTTATATACAAAAATAGGTAATATGAAGGCTATAAATATGCAATATATGGCACTCATCATATTTATATGAGTGTGTCTTTTCCAGTAAGTAGAGTTGTGGTGGATCTTCCGACAGAGATAGAGCTCTTATGTATGTGAAAACATGCGAGCCGTTTATTCTGCTATGGCAATTATAGCAGGTGTAATTTGGTAAGTATTTAACTTCATTGAGAATTATAATCTTTTCTGAGTAGATCCCAGGCTCGCATTTTTGTAGTCCTATGGTCCATGCCAATTAGGCCTTTATCCTGTGGATTTTTATTCTCAAGTAGTGGAAGCTAACGGTCAAGCAAATAAGACAGGACGTTACTCTAGAACCCATATAAAAGGCAGAAGAACAAAAGAGAAGGGGAGGGACATCTTCTCCTAAAAAATTTACCCCTTGTGATCAAGAGTCAAGAGCCTTTCCTTTTCTTTTAGCCAACTGAGAGAGATTGTACGGAGTGTCAACGGAGAGCAGGATCGTCCTCCATAACTACATCAAAATCCAGATTTAAACAAAGAGGAAATCTATCTTCCTCATCTTCTGTAAAAGGGAAACCGTTGGATTGTAATCATTTATTGAAAAATATCAATAAAGCATCGTTTGCAATTTTTATGGTGAACAGAAGATTGGCTACTCCACTGGGGACAACCATCACCTCCGATGATCTGGTGGTAGCTCACTCAAACAACATTCCAGTTGGTAGTATGGTCGACTTGATCACCATTCACGTTGACCAGGAAAGGTACGCAGAATTCCTTTCTTCACGCTCCAAGAGCCCTACTTCCCTAAGGGGATGCCGTAAAATCTCCAGGGGTCAATCCCCAAGGAGGCTTTAATGGCAATAGCTCAGCCAAGGGAGTTGTCAGACCAAATTGGTCCGAAATCCTCTTCTTCAACATTGGGCTCAAGGCCAGTTTCAACGAAGACTCTTGATCTGTCAAGCAAAGTGAACCAAAGTCCCAACTTCAACAAGGAAAAACGACCACTGCCCACTCTGCGAGACTATAAGAAGGAGGTTCCTCTCACTCGTACAATGAGAAGAAACCTAAGAAGAAGCAAAGTTCGTGACCTTCACAGGACCATGCAGCAAAAAGAAGCCGCCAACTCATCATCGCAAAGGTCTACTGTACAAGTATGGAGGCCAAAATGCGAGGTGGCAAAAGATTGGGACACGGAAGGATTTACTTGCGTTTCTTGCAAGAAACGAAGTAACTCCACAAAAATCATGTATGACTACAAACGCGGAGCATACGTCCACGTTCCTCGTGTCCCAAGGGGGAAACATGATCACACAATTAGAGAAGTCCGTGGAACCCGCGAACCTCAAGTTCGCGAAAGACGTGTGCCTATCTTTGAGGCTAACCTTGTCTCATTCACTATCCCAGTAAGAGAGGACAAAAGAAGGCTATCTTCCGATACAAGAGATCTTAGGGGACTTCTAAACAGAAAAAAGGAAAAATCCCATGCATCTCATTGCCATTGCGAATGACTGATCAGTGCACTACTATCTCACTGTTATTGTTCAGCTCATGCTAGACCGACGGTGTTCCATCGACTATCATCCCAACCGGTGAAGAGAAGTCGACGAAACAGGCCCGAGTTTTCTAAGCCTGAATATCCTGAAGTATCATCCAATATGATAAGTATCGGGAAAAGAAGAAAAAAAGACGAAAAAAAGTCTTCGAAGGAGTTTCTGACTCGGAGCTCTCTTCGGGTTAGAAGGAAGAGCGAGGAGTTTTTCAAAACACTCGACTCAAGAGTGGGGTGGCAGTCCCCATGAACTATAAACAATCGGCGGGAATCTCTTCCGATGAAGAAGACGCGATCAAGTTTGTTATGGCTGAGTCGCAAACATCCGATTCGTTCCTGGAAGATTCTGCCTCTGCATATATGACTCAAAACAACATCTCAGAAGAATTCATGCAGAGAATGGATGAATAAGATAAGAATATCCAATAACAGCAGGATGCTATCAGCGAACTCAAGGACATGCTACATTTCCTGGTGGAGCTGAAGAAGACTAGATTGAAGAATACATCTTCGCACTCAAAGACTGACAAGGCAGAAGAAGAAGGTCATGAAAAAGAATCAGAACATCATGAGGATGATGATAACTGCTCTATACATCAAGAAGGAAACGCAAATGCTGTCTGGATGGAAAGCTTCCAAAATCAATTGAACGCTCTCATGCATAAGAGCGTCCTACATGAGCTGTGTGGTAAGGCCATATCCCATGAAATGGGAAAGTTTGTCGTTCTAGAAAGCTACAAACCATTGAAGCTCAAATCTTTTGATGATAAAGGATCACCAAACCAGCACCTCTACTATTTTAAGTCGCAGATTGGGCATTTAGCCGGAAATGACCCCATTATTACGCGGGTATTTGTTAGTACCTTAACAGGACTAGTTTTTGAATGGTTCCGAAGGCTAGAAGCAGGAACCATCAATTCATGGAACGACATGGAAAAAGCCTTTCTGACTAAGTTCTATGAAGATGACATGGAGGTGTCAATGCCGACGCTTCTAGCAACTAAACAAAAAAAAGGAGAGTCAGCCCGGGACTTTATCAAAAGGTTCCGGAATGATTCTCTCAGATGTCTGCATGCGATGCCAGAAAAAAGCTTGGTAGAAACCTGTCGACATAATATATCAACTAAGGTTCTGGCCAGGATGGGAGCAATAAAATCTACTACTTGGAAAGACCTTGCCCTACAAGCTGAAGAGGCTGAGGAGATCGCACAAAGACTCGAAGAAGAAGGAGGCGAGGAGAAGCAGAAGAGAAGTGGTGATAACAACCATAAGCCCAGATCCCAGAGATATAAGGGGAAAGAGACAATAGTGCGGATGCCCCACAACCCGTAAAAACTTTTCTGAATATCCCTTCTCAAACAGGTATGCCTCAAAAACAATATTCCTTCAAGGATGAGTATACGAAAACCATTTTCAATCTCCTCATGAGTAAGAAGATGCTGAAGCTTTCAGAGTCTAAACGACCGGAGAAAGTAGGAAGAGTTAATGATCGTAATAAATGTGTTTACCATAGGATTATTAACCACCCTACCGAAAATTATTATATCCTTAAAGACAAGATTCAAGCCTTGGTGGACGCCAATGTCATTAAACTCCAAGAACACCAGAAAAAGGTGACCGCGAACATGGTGACTGTCAGGTTCGGTAAAGCGTCTGACTGGATAGAGTCGATAGTTCAAGACAGAGTGCAACCCATTCCTAGAGGCACCATGTAGGTCATGAATTTTGATCCGCATCAATAACAGGAGAAAGGATTGTCCCCCTTCGAGACTGATAGGGGGGAGATAATGTGGGTGCATCTAGATCTTCTTAATGATGAACAATGGACTTCCAACCCATTTAGAAGAAAGAAAAAAGGGAAGATTTTTACTTCCAATATCGTCTCCATAATTTCCGAAGTTGACTGAGATGTTCCTATTCTAACAGACTAGGAAGAAGAAGCAGGAGACTCTCTGGTGGCTGATGTAGATACCCCTCCTACAGGGATCCGTTCAGGAAAAGATTATTTGAAGAACTATGGCCAGGCCACATAATCTCGACCATCTTTAGAGAAGGCCAAACAGAAAGAGTTTAAGTTTGATAAAGTTCTGAAGAAGAAGGGAAAAGAGCCTGCGGAGGATTTGCGGAAGTCATTCCAGTTCGATATCCTGACACAGTTAGCCAATATTCTCGCAAGGATAACCTTGTACGAGCTCCTAAAACTTTCCAAATCTACTAGAGAAGTTTTAAGAGAAGTTTTGTAAGATTCGGAGGTATTCTTGGCACAGATACCAGAGATGATTGAGGAAGAATCTCTTTGTGCAACTTGTAACCAAGTCTCTGGAAAGACCGTTCCCTACATCGCTTTCTCTTCAGAAGATATGCAAGTCAGGAGAAACAAGCATCACCATCCTTTGTATTACAAGGGATATATAGGGTCTACGGAGGTTGATCGCATTCAAGTTGATCCAGGCTCAACCTTGAGCATCATGCCACGAAGGATGCTACGATATCTTGGAGTGCCGATGAATAGATTAGCGCAACTAATACCACTATCTTCGGATTCAATGCTAACGGTAGTAGACCGTTAGGTACGATAAAACTCAAGTGCCAAATTGGCGACCTAAAGACGGAAGTCACGTGCTACGTGATAGATGCGGACACATCATACAATCTACTATTGGGGAGACCTTAGATCCATAACAATCTCATTGTGCCCTCCACGTTACACCAATGCATGAAATATGTGGACAAAGACGGGAACATAAGAACGCTGATCGCAGAAAAGCAACCTTTAAAGGAGTTGAAAATTATTATACTAATGCGTTGCTGTATCAAAATGCATTCGGTGTTTCAGATCAGCCTGTTCCAGATGACTCTGATAGCGGCGAGGAGGCTGATACAGAATCATGATTTGAAGATTCAAAATCCGAGGATGTAATTTGGGACGGTGAGCCCATTGTGATAAGCCTCGAAGGCCTTGATGTAAATAATGCCATTCACTCTGATGGTGAATGGGTGATAAATGTTTAGAGTTTGCTTATTCTTCTAGTGTTGATTCTGAGCCCTCAAGCACTAGCACAGATGTATTCAGCGACTGTGTAAATGAGATATATTCTCTGACTTCCTTCCAAGCACCTATCCGATCATCCTTACACGAATTAAGTTATGATGTTGAAAGTGCTGACCAGGTCATTTTTGAGGTCCCTCCCAAAAACGGAACCCAAAGGGCCATAGTATTTGGAAGAGAAGTCACAAGAACAAAAAGAAATGCTTACATTCTGAGGAAGAACAAGAAAAACCCGAGTTCTTCCATTACGATGAAAATTCTCGTAGATTAATAAAGAAAATGGGATATAATCTGACCGAAGGCAGGGGTTGAACTTCGGAAAAGGAAGAAGGACAATCCTTCAACCTTTTGGCCCAGAAGGGAAAATGCCAGATTATTACCGGAAAATCGGCAAGGGGTTGGGATACGTCACCACTCTCGAAAGTTCATCATGTGAGAAAACCGAAGAAAGACAGTACGATCAATCGTCAGAATCATCATGCTGGGACTCAGATGTCAGTATTGGTATGATTTTCCATGAAGTGTTCGCGAACATGACTTCCTCGATCCAAGAAGACAAAGACTTAAAGGAAACCTCGCCGATAAGAGATGACCCCTGGGCCAAGCATCTTAATATGAAGTGGGAGATCCAGTTTGAACAGCATGAGCCCCCAACCGAAGATAAAATGATCCAAATCAATATGGGAGATGAAAAGAATCCTAAATCCATATTTATAAGTGAGAACCTATCCTCGGAAGAAAGGAAGAAATTGATATCCCTAATTGGCGAATACATTGATATTTTTGTTTTGAGTTATGAGGAAATGCCAGGGTTGGATCCAAGTGTGGCGGTTCACAAATTGAAAATCCGGCCAGAGGCTAAGCCAGTAACATAACAACAATGAAGATTCCGTCCAGAGATCATGGAAGCTATAGAAGCTGAAATCAAGAAGTTGATTGAATCAGGCTTTATTCGCGAGGAACAACACCCTGATTGGGTCGCGAATATAGTTTCCGTGACAAAAAAATGGAAAAATCCGAGTTCGCATAGACTTTAGGGATTTGAATGAGGCTTGTCCTAAAGACAAATTCCCGTTACCTATCACGGATATTATGATAAATAATACTTGTGGGTATGAGCGTATGACGTTCATGGATGGATTCTCGGGGTATAATCAAATAAAGATGTACCCTAATGATAAGAAGCATACGTCCTTCAGGACGCCACTCGGGGTATACTGCTATATAGTCATGCCCTTTGTCCTAAAGAACGCAGGTGCTACGTATCAACGCGCTATGAACGCAATCTTCCAAGAGCACCTCCGGAAAACAGTGGAACGCTACATAGATGACCTAGCAATTAAGAGCAGAAACAAAGACGATCACTTGAAGGATTTGACGACAGTGTTCGACCTCGTGAGGAAGCACCAGCTCAAGATGAATCCAACTAAGTCTTTCCTGGGGGTTTCCAGTGGAAAATTCCTCGATTTTATCGTAACGTCAAAATGAATACATCTTGATCCAGATAAGGTCAAGGCTATCCAAGATATGCCACCTCCCGTAACCTCAAAGAGTTAAGGGGGTTGCAAGGCAAGCTGACATACATCCGCTGGTTTATATCAAATTTGTCTGGTAAATATCAGTCCTTCACCAGATTAATGAGGAAAGGAGTGTCATTTGTTTGGGATGGTGCATGCCAAAAGGCTTTTGAAGAAGTCAAACAATATCTTATGAAACCACCAGTGCTTGTAGCTCCAATCTCAAGAATACCTTTCCTGCTATATGTAAGGGCTATGGACCATTCCTTGGGAGCTTTGCTAGCGTAGAAGAATGTGTCAGGTCACGAACAAGCTATTTATTATCTCAACAAAATGATGGTCAGGGCGGAATACCAGTATAATCCATTGGAACAGGAATGTTTAGCCTTAGTGTTCGCAGTACAGAAGATGCGACACTATTTGATTGGACAAACTATCCACGTTGTATCGAGAGTTAACCCCTTGAGAATATTAATGACTAAACCCGGATCGTTAAACTCAAGACTATCCAATTGGGCTATTTTGTTATCAAAGTATGATATGCGCTTTATCCCACAGAAGTCTATTAAAGGACAGGCCGTGGCCGACTTCTTAGCCGAACATCCAATCTCGGCATCCTCGAAGTTATACGAACAAATCCCGGGAGAGTTAGAATAATGGGACTTGATTCCAGAAAAGGATGACTCGCGAAAGTCTTTCGAGGCAAATACAGTCTCTAAAGGTGTATGACAACTTTTCTTTGATGGTGCCTCCCGAATGGGATCCGAGGGAAAGATGATAGTGGGGGTAGGAGTTGTTTTCGTCTCTCCCCGCAACCACATCATTCCTCAAGCTTACTCATTAACAAGCTCGTGCACCAATAATGTCACGGAATATAACGCCCTCCTAATCGGTTTAAAATTAGCCAAACAACTGGGAGTCAAATATTTGGAGGCATATGGGGACTCTCAACTTGTTGTGAATCAAGTAAAAGGGGAGTACTAGGTCAAACATGAAGACCTCCTGCCGTATTATCATGCAGTGATCAAGATCGCCGATGGTTTCGATGGTTTCTATATCAGTCACATAAAGCGCCACTGAAATAGTTATGCAGATTCGCTAGCTTCCTTGGCTGCTACATTAGCCTTGCCCAAGCATGCTAGAAGGCAAATTACGGTAGGAAGCAAAGAATTATTTTGTCCAAAGGACGAGCTCAAAGAAGAAATGAAGAAACCACAGGAAGACGAAGCTGATGCTTTCGAATCAAGCCTAGAACCGAGGGATTGGCGTTTTCCTTATATAGACTATGTTCTTTACGGTATATTATCCGAAGGTCCAAAAGAAGCCAGGGCAATTCAGAGAAGGGCTGTCCGGTTCTACTACAACGCAGAACTCCAGACATTGTATAAGAAATCTTACGATGGAATTTTACTTCGCTGTCTCTCCAACCGCGAAGCTCAAAAGGTACTCAAAGAAGCTCACGCTGGCATCTGCGGAGACACTAGGCAGGGCCGAAACTCTGGGATAGAATCCGAAGGATGGGTTATTACTGGCCTAAAATGATGACAGAAGCGGTTGACTATGCCAAGAAGTGTAGGGCATGCCAAATACATGCAGACTTTATACATCAAGCTCCAAAGTATCTTCACCCAACGGCTACATCATGGCCATTTGAACAATGGGGTATGGACATTATCGGGCCAATTTTCCTGCTATCAACAAGAGGACACTGGTTCATTTTAGTTATAATAGATTACTTTTCAAAATGGACCGAAGCCGTTTCCCTGGTTGAAGTAAAGTCATTGGATGTTATCAGATTCATCAAGCACCATGTGCTTTACTGCTTTGGAGTGCCCAGAAAGATCATTCATGATAATGGGCCTCAGTTTGTAAGTCAGGTATATTCTAGATTCAGCAACAAGTACAGGATCGAGGATGTAGCTTTATCGCCATATTACCTTGCAGCTAATGGTCTAGCAGAAGCTTTCAATAAGACCATTGTAAAACTTCTTAAAAGTTTGTGTCATCCAATCAAAGGGACTGTTACAAAAGAAGGAACAACAAAGAATAAAAAAATATGCATATACAAGTTTCTACAACTCAATGATTCAAGAGAGTTTTAATTTTCTCTTCAGCATCGTCAATGTCTTGCTGAAAGATCTCATAAGCTTGGACAGTAGTTTGATGATGCAATTTATCGTCACTAGCAACAACATTCTGCATTGCAGCAGCCTCCAGCATATCCAATTTAGCTTTTATTGCCTGAAGATCTCTGATTGTATTGTCCCACTGATGCGATAAGTTGGCGAGATTCCTCATTGACTCATCACGCTCCTTGGTGATTTTGGCCAAGAAAGTTTGAGCTTTGGCGATAGTCTCTTGAGTCCTAACAATAGCCTGGTCATGGTCCTTGACAATTGAAGCAGCGGCCTCCACTTGAAGAACTAGAGACTCGCGGTCTGATTGACCCTTTTTTAAAGAGCCTTTGCAAGCATTTGCCTTCTCTTGAGTCTCCTTCTGGAACTTAAGTTGTTCCTCTTTCAGCTTCTGAAAAATGATTTCCACTGTCTCAGATTTATCAGCACTTCTGCTTTTGATAGGAATTCAGCATACTTTTGAAGCTGAGTTATCATAAACCTAAAGGGAGCAGTTTTATCCTCTCCACCAATACTGGCAATACCAGTTAAATAAATATTGAGAACATTGGCGAGTGAAGCAAAAGAAGCCCCCTTCAGTTTTTTATCAATACAGCGGTTAAGGAAGTGAAGGAAGGTCTCACCGTATCTTTCAATAAATCAATCTCAAGCATATCAATCTCCGCATAAGAGGGAGTACTACTGGTTGAGGCAGAGGCGGATTGATCCGCAACCAGACTAGTATCAGGAGGAATGAGACTTCTAGAGACTTCAACAGAGCTAACAACTACAACATCTTGAACCAAAACATCAGTCCGAGCAGCTGCGGCCAAACCGTAGACATAGTAGTCTCGGGAATCATTACTTCCGTAGAAGTAGTAACTGCAGTCGCCTCATTGTTTGCAGTGAAAATTTCTAAGTAAAAAGAATTTTCCACAACAGAATGCGGAGCTAATTCAGTAGCTCTGCATCTGGCTATTTTTAGCCTCGCGTTTGAGTAAAACACGGAGATGTTCAAATAGCTCCGCGTTAGCTCCGCATTCTGGTTATTTAGCGCCGTGTTTTGATGCGATTAAAGCTCCGCGTGAGCAGATAACCAGAATCTCAAATTGATTGAGATTATAATTTGGGCTTATCTGAATACCCAAACCATGTCCGATCAGAATTCTAAATCAAGAGATTTAAATCAAAACTAAGATATTTGATTGGAATCCTTGATGAGAGCAAATTCTATTTAGATAGAAACTCTCAAATCTTCCCAGGGCTATAAATACCTTCTCGGTGAAATCCTAGGGGTCTTTTTCTTCCTTTTTGGATTCGGCAGGCCTTCTTTTTCTGAGGTCTTCTTTTTGATCTTTTGGTAATTTAAGTACGCGAGAGAGCCTTGAAGCCTTTAGTGATCATCTTCATTTTGGCGTCTTAGAGAATTCAAGTTACGCACAGAGCCTTGAGTTCGGAAAAGACGAGAGAAGATCGTCTACAGTCGGCCGATATCTTCAAAAGAGAAGAGTTTGACGTTCGATCATCCAAAGGAGCTGCTTGACAGATCCCATCGCTACAGATCCCACACAACACATTGTAAAAGAGAGAGATTGAATTATAAAATCCTCTCGTTTGTTCTCTTTTCATCTTGTTCACTTTCATTGTAATCTAAGTTGTATTCAATGGGAGGAAGCAAAGAAACTTTTGCGGCGAACAAACTGGCAACCATAGTGGGAGCCATCTCTTTCACTGATGAAGAGATTGTGGCGCAATCGGACGTTGATATGATCGGATCCGAAATAGACACGCTGGTCGTTGAAATCGATCAGCAGAAGTATGAGGAGTTCCTCTCCTCTGAATCAGGTGACTTGGATGAGACATGACACTATCGTCGCATGTACTCCAGTACCCGAGCGACGGGTAGAAAGGCATCTACCGAGAGACGGGGATCCTTGGAGACTGCGGCTATAGGGCCGGAGTTCACACAAGAAATCCTAACAGAGGGTGAGCTTCCGACTGCCAAAGAAGACCTGGGAACTGGATTGACCAGAACCCAACTCCGAAATAGGAATCGGAGAGCGAAGTGTAAAGCCCTCAAAGCCCGCCTTGGACGCGGAGCTAACACCAGAGGACGCGGGGCTATGGTCCCTCACAAACTGGCTCGCGCTAATCGCGAGACCAGTCACTATCGCGTTAAACGCAAAGTTACAACTTGCCTTAAAAGTAAGGAAAAGCCAGCGTGTGATATTCCACGCGAGGCTATTACTGAGCTGAGTGAGAAACGCAAAGCCAGTAGGATTTGCGCTAATCGCAATATCTCTGACACTTGCAAGGAACGCGAGTATAAAAATTCTTTAAAGCCAGCGTGTGATTCTCCACGCGAGGCTGATATTAAGCCAAGCGAGAAGCGCGAGGCTACTTGCGAGAAACGCAAGACTTCTGACACTCGCGAGAAACGCGAGTATAAAAATTCTTTAAAGCCAGCGTATGATTCTCTACGCGAGGTTGATACTGAGCCAAGCAAGAAACATGAGGCCAGTAATACTTGCGAGAAGCGCAAGATTCATAATACTCACGAGGAATACGAAGATGATTGGCAAATTGTTGTCAGTCGTAGAAATCGGCTAGACCGAAGCCATGACTTGTGATAAACGCAAGAGCAAGCCAGCGTATAGGAATTTTATTCCACGCGAGGCTAAGATTACAGAGGAGAAACTTCTGAAGACATGCCAAGCCAGCGTAAAATGCGAGCCTAGCGTAGATAAACGCGGAGCTATTCTTCAGGCTCGCGATACTAAATGCGAAGCTACTCTTCAGGCCCACAATACAAAACGCGGAGCTATTCCTGAACTTTGCGACTACAGAATTAGAGCTGATCCTTGCATCAGTAGATCAGAACTGGGCTCCATTAGTCCTAAGAAGCCTCAGTGGGTCCCTAGGCCCTCTCAAAAGTTGGATGGGTCTCATGACTTCATGGCTAAAGGCGTTGATCTCAGGGAGTATCTGTTCAAGAAGAGAGGCATGGACCAACTTCAAGCTGAACCTGTCTGTCATTGCCAACAGCTTATGACGGTAGTATATGCAGTGATGGACAACTGCGGCTGCAGCAAAAGCAGGGTATCTGTGTTTGATCAATTAACCGAGTCAGACAAGAACCCTACTAAGAAGCCGAAGACTGCTTCCCTAAAACAATGGAGAGCTGTAACCTCCAATATGGTGGGAAAAGGGAAGAAAATTGTAGAGACGGATGATTTAGAGTCAAGTGATGAAGAACCTCCTCATATCACTCGACTTAAATCAGGAGCCGTCCCACCTCGAAATTATAAGAGGCTCGCAAAGGGTTCTTACGACGAGGACAGTGATAATTCAGCTATAGCTTCGCCTCCATCCTCTACATCATCCCGATTACAGAAGTCAGCATCGCACATGGCGAATAAGTCTGACGACATCAATCAGAGATTTGAAGCTCAAGAAAGAATGATTCGCGAGCAACAAAAGACGATTGAAGACCTTAAAGTCATGCTATCGAGATTTGTTGAGGATAATGCCAAAAAGGGCAAAGAAACTCCAAACGAAGAAGAACAGGAGGAGAAAGCCCACTCGATGCACGAGGACGAGGATAAATTCTCTTTTCATGATCCACATTGAGAGAAAATAGAAAAATTGCAAAGTCAACTCGAAGCGCTCATGCGTAAAAAAGAGTTGAAAGAAGCAGGGGTCTCAAGACCGTATCCTCCTGAATGGGATATGGTACCTTACCCACAGAAGTTTAAGCCGCTCAAGTTAGAGCCGTATGACGGGAAGGGATCGCCCAGACAGCACATATATGACTTCTTGTCCCAAGCAGGACATTTGATGGGTAATGACCCGATTATGACCAAAGTATTTGCAAGTACTTTGCGAGGACCTGCCTTTACTTGGTTCATGCAGCTACCCTCAAGTACTATTAATACCCGGTTGGATGTAGAGAAATTATTTCTCTCACGTTTCTTCGAGGATGATACCGAGATTACGGTTCATCCCTCTTTGCAACTAGACAAGGGGAACAGGAAACGGTAAAAAAATTTATAGAAAGGTTCCGGGAGAAGTCCGTGCATTGCAAACATGGAATGATCCAGGAAACTCTAGTCGAGACATGTCGACATAATTTTAAAACCAATGTGCTCCTAAAAATGGGGGCCGTAGAGTCTAAGACATGGAGGGATTTGCTCAAATAAGAAGAGCAAGCTGAGGACTTGATTCGTCGGGTTGAAGAATCTCGTGGATCAAGAAGTACTGGGGGTAATAAGCCATATACCCGAAATAGCAGCAATAAGAATAAAGAGAAAGCGGTGATGGCATCAGAAGCTGCTCCTCAGAAGTCAAATCCTCCACCAAAGCCGAAGCATCAAAATCAGCAGGGCTCAAGGCAAAATAGACCTCAGCAGGAGAGGAATTATACTTTCAAGGCAGAACAGACGCCTATCCTCTTTCACCTCCTCCAGAGGAAGGGAATGCTGAAACTTCCGGAGAATAGAAAACCGGAGGACGCTGGTAAGACCAACGACCCTAATTATTGTCTCTATCACCGGAATGTTGGGCACCATACTAGGGATTGCTACCCCCTTAAGAATAGAATCCAAGCACTAATAGAAGCTGGAGTTCTGATGCTTAAGAAAGAGCAGAAGAAGGTCACTGCCAATATGGCAACCATAGTGGTTGGAACCTATGAGTTCCCCGAAGGAGTGACCCCAATCCTAAAGAGTAAGATGGTTACAAAGAATCTTGATCCTCACAACAAAGCCCAAGAAGGACTTGTCCCCGTAACAATCCAAAAGGGAGAAGTTATGTGGGTTCACCCCGATTTGCTAGAAGATGAACAGTGGACTACTACAGGGGGTCAAGGGAAGAAGTGGACTGTTAATGCCATTTCCGCAGAAATAAAGGAAGAATATAGCTTTGAGAGCCTTCACAGATTCTGAAGAAGAGCTCGAAACTATGGCCACTCATCAAGATGAGGCAGGCCCTTCCGGTACTCGGTCCAGGAAGACATATCTCAAGGACTGCACTAGAGTAGATCCGAAAGACATATATGCGGAGCTTGCAAAACCCGCGAAGCAGAAAGGACTTCGTTTCCAGAAGAATCCTATTAGAGATGAAGGAGCCAAGGAGTCTACCTTCAAGTTTGACATAATTGCTCAGCTGGCTAACATTCCAGCACTAGTAACACTTTATGAATTGTTGAGATTATCAAAACCAACACGTGAAGCGTTAAGAGTGGTCTTGGCAGAATCTGAGTCATTCTTAGCTCAGATAGTCGAGCCGGCCGATGAAGGATAGGACTCTTGCCCTCGTTGTCACCAAGTGAGGAGGTAGGTCCCCTAAATTGTCTTCTCTCCAGAAGACATGCAGGTGAGGAATATAAAGCATAACAGGCCTTTATATTTCACCGGATATGTCGGATCCACAAAGGTGAACCGAATTCAAATTGATCTGGGTTCTGCACTAAGTATCATGCCCAGAAAGTTGATGCAGCTGTTAGGGATTTCCCTCCATCATCTGACACCAACCAATACAACGATATATGGGTTTAATGCCAATAATAGCCGTCCCCTCGGAAAAATCCGACTCCGATGTCAGATCGGGGATTTGAGGACAGAGGCTACATGTTACGTTATTGATGCAGATACATCATACAACATTTTATTGGGGGCGGCATTGGATTCATACTCACATGATAGTCCCGTTGACTCTTCACCAATGCATGAAATATTGCGATGAGGAAGGAGAAATCTGGACACTAATTGCCGATAAGCAACCATTCAAAGGGCTGGAGAATTACTTCATAGATGCTGCACTTTATAAACCAGCCCATGAAGTCTCCAATGACGATCCCAGCGAACCTCCAAAGCCCGATGACAGTGGCAATGAAGCAGACACTGAGTACGAGCTTCCTGGAGAAGACGACGGGGGTGACTATGAAATCAACCCTCACTTAGATTTTAGCTTGAGTCTTGATAATATAGTGGATGTAATAGAGAGTGAATGGGTTATTAATGAAGATATAAAGTTAGTCTACGAGCATGCTGTAGCTACTGAGTCTGAACCCTCTTGTACTTCCACTGAAGTGGATGGCTTGTCCGAACTTTAAGTTCTGGCGGCATACCATTTGCCACTTAGGTCATCCCTCCTCTCTCGGTCTAAAATAGTTAAGGAAAAAGGTCACTACTTCGAAGTGCCTCCTCAGCAAGGATCCCAGAGGCCGATTATGTTCGGCAGGGTAATTACATCACCCCGGCGAAGACAAAGCAGTGAAAGTGATGAACAAACATCACCCCAATTTCACCTGTATGAGCAAAAATCCCGCCAGATGATGGAGAAGATGGGTTATAATTTTACCTAGAAACCGTAATTAAACTTTGGGAAAGGACGATGGAATCTTATACCCTCGTTTAGACCGAGAGGAAAGAGCCTTGATTATTATCAGAAGACTCGCAGGGGGTTGGGCTATGTATCTACTCCTCCCTCGTCACCATCAAGACAAGAAAAGAGTTCTTCGGCCAAGGAAGATACATTTTCACCCAATCATGACTCAGATCTAAGTATCGGTGCCTGGTTTCAATCCTTGACAGCCAATATGGTTTCAGCCGCACCAGAAAGCGACGAGGAACCAATTGACGTTCAGGATGATACCTGGGCTAAGCATATGGACACTCTCTGGGACGTCCGCTTTGAGCAGCGTGATCCGCCCACAGAAGACAAATTGATACAAGTCAATATGGGAACGGAAGAAAATCTGAAACCCATCTTCATAAGCGACACGCTAACTCCATTGGAAAAGGAGGAACTTATATCTCTTATTAAAGAGAATGTAGACGTGTTCGCATGGAATTATGAAGACATGCCTGGGCTTGACCCTCAAATTGCCACGCACCGGTTAAATATAAAAGAAGAGGCCAAACCTGTTAAACAACAACAGAGGCGTTTTCGACCGGAATTGATGGAGGCAGTAGTTGCTGAGGTCAACAAACTTATAAAATCCGGATTTATCCATGAAGAACAACATCCTGATTGGGTGGTCAACATAGTATCGGTTCGTAAAAAGAACAGCAAAATCCGAATATGCATCGATTTTCGAGATCTGAACGCTGCATGTCCCAAGGATGAATTTCCACTCCCCATCACTGATGTGATGATAGACAATACTTGTGGTTATGAGAGGATTTCCTTTATGGATGGCTTCTCAGGATATAACCAAATTAAGATGCACCCGGATGATGAAAAGCATACAGTTTTTAGAACACCGCTGGGGGTATATTGTTACACAGTGATGCCATTCGGATTAAAGAACGCCGGTGCTACCTACCAACGTGCGATGAGCACTATATTAAAAGAACATCTGCGCAAAACGGTAGAGTGTTACGTGGATGATTTGGTGGTCAAAAGTAAAAATAACGAGGACCACCTTCAAGACTTAAAAACGGTCTTCGATCTCATGAGGAAATATCATTTAAAGATGAATCCTACTAAGTCATTTATGGGGGTATCGAGTGGGAAGTTCCTTGGGTTCATAATAACTTCAAAAGGAATTTTCCTCGACCCCGAAAAGGTAAAAGCAATTAGCAAGATGCTTCCTCCCCGCAATCTTAAGGAATTAAGGGGGTTACAAGGAAAGCTCGCCTATATTCGACACTTTATTTCCAACTTATCTGGATGATGCCAGCCGTTCTCTCGACTTATAAAGAAGGGGGTTTCTTTTGTATAGGATGAGGCATGTCAACAGGCATTTGATGACCTCAAAAAATATCTCACCAAACCTCCCATTCTTATGGCACCGGTCCCTGGGCAGCCCTTCCTTATATATGTAAGGGCCATGGATAATGCTTTAGGAGCATTACTTGCTCAATATAATGAGCACGGCTATGAACATGCCCTCTATTATTTAAGCAGGACAATGATCGGGGCCGAACAACGGTATACCCCGATTGAAAAGGAGTGTTTAGCCCTAGTGTTCGCTGTTCAGAAAATGCGATCTTTCGGGGCAAACAATTCATGTCATATTCCAGGTTAATCCCCTGAAGATTCTGATGACAAAACCGGGATCCTTAAATGGTCGGTTAGCAAAATGGGCTCTGCTATTGTCGCCATATGATATACACTTTGTTCCTCAAAAAGCAATGAAGGGACAGCAATTGCAGATTTCTTAGCAGACTATCCAATCTGATCTAATACCAAACAGACGTCAGAGGTCAACACAGTTAGCAAAGAACAACCATGGCAGATGTTCTTTGATGGTGCTGCCAAACGATCTGCTGCTGGAGTGGGGGTTGTACTGATCTCCCCACATAAACATATATTGCCTAACAGTTACTCATTAACAGAACCGTGCACGAATAATGTGGCTTAATACAATGCGCTCATTATCGGCTTGAAAATGGCTCTACAACTGGGGATGAACTATCTAAAGGCATATGGAGACTCTAAACTCATCATCAATCAGATGACGGGCGAGTATGAAGTCAAACATGAAACCCTCATCCCCTATCATCAGCTAGCCATTGAACTAGCAGGGTACTTTGAGCAATTTTACATCTCTCATATATCTCGGAATGAGAATGTATATGCAGATGCCCTTGCCGCATTAGCAGTAACATTGGCGATCCCGCTAGGTGAAGCTAAAAGCATCACCATTGGAAGCAGAGAGCTCCTCCATCCAGATAATGTTCTTCAAAATAAAGAAGTATGCCAAGCAGGCTTAAATTTGGAACCCCGTGATTGGCGATTTCCGTTTGTGGATTATTCTTTACATGGGATATTACCAGAAGATCCAAAGGAAGCCACCTCGATAAAGAGGAAGGCCCAGAGATTTTATTATGACCATAAGCTTCAAACTTTGTATAGAAAGTCAAGGGATGGTCTGCTGCTACGCTGCATATCAAAAGCAGAAGCAGATGAAGTGCTGAGGGAAACACATGATGGAGTATATGGAGCTCATCAGTCCGGTCCAAAACTCGAAGACCGCATTAGAAGGCTGGGATACTACTGGCCGAACATGATTATGGAAGCAATGGCATATGCTAAACGGTGCCATGCATGCCAAATACATGCCAATTTCATTCATCAACCCCCAGAATACTTACACAATACCATTGCTAGTTGGCCATTTGAGGCATGGGGAATAGACATTGTGGGGCCTACAACTCCCCCGTCATCCAGAGGACATCAGTTTATTTTTTCAATAACTGATTATTTTTCAAAATGGGCCGAAGCTGTGCCCATGAAAGAGGTGAAAACGACAGATGTGATCAAGTTCGTCAAGCATCATGTCATTTACCATTTTGGCGTTCTCTGACGGATCATTCATGACAATGGTCCGCAATTCATCAGTCAGGGTTTCTCCAGGTTCTGCAATAAGTTCAGAATCAAAGATATTGCTTCAACGCCATATAACCCCATAGCTAATGGGTTGGCCGAAACCTTCAACAAGACGATTATTAAACTCCTTCGGAAGTTCGTCTCTTTCAATAAACGAGATTGGGATGAAAAACTAGGAGAGTGCCTGTGGGCTTATCGCACCACTGTTCGCACCCCTACAAAAGCTACCCTATTCTCTTTGATCTATGGAAGCGAGGCCGTCTTTCCTCTCGAAGTCCAGATACCTTCATTAAGAGTGGCTTTAGCCACAAAGATGACGACAGAAGAGCGCCATCAATAAAGATTGAAAGAACTAGAGGCGTTGAATGAAAAGCGTCTCAGGGCTCAACAACAAATTGTGTTGTATCAAGCCCGAATCTTACAAACATTCAATAAGAACGTTAAACCAAGGACCTTTAAATAAGGAGACTTAGTTCTGGTTGTTAAAAGGCCAATGGTGCTAACCCACAAGACTAAGGGTAAATTTGAACCCAAGTGGGAAGGACCGTTTGTTGTGGAGACAGTATACTCCAATGGAGCCTATCGCTTAATGAATCAGAATGGTGACAGGATGATGATGCCGATCAATGGCAAATTTCTAAAAAAATACTATTCTTAATACCCCTGGAGGTACGCGTCTCCTTCTTCTTAGGCATGCGCAATTGAGCGCCTCTGACCTAAACATGGTGTGCCCAGTTCTCAAGTTTGAACCGCCTCCAATCTTTTCTTAGGCATGCGCAGTTAAGTACCTCTGACCTAAAACCTAGTATGTCCGGTTCTCAAGTTTGAACCGCCTCCAGTCTTCTTCTTAGGTATGCACAATTGAGCGCCTCTGACCTAAACCTGGTGTGTCCGGTTCTCAAGTTTGAACTGCCTCCAGTCTTCTTCTTAGGCATGCGCAATTGAGTGCCTCTGACCTAAACTTGGTGTGTCCAGTTCTCAAGTTTGAACTGCCTCCAATCTTTTCTTAGGCATGCGCAGTTAAGCGCCTCTGACCTAAAACCTGGTATGTCCGGTTCTCAAGTTTGAACCGCCTCCAGTCTTCTTCTTAGGCATGCGCAATTGAGCGCCTTAACCTAAACCTAGTGTGCCCAGTTCTCAAGTTTGAACCGCGTCCAGTCTTTTTCTTAGGCATGCGCAGTTGAGCGCCTCTGACCTAAACCTGGTGTGTCCGGTTCTTAACAACTGCCTCCAGTCTTCTTCTTAGGCATGCGCAATTGAGCACCTCTGACCTAAAGCTGGTGTGTCCGGTTCTCAAGTTTGAACCGCCTCCAGTCTTTTTCATAGGCATGCGCAATTGAGCGCCTCTGACCTAAATTTGGTGTGCCCAGTTCTCAAGTTTGAACTGCCTCCAATCTTTTCTTAGGCATGCACAGTTAAGCGCCTCTGACCTAAACCTAGTGTGCCCAGTTCTCAAGTTTGAACCGCCTCCAGTCTTCTTCTTAGGCATGCGCAATTGAGCGCCTCTATCCTAAATCCGATGAATTACCCAACACCGACTAGGTAATGGGAAGAGAACCAGTTTCTCGCCAACCCCTTCATGCTGGGGGTAAAAGTATGAATTACCCAATGCCCATAAGGCAAAGGGAAGAGGAAAAGTTTGGCATTTAAGCCCAAACGAAATTCTCGACAACTCAGCATGTTGAGAAAAATAACATGACTAGCCCAACTCAAACGGTAGTTGGTAAAGGTTAATTAAATCCGTTGATAGCTGGGGCTTGCTAAAAATCCTATAAATCCTATCATGTTAAACTCTTATCTCTGACAGTATGATTCAGAAAACTGTACCTAAACAACTAAATCATTTTGATGACAAGTTATCTGTTGTGCAAACAAATTTTGTAGCCAGCAGTTCTTATTACAAAAAGAATAAAAGAATAGAAGAAAACTATGGATCTCCTAGATGCTTCAGCTTGTTCATCGCCTCGTCAATCACCTGACGACGAGTTGCTTCTATAGAGTGTTGAGCCTGCTGAAGTAAGACATAGTCATTCATTGCAAGTTGATGAGTCAGACGCTGACGAGAGTCTTCTATAGCACGACTTTTTATTCCCTCCTCCTGTCCAACCTGCTCCCGTTGGAGGATTACGCTTCCCGCTTTTTAACGGATTCCCCTAATTTAAGCTTGTTGGCCGCTATGACTGCCCGAGCTTTAGCAATGGTCTCCTGGGCTCTAAGGATTTCGGTTTGACTTCCCCCAATCTCAGAGTCCACCACCTCCAAGCTCTTAAGAATAGATTTTCGACTAGCTTGAAGCTCTGCCAACTCCCGGGACCATGCTTCTTCCTGTCATACCGGTTCTTCTCGACGCGCCGATAATTCCACCCGAACCCACCCGCGCTACCTCCATTGCGGTGATCGCTTCCACGTCCGCTTGACGAACTGTGTTTAGCGTGTTCACCTGCTCTTCTAAGGCATTAAAGCGGGCCCGGTAGGGAGCGGCTCGGTCCTGTCCCTCGATTCTTTCAATATTATCCAAATAGCTGGATAACATCGGACGGCCAAGACTGAAGAAATCCATGCTGCCAGAGATCATCTCGACTCATCTTCTGAGCAACCGCATAAAATCATTAATGCTATACTTGAAGAGCTCCTCAAAAATATCCACAGTGCCTGTATTTAAAACAGGCAGCGCTAAAGAAGATGTCGCCGGAGGAAGAGCGGTACCCACTGGAATTGAAGAAGAGGAAGCCTGTCCCTGCACCAAGTTCATAACATGCGGAGCCAGTAAGACCAATGCAGATCTGGCAGAGTTGGGAACCTGAGGAGAAGCAGCGCTAGTACAGATCACCTGGGCAGCGCCACCGACAGGAGAAGATGAGGGAGTGTTTCCACCAGAAGCTCCTCCGGTGGTAGAAGTAGCTTCAAATGAGAACCTCAAGTTCTCCTCATCCCCCGTTGGAACGCTTGGAGCTGGAGGAGTTGCAGATGTCTCAGCAGCTACAATAATAAATGATATTAAAACCACTGACTAAGGAGCAAAAGGTGCACCAGAGACCACTAGGAAGGTCTCTGTGGAGCAGACTGGTGGTGTTGGTGACAGCATACTGGGAGACGGTGTAGCCTCTTTTGCAGCGGCCGCAATAACAACTTCCGTTCTCTCGTCACTCCCTAGTTCGTCAATGGGAGGAATTGATGAGGGAACTGGACATGTGGATGGCGTGAAATAATCTGCATCAAACTCGCTGGCAGAGCTACCCAAACCACCCACTGAGCCAATAGCGCCCGAATAGTCCACCCGGTCATCGAACTCCACATAGGTAGTTGAGTGCATTGGCGAGAGGAGCTGACCCCCTGCATTTCAGGAAATAAGAAAAGTGGTGTTACGGTAAAATAACAGACAAAAGACAGAATACTAAGAGCCATACCTGGAGATACAAGTCCAGTTGTCGGACTTGAAGGAGAAGCCACTGTCGTTTCCAACAATGTACCCGTCTCACTACCTACTGGTTGTGCCGCAGGGTGCTCTACAGGTTCTATGATGAGAGGAGCCAGAACCTCGGGAACATTTGGAGCTCCAACAGGTTCACTCTCCCCTACCAACGCTGGAGGCAGAGCTGAAGCTAGCGGGTCCGAAGCAAGTTTGATAGCCACTTCTTGGGGGGCTATTAAAGTTCCTGGAGCCAACTTCTGCTTCTTGGCAGGCCTTTTCTTTAAGGTACCGTGGCGTTTGAGAGTCGGGCTCCAGGGGCGAATGACAACAGGTTGGGGAGCACCTCCAACGTCAGGGTTGTCATCATCATTATTATCATTATCATCGCCAGACTCGCTGACGTCTAATGGTTCAGCCACGGCGCCAAGGAATTCCTCCATTTCTTTTATTCTCACCCTTGAAGCACCCTGGCGGCTTATATAGAAAGCCTCAATCTCCTTGCAACAGCTGCGGTTGATGGAGAAGCAAGGCACATCAGTATTTGCAACGCGATACCATGTGCAAAAGCTGAGAGTCATGGCCAATTCTGGCTGTGGAAGAGCAAATTCAGCTCCGGTCCCACCAGCTGTGAAATGAAACCAGCCCCGGGCACCCTCGTACAAGTTCCCCTCATAAGCAAGACTCTTGCTTGGATTACCCACATAAAGTTGGGAGTATCCAAATTGGCGAGTAAAACGACTCGGGATGCACGGTTCGATAAGACATTTGCTGTCTTGACGGTATACCAGATGCCCTTATCCTCAGAAGCTTTGTGGTGGCAGTATACCGTCAAGACAGTAAAATTGTCTATATTGAGAAGACATTTGCTTTATTGAGAAGCCACCAGAAAGCTTCTGAGGATAAGGCAGTAAAATTGTCTGATCCTGCAGTATCCTTCAACTTCAATCCGTATCCTCTACCAGGAAAGTCGGGAAAGCACTTGAAGATCTCATAGTTCTGGTGTTGCCGGAGAGTCATGCGGATTTGGGACATATAGTGCTGCTTCCATATGGAGCGCTCGTATAACTCCACAAAGTAACACTTATCACCTGAGCGGCGTGAAGCAACACTCATCAGAGATGGGCATTGTAAAACAAGCCATGGCATCAGATAAGTTTAAGGAAGCTCCACCCTAGGGTTCGGAGTCTTCACCGGAGAGATCTCTTTCGACTTGCCTTTCCCTTTTCCCTTGCCCTTGTCGGCAGGGATGAAGTCATTGCAGAGTGTCGCAATCCATGCTGTAGATTGCACACCAAAGGGGGAAGAAGTTCGAAAGGTCGGCCGTAAGCGAGGAGGACTGCTGGATATACTACAGTCATTGCAATTGCCTCTTTTGGCAATGATGGCACTACACATCTCTTTAGCCACAGTATCAAGAATCCAGCAATAAGGCCTCTGTTGGACACCGGGGACTAAGCTTGATAATGGTAACTCTTGAAAGAGATACCAGGACCAAATCCACCTTCATTGTATTCAGTGGTATAAAAAGATAGCCGGGTCTTGGCAATGCGGCGCTCAATCTCTGTGATGTAGACAGGAGTATGGCCATGGACAGTCGCTGAACTATCCTTAGAAGTCAAGTTGGCGAAGAGATAATCAGCCCATTTCTTGTTGCCGATACCTTGTTTACGCACACCTGCTAAGTCAGCACAGATGCGGTAGTGGCACATCATCTCCCAATATGTAGCATAGATGCGCTCGTCTTTCGCCAATAGCATGTTCAACTCCTCGGTGGTGGGGATATACTCCTCGTAGAGGACTTCGCCCATTAAGAGCCCAGAGACTTCAAACATCTCGTGGAGAGTAAACCCTAACTCACCCACTGGCGTAAAAAGAGTGCAGGTCTCAGTGTTGTACATCTCCAGAAAGCAGAAGAAATGATAAGTACTCTGAGGGAACCCAAATTGAACGTTTCTGATGGCCTTATACAAGCCAATCTCCTTTAGAATGGGTTCATGGGAATCCAACATGTACTGAACGAGGCGGGCCCACCACATGTTGCCAGAAGAATAGACCCAGCCAGGCATCCTAAAGTCGCTAGCCGGGTATTGACCATCTTTTGCCAGGAACTCACTTAAAAAAGTTCTTGTACGGATGGGAACTTCTCCTACTGGGAGCTCCTTGCCAAAACGGCCTGGAAGCAACCCAGTAATGCATCTGGGGGGACCATCTTGATAAACCCCTTGTGCACCAAATTTGCCCGTTGGGACGCCATCTTGCTCTTGAGTTAGTCCCCACTTTAACTCCCGACGCATCGCCAGCCTCTGAAGATAGATCAGGGGATAGCTACGATCCATTCCAGGCAGAAACATTAAAACTTTGCCAGAGTTATATAGCCACATGCAGTCCTCTTTAGATAGAATAGCGTCTGATTGCCCCATCTGGTCCCCAAAGAGAAATGCGGGCTTCTCTAGTGCATCTCTGTTCACATCTTCAAAGGCTGCGTCAGTGATAATCTCGCGTGCAGTAGTAGGATGATATTTGATCAATTTCTCCCTATGGTCTCTCAAGTTAGGGTTATATGCAGCCAGAATGGTGGTAAAGCGAAATTGAGCTGATGGATCAGGACCACCAGCAAAGCCAAAGTTGTGCTTATGGGGAAGAGCTTCCACTGAGTACCCTACTGCAAAAAGAAGTACCAGAGTTAGAGAAGTTTCTACAAAACAGAAAATATTTCTAAGTATGGACGCGCGAAGTTAAAAATTAGACTGCGCGAAGCAAAAAGTAACTCCGCATGAAGCTAAAAAATTGGACCGCGAAGAAGTCAAAAAAGAGCCTTGCGTTTCCATGCGACTGCTACTTAAAAGAGCCTCGCGTTTCAACGCAACTGCTGCTCAAAATAGCCTCGCGTTTCAACGCGACTGCTACTTAAAAGAGCCTCGCGTTTCAACGCGACTGCTGCTCAAAATAGCCTCGCGTTTCAACGCGACTGCTACTTAAAAGAGCCTCGCGTTTAAACGCGACTGCTGCTCAAAATAGCCTCGCGTTTCAACGCGACTGCTACTTAAAAAGCCTCGCGTTTCAACGCGACTGCTACTTAAAATAGCCTCGCATTTCAATGCGACTACTATTCAAAATAGCCCCGCGATTCAAAATGCGAGGATGACGCGATAATTTCGTGTAAGAAGAAAGCCAGAGTCTTTTCTTCTTCTCCAAAGCCTTGCGGCCGGAGTACGGCGATCTCGTCGATAAAAGAGGTGAATGACCAGTCAAAATCAAGCCAAATCACTCTAAAAATGTTTTAAAGAGTCTCGATAGAGAGATTCTTACCCCCAATAGTAGGCTGGCACGTCGCTGCCATGGACGCTGCCACCACTGCTTGCACCAATCGCCGATGATGGAGCTGCACAAGAAGTAGCACGAGTCTTGGGCGCCATTTCTCAGAGAGTTGAGGATAATCGACGGGAAATTGGGAGAAAATCGGTCGGAGAACGCTCGGGTCGCCTGAGCTCTGATTGCCTGAATCTCTAGGGTTTCTGGAAATTCTCAAGTGAAGTGAGAAGAAAAGGAATAGAGATTTCATTTAAATGAAGGAAACCGCCTCTTGGAGTTCAGTGCGAATTTCGGAGAAAATGACTGATCAGTTACTCTCCAGAAATGCGGAGCTATTAGCCTCGCGTGACGATGGAAAACACGAAGTTATTAACTCTGCGCAACTCTGCAAAACGCGAGGATAACTTGGTATTTTAGCTTCGCGTTCTCATGAAGAACTTGGATTTTTGGCTAAGAATCTAAGTTACGCAAATGAGCCTTAAATTATTTTACCAAAATTATAAACCCTCTATTTGTTGAGCAAGCAAGATTTTTGAAGCCGACAGATAAAGAGGAAAATAATTTGCCTTTATTCATAAAGGAAAAGATTACAAAAGAAGAAGGAGTTATAGCTCTCCAAAAGCTTATACATATTCATCGACTCATCAATAACCTAACGACGAGATTCCTCCACGGGGTGTTGAAGCTCAATTCTATGGTTCACATACAAAAGATCTCCTCTGCAAATGTCAACTATGATCTGTCATCTGAAATGAAGCACAAGTTGAATTTGGAGTACTGTAAGCCCTTAGATGATCATCTCTATCACTTTGGAAAGCAACAGAGATTGTCATCTAACAGAAATGATCCTCAAGCAAACTTAATGGGCTGCCACAGAGTCCTTGTAACTCCTTCAAAAGGAGCCAGAGCTTGAAAACTGCAACTATGTTGTAAAGCATATGCTTCTGGCTTCCTTAGAGTTACTTTTACTGATAAAGATCAGTGCACAGCCAGCTTTTGAAGATATATCAGGGAAAAGCTACACTCCACGTTGATAGGAGATGTCAGCAAGTCGTTAGGCTGAGTCTGGTTCACTGCAAAAGAAGAATCATGAGTTCTACAAAAACTTGGAAAATCTTCTAAGTATAAGAATGCGGAGCTAAGCTAACTTCGCGTGCAGCTAAAGAAATGGCCTCGCATTTTAAACGCAGAGGATGACGCGATAACTTCGCATAACAGAGTTTCTCTCTGTCCTTTTCCTTCTGTTTAAATAGTCTCGCGTTAGAACGCGACTGCTAGTCAAAATAGCCCTGCGTTTCAAGTGCGAGGATGACGCGATAACTTCGCGTAGAGAAAGATCAGAGTTTCTCTCTGACTTCCCCTTCTCCTTCAAGCCTTGCGGCTGGAGAACAGCGATCTCGCCGGTAAAATAACAATTGGCCGGTTTAAACTGAGCCAAAACATCTCAGAATGGTTCTAAGAAGATCAAAAAGTTAAGGTTTTTACCTTCAAGAGACGCTGCATTGACTGATTCGGCACTGCGTCTACTTCCACAGCCGCTGCCATTAACGTCGGCCAACGTGCATAAAGCCAAACTCTTCTGGAGAGACATCCTAATGATGAAAATCTATGGAGAGTTAAACGGGGATCAATTGAAAATCGCTCATTGACATCGCTCACTCGGTTGCAGGAGTTGACAACTCTTCAAAATCTCAGAGTGAAGAAGAAGATGAGCCGAGAGCTCTATTTAAACAGGATTTCCGCTGCTTGGTATTTGGCGAAGCAATTCAGAGAAATTAATGAAGCAATTACTCATTTCACTGAAAATGAAGTGAAACTGATTAGCTCCGCGTAAGCGAGCATAACGCGAAGGAGACTTGGTATTCTAACTCCAATTTGCTAAGTTATAAACCATTTTGAAAACTTTGGAGGGGGTTCTGTTGGCAGTGAAAATTTCTAAGTAAAAAGGATTTTCCACAACAGAACACGGAGCTAATTCAGTAGCTCCGTGTCTGGCTATTTTTAGCCTCGCGTTTGAGTAAAATGCGGAGATGTTCAAATAGCTCTTCGTTAGCTCCGCATTTTGGTTATTTAGTGCCGCGTTTTGATGCGATTAAAGCTCCGCGTGAGCAGATAACCAGAATCTCAAATTGATTGAGATTATAATTTGGACTTATCTGAATACCCAAACCAAGTCCGATCAGAATTCTAAATCAAGAGATTTAAATCAAAACTAAGATATTTGATTGGAATCCTTGATGAGAGCAAATTCTATTTAGATAGAAAGTCTTAAATCTTCCCGGGGCTATAAATACCTTTTTGGTGAAACTCTAGGGGTCTTTTTCTTCCTTTTCGGATTCGGCAGGCCTTCTTTTTCTATGGTCTTCTTTTTGATCCTTTGGCAATTCAAGTACGCGAGTGAGCCTTGAAGCCTTTAGTGATCATCTTCTTTTCGGCGTCTTAGAGAATTTAAGTTACGCACAGAGCTTTGAGTTCGGGAAAGACCAGAGAAGATCGTCTACAGTCTGCCGATATCTTCAAAAGAGAAGAGTTCGAGTTCGATCGTCCAAAAGAGCTGCTTGACAGATCCCATCACTATAGATCCCATACAACACATTGTAAAAGAGAGAGATTGAATTATAAAATCCTCTCGTTTAATCTCTTTTCATCTTGTTCATTTTCATTGTAATCTAAGTTGTATTCAATAGGAGGAAGCAAAGAAACTTTTGCGGCGAACACTCATCATTGTCAGCTCCCGCGATGGTGTCATCTGACGAAGTTACCTTCGCGCCCATGCGTTCTAAATCAGGAGTTGAAACCGGAGCTATCAAAAAGAGAAAGTTAATAGTTAAATGATACAATATCACTTGATAATAATAATTGCTAAAGGAAGAAGATGCAGACCTAAAAGTTGGACACTAGATTCCCCAAGTCCGTACACCTCAGGACCAAACACTTCATGCCCATATACTTTGGTTCGAACGTCCTCGCTCAAATATACATACTTACCATGGTCTGATGGAGGGGTTGAAGATCGAAAATCATCACTGTCGACATTATAGTCATCTCCGCAATCATCCTGACTTCCTGAAGGAGGTGCTGCTTTTGAGGAATCTGATGCGCGAGTCTCCCCAATGATTTGTACTTTATCGTCTGCAATGGTAGAAGCTGAAGAGCCCTCTTGTATGGCCAGAGAAACACCGACTTCAACAGTGGCCTGACAAATAAGGGGGGGTAGAACAGGTTCTTGACTCCGACGCCTCTTAAGGGAACGGAGAGTTAAAGATGAGTCATCTTCATCCTCCTCGGGTTGCTCAACGAGAGACTCAGAAACCAGAGTGGGTGTTGCAGTGCTAGTCCCAAATGGGGTGCTCTGCGAATCAATCCCCTGCGGAATGGTAGGCAAGTCACTGAGGCTCCTTAGTCTCTTCTGCTTATGTGAAGATTTCTTGGGAGAAGATTGTGGTTGAAGAGAAGTCTTCTTCGATGTCGGGAGAGAAGAAGCATCAAGAGAGGCAGTTTGAGCTGATGCATTATTGACCTCTTCCCTATATTGAGTTATCTGTTCTGATTCATTGGATGCGCTGTCTCCTCTGAAATCTTCCATCCCTGCCACTTTTGTATTGCCAGCCTTCCTTTTCTAGGCATACCAAGCTCTGATCTCCTGCAGACTGGTATGATTTATGTTGAAATTCTGGGGAGCAGAATTAGCATTCGTGAACCACTTACAAAAACTGAAGCTCATACTTGAATTTGGGGTCTTGAGCAGAAGATCAAATTTTGCCTGAGTTCCACCTGTGACGAAGTGAAACCAAGCTCGAGCTCTCTCAAGAGCATTTCCAACAAAACTTATCTCTCTGTTGGGATTACCAACATAAATCTGATCATACCCGAACTGTCGAGCGAAACAACTCGGGTAGTATGGCTCTATGCATCAATGGTTCCCTAAATGAAGAACTAGATGTCCTGGGCGGATATTTATCAGCCACCAGAAGCATCTCGATGATAGAATAGTAAATTTATCGGCACCAGCAGTATTCGCGAATTCCTCTCCGTACCCAGCATTTGGAAAGTACGGAAAACATCTGAATAACTCAAAAGTCGAGAAATGACGGAGGGTCTTGCAGATCGCGGCCATGTAGCCCCCTCTCCATTGCAACCTCTCATAGTGCTATACTTTGGGAGCACTTAAGTCTATCTACGAATCAGCAGGACTCATCAAAGTGGAGCAATGCAGAACTAACCAAGCCATCAAATAAGTGTAAGGGAGTTCTACACGCGGATTAGGAGTTTTTATGACTGGATCTCCCCTCTTCCTCTGCTCCTTCTTCATATTGCATAATTTATCAGATAACCTCCTTAGTCCGCTTTGGATGCTGCAAACCATCGCAGGCAACAAACTGAGCCACCTACCAAATACTAGTAGGACGGCTGGGTATATGGCCCTAATGAGTATGTTTTCCTGCGAAGGATAACATACTTCTTTAGCCATACAATCAAATAGCCTGCCAAGAAGGCAGGATCAGACAAAGGCTGGAGAGCCTGATAATGGAAACTTTCAAACGACATTCCAGTCTTGAAGACGTCCTCGTCAGATTCAGCGACATAAGCATCCGTCCCGAAGCTGGCGATTCTTTTCTCAACTTCCTTTTTTAGAAACTAGAGGAAGCCGAGTAAAGTTCGGATTGCTCTTAGAAAAGTTGGGCAGAAGATATTGTAGCCACTTCTTTGGCTTCAAACTGCGGGTGCCGGATGTATGGGAGCAAATATGATAATGACAGAGCAACTCCCAGTAAGTACTATAGATAAAAGGATCCCGGGTCTTAAACAGGTGGAGTTCTTCCTCAGTAGGGACGTACTCTTCATATGGGATGTCTCCCATAGGCAAGCCCGAAACTCATACATCTCGTGAAGGGCGAAACCCAGTTCACCTCGAGGGCAAAAGATTGTATAAGTATCAGGATTATACAGTTCCAATAAACCAAAAAAATGGAATCTGCTAGCTGGAATGCCATACTGAACCGTCCTGATAGTACGATACAGCCCCGCATGATGAAGCTGATCTCTAAATGATCGCAGAAAGAAGTCAGTCAAAACTGCCCACTCTCCTTTCGAAGAACAGTGAACCTATCCAGGGGGACGAAAGCCCTGAACAGGAAACTCCCCTTGTGCATTGGTGAATCAATGCAGGAAAGTATGTGCGATTATGGGAACTCTGCCTCTGGGGAGGTCATGTTTGAGCAGTCCCGAAAGCAATCCACAAAAGTGTTTTCCAGTACTACGAGGAAAAGCACCTTGAGCATTGAAACCCCCAATAAGATGCTGTCTTCGACCTGTTTATGTGTCAGTCCATTCGTCTGGGCAAGGAAAGGGATTGAAAGAATAATAAGACCTCTCTATATTAGAGAGAAACAAGTAGCGACCTTCAACTTGACGAAGCCACTTGTAATCTCCATTTTCCAAACCGCTATCGGGCACTGAAATATGGTCCCAAATGAAAAGGCGGGTTTGCGTAGCGGAGACTGATCATCTCCTACGAAAGGTGCATTAGTTATCAGTTCTCATAATGTTGAGCGAGAAGGATGGAGAATTTTGCTTTCTCTCTCTTGGCTATCTGATGCTGTACAATGTAGAAAGACATGACCAAATCTGAACTCTTTCTTCCCATCATAGCCATCCGAGTATCCGAAATAATGATACTTAGGCCAAGGATTCAAGACATAATCGACTGCAAAAGACATTCAGATTCAAGATAAGAAAATCTCCGAAAAAGGGACTGCCTTTCGAAAGTTATTTTTATTATTACCTCCAATTAAAGGCTCTTGCCGAACCACTATTGAATTAGAGGTTGCTTGAGGATCCTGATGACCACTGGCAGCCGCATCAGAGGAAGAAGCTTTCTTCGGTATCTTTTGCAGATTAGAGAATCCTTCGCACAGAAAATCGAAAGCTATAGGAGGTTGAAGACGAGAAGTCTAAGGAACTTTAAAGAAGAACTCGGATTTCAAATTTCTTGAGATAAGAGTAGCCTCTCTCATAAAGTGGAGATTATATAGCAAATAATTTGAGGGCTGAGATCTCTGGATAGACGTGATATCTGGCCCGAATCTCATGGGTACCATTGCATTTAATGCGGCTCAGAGAATGTCTCAATTCTTATGCCGTAAAAAGCAACCGCCACAACCAAAGAGTGAAAGCTCGCGTCTCTAATACAAAATTGCAATCCTTCAGAAATTTTAGTTTACGACCCTAACACAGAGTCGCTTTCTTCTCCAAAGCGAAAGCACGCATCCCTAATACAGAGTTGCAATCCTCCGAAAATTACAGTTTGCGACCCTAACACAGAGTCGTTTTCTGCTACCAAATGAAAGTTCGCGCCCCTAATGCAGAGTTGCATTCCTTCCGAAAAGACAGTTTGCGACCCTAACACAGAGTCATTTTCTTCTCCAAAATGAAAGTTCGCGATCCTAATACAGAGACGTGTTCCTTCCAAAGCAAAAGTTTGCGACCCTAACACAGAGTCGTCTTTTTCTCCAAAATGCAAATATGCGACCCTAACACAGAGTCGTATATTTCAAGAATTGAAGATTGGGTGGCGCTAATATAGAGTCACATTTTCTTTCAAAAGCAGCAAATCCACGGCGCTAATACAGGGTCGTGTTCTTTCAAGATGAGAGTTCGAGATATGGCGACAGAGTCATGTTGCTGGCAATCGAAGAAGAATTCTAATACAGAATTGTACTCTCAGAGATATGAAAAATGGTGATTCTAATACAGAATGATATGTCCAAAGTATTCCAAAACTTCTTAAAAATCATGAGAGTTTTGAAAACTTTGGAGGGGATTTTGTCGGCAAAAAATTCTGGAAAACAAAGCAGATCCACGAATTCAGAGTCGGAAGTCTGCAACTCAGCGGATCCGCGAACCTAAGAGACTGAGGTTCGCGACCCAGATGACAGAATAGGTTCGTGAATCTAAACTGAGATTCGCGATACTGCCCATAATATCTGGGTAGGGGTTTAATACAAAGTCATCCGACCCGAACAAGAGAGATGCCACCTCGGATCGTGGAGATAACTGCCAAACGATTGCAGCGGCATTACTTCAGTCGTGGGAGCAACCACCTAACGAATATGATGGCACTTCTTGAGTGGTGGAAGCTAACGGTCAAGCAAATAAGACGGGACGTTACTCTAGAACCCCTATAAAAGGCAGGAGAACGAAAGAGAAGAGGAGGGACATCTTCTCCTAAAAAAATTACCCCTTGTGATCAAGAGTCAAGAGCCTTTGCTTTTCTTTTAGCCAACTAAGAGAGATTGTACGGAGTGTCAATAGAGAGCAGGATCGTCCTCCATAGCTACATCAAAACCAGCTTTAAACAAAGAGGAAATCTATCTTCCTCATCTTTAAATAAACGGGAAACTGTTGGATTGTAATCCTTTATTGAAAAAACTTCACTAGAGCGTCATTTGCAATTTTTATGGTGAACATCTTGAGGCTGAAGAAGGAGGAAGACAAAGAAGAAATAATCTTGGAACATCTCAATCGTCTCGACCTAGAGGGAAAGAGACAATGGTCATAGATGCTCCAAGCCCTACTAAGCCTCCTTCAAGGACCCCTCCTCAATCACGAGTTCCTCAAAAATAATATTCTTTTAAATATAAGCACACCACCATTATTTTTAACCTACTCATGACAAATAATATGTTGAAGTTGCCAGAGTCAAAACGATCTGAAGAAGTGGAAAGGTTAATGATCCCAATTACTATGTGTATCATAGGATCATTAACCATCCTACTAAGAATTATTACAACTTAAAGGATAAGATCTAGGCTCTGGTGGATGCCAATGTCATTAAACTGTGAGAAGATCAAAAGAATGTAATGGCAAATATGGTGACTTTCAAATTTGGAAAGGCTCCAGACTGGATAAAATCAACTGTTCAGAACACAGTTCAACCAATTCCTAAAGGCACAGTGAGGGTTGTAAATTATGATCCTCATCAACAATAAAATAAAGGGTTATATCCTTTTGAAGTATCTAAAGGGGAGATAATGTGAGTGCATCCAGACCTCCTCGAAGATGAGCAGTGGACTTCAAGTTCATCTAAAAAGAAATCAAAAGGAAAGGCGCGCACTTCCAATTTTGTTACTGCAATTCCTGAAGACAACGCAGGAGTTCATTCTTTCTCAGACTCAGAAGAGGAGATTAAAGAATTATTGGCAGTTAATGAAGACCAGCAGAAACCCTCTAGGACTCATTCCGAAAAAGGTTACTTGAAAAAATATCGCCAAGTGGTTGAACCCCAATCTCTAGAGAAGAACAAGTAGAAAGAGCTCAGGTTTGACAAAGCACTTTAAAAAAAAGAAAAAGAGCCAGCAGAAAGTTCCAAGAAACCTTTCCAATTCGATGTGTTGGCACAATTAATCAACATTCCTACAAGAATTACTTTGTACGAGCTCCTGAGGCTGTCCAATCAAACCAGAGAAGTCTCAAGAGAGGCTCTACAACATTATGAAGTGTTTTTGGCCCAAATTCCAAAAATAATAGAAGAGGAAGAAGTCTGTGTGCAGCATGCCATCAGATTTCTATGAAGATATCTTACATAACTTTCTCTTCAGAAGATATGCAAGTGAAGAATAACAAGCACCACCGACCTTTGTATTACAAAGACTACATATGGTCAACCGAGATTGACTGAATTCAAATCGAACCTGGATTCGCTCTAAGCGTAATGCCAAGGAAAGTGTTGCAGTATCTCGAAGTCCTAATCCGGAGACTAGAATCAACAAATACAACCATTTTACACTAATGGTAATAAATCCTTTGGCAAGGTTAAACTGAAATGCCAGATTGGTAATCTAAAAATGGAAGTCACATGCTATATGATCGATGCTGACACATCTGATGACCTCTTAATTGGGAGACCATGGATTCACCTTAACCTTATTGTCCCTTCTATACTTCACTAATCTATGAAATATATGGACAAGGAAGGGAATGTAAAGACTCTGGAGGCAGAAAAGCAACCCTTTAAGGGGGTTGAAAACTATTTTGTCGATGTGCTGCTATATCAAGATGCATTTGAAGCAGCTGAACAACTTGCCTCAGTGGAATCAGATAGAGGCAATGAAGCTGATACTGAATCAACATCTGAAGATTTGAGATCCAATGATGAAAATTGAAAAATTGAACCAATTGTAGTAAGCCTTGAAGGCCTTAATGTAAATGACACCGCCAATTCCGATGGCGAGTGGGTAATTAATATATAGAGTTTGTTTATTCATCGGGTGTTGATTCTGAACCCTCAAGTACTAGTACTGACACGACAGTGATCAACTAAATAAAATATACTTCTTTTCATCATTCCAAATACCCATCCGATCATCCTTTTGTTTACAAAGTGATGACTGTGGAGATGCGAGTGAAGCGATCTTTGAAGTCCCACCCAAATATAAAGGTCAAAAGCCTAAACTATTTAGAAAAGCAAATAATAATAAAGAAAAATATTATATTCTGAGAAAAAGTAGGAAAATCCCAAATTCTTCCATTATGATAAGAATTCTCATAAAATGATGAAAAATATGAGATATATCTAGCCGAAAGCAGGGGGGTTGAATTTTGGAAAAGGAAGAAGGGCCATGCTTCGACCTTTTGTTCCAAAAAGAAAAATGTCATATTACTATGATAAAATTAGCAGGAGGTTGGGATATATTACTACTCCCAAAAATCTCTCAAAAATAAATTCTGAAGAACTTCAACAAACTCATTCATCCGATTTATTATGCTGCGCTTTAGATGCAAGTGTTGGAGCCTTTTTTTCAAAAAGTCTCCATCAACATGGTTTCTACATACCAGAAAGAAGAAGGGGATGATGAAGAACTTCTGCCAATTAAGGATGATTCCTGGGTGAAACATCTCAACATGAAGTGGGAAATTCAATTTGAACAAAGCGAACCTCTAACTGAAGATAAAGTGATCCAAATAAATATAGCCGATAAAACTAATCCTTAACCTATATTTATAAGTGAAAATTTATCTTCTAAAGAGAAAGAAGAAATAATTTCTCTTATTCTAGAATACATTGATTTTTTTCCTTAGAATTATGAAGATATGACAGGATTTGACTCAAAAATTGCGATGCACAAGTTAAACATCCGAATGGATGTGAAACCTGTCAAACAATAGCAACAAAGGTTTCATCCTAAAATAATGGAAGCTGTTGAAGCCGAAATCAAGAAGTTAATTGAATCGAAATTTATCTGAGAATAACAACATCTTGATTGGATTGCAAATATAGTCCTTGTGCCTAAGAAAAATGGTAAAATCAGGATCTGCATTGATTTTAAAGACTTGAACGAAGCATGCCCAAAAGACGAATTTATATTGCCCATTACAAATGTCATGATCGACAACACTTATGGTTATGAACGGATGTCGTTCATGGATGGATTTTTAGGGTACAATCAAATTAAAATGTATCATGATGATGACAAGCATACATCTTTTCGAACAACACTAGGGGTGTACTGTTATACAGTTATGCACTTCAGTTTGAAGAATGCTGGAGCCACATATTAATGCATCATGAATACTATATTTCCAGAGCATCTCCGAAAGATGGTGGAATGTTACATAGATGACTTGGCAATCAAAAGCAAAAGTAAAGACGATCATCTTCATGATCTGATAATGGTGTTTGACCTCATGCGAAAGCACCAGTTTAAGATGAATCCAACTAAGTCTTTTCTAGGAGTTTCCAGCGGAATGTCCCTAGGCTTCGTAGTCACTTCCCAAGGGATTTATCTTGATTCAGACAAGATCAAAGCAGTTCAAGATATGCTGCCATCTAAAAATCTCAAAGAATTAAGAGGACTACAGGGAAAGCTAGAATACATTCATATGTTCATATAAAATTTGTCTAGGAGACATCAATCTTTTACACGATTGATGAAGAAAGGAGTGTCGTTTATCTAGGATGATGCACGTCAGAAAGCTTTTGAATATATCAAAGGGTATCTCACAAACTCGCTCGTCCTTGTAGCTCCACTAATAGGAATGCCTTTCCTGTTATATATGAGAGCCATAGACCATTCTTTGGGGGCCTTATTAGTCCAAAAGAATGAATTGGGACAAGAGCAAGTTATCTACTATCAAAGTAGAATGATGATTGGAGCTTAATATCAATATAACTCAGTGAAAAAAGAATGTCTGGTTTTGGTATTTGCCGTATAGAAAATACAACACTAACTAGTAGGGCAAACAATCCATGTTATATTGAGGGTTAATCCATTAAGAATATTAATGACCAAGTCGAGGTCATTAAATTCAAGATTATCCAATTGGACTATTTAGTTGTCGCAATATGATATGTATTTTATCTCACAAAAATCAATTAAAGGTCAAGTTATAGCTTATTTCCTAACCGAACACCTGATTCCAACATCTTTGAAATTGTATGAAGACATTCCTGATGAAATAGCTGAAAGAAGCACACCTCTAGGAGAAGATAATCCACAAGAGATGGATGAAGCAAATACCGCTAAAGAAGATGTCTGGCAACTTTTCTTTGATCGTGCTTCCAAAATGGGATCCGAAGGAAAGGTGGCAGCAGGAGTGGGGGTTGTTCTTGTTTCCCCATACAACCACATTATCCCTCGAGCATATTCACTAACAGAGTCATGCTCTAACAATATTGCTGAATACATGATGAGTGTTATATTTTGCATATTTCTACCATATTTTATCTATTTTTTTATATAAATAATTGCTACTTAGATATATTAAGTTTGTTTTTATAGATAACAAAGGATTTGCAAGGAGGAGAAGAAGAAGAAGAAGAAAATTTGTCAAGAGTATAAGAAAAGAAAGTAAATTAAGGATATATTTGTAGATCTTGGAATTATCTTCGAAACGAGCCCAAGAACAGTGCAATCCGAGTTCCAATGCAAAAGTTATGGCTATTTTACTAAAACGCTACAAAATAAAAAATCCGATCCAACGGGCTACGAGTGTGCTAAATTTAGTTTCGGATTTTGGTTCCGAAAATTAGTATTTTATGCCATCTAATCTCAACTATTGATTTCTAATAACTATGGATTGAATTAGACTTATATATCTTGATATTAGTTTGTGTTGGATTAGAATTATATCTTTTGTATTTAGTTTGAGTAGGAGCAGGATTGTGTTTGGATTATAAATACCCCATGAATTCTTGTAAATTAGGAAGAGCTTTTTAAGTATTATTTTGTACTCTTGATTAATTAATAAAATTAGGATTTTTTCGAAAGGGTGACGGCCGTCATACCAAACTCCAGAGGTACACATTGCTGCTCATTATTGTTTCTTTTTATGTAATCTTCTTTTAATTACTTTCTAATTTAGATTAATCTTGCATTTTAGATTAGATTTTTTTTGCATTCATAAATAAAAACAGGATTTTGTTAATTAGAACCATGAGTAATTAAATTAGTTTAGGTCTAGGATGTAAATGAAACTAGAAATCAACCATATAATTACTTATTATCGTTTTCTTTCTAAACTAAAATAATAAAGATATGATTTTTCTATGAAAAGATTAAAATACAATAACTCGTAGATTATTACTTTGATAGGTTATACTTGAGCTAAGTTTCTTAATAGGCTATGCTTAGTTAGGGTTTGGAGTTGTTGATTTCCATCTTTTTTTATAGAATTATCTAATGATTTAGTTTATTTTTATGCAAAGTAGTATTTTTGATGAGTTATGCTTGCACACCACTTGATAACTCATACTTAGAACACTTTAAATAAAGATTAAAACCAAAAGATTAATTTTTATGATAGGAAGAAAATAATAAAAATATTACTTGGTTGTGAACTAGTGGATTCTATATCCTAGGTTAATTAGAATAACTCGAATTTAACTTAGAATCCTTAGTTAACTTATTTGTTCTAAAGAATTAACAAGAATGCAAAAATACTCTAGATCTATGTGGAAATGACCTGTAAAGTACTACAACCGACACTGTACACTTGTAGTAAATTATCACATCAAGTTTTTGATATCGTTGCCGGGGATCGATAGTGTGCTCTTACTTTTTATAACATTTGACAGGTTAACAGTGTGTGTTGAGTGTACAAAGATTTTAAACTACAAATACAGGAAGCTGAAAGGGATGAGAAGAAAATTTGCAAAGCGATACGAAAACGAGGGAGTCCATCTCCCTGAATTTACCGCCAAATAGCGTAACTGTCGCTATTTAGCGGCAAAGATGTAAGAACTCTGCCTAATTTTATTTTTTTTGGTCCCTGGTTCTAAAAAAATATAAAAAAAGTAAAAAAAAAATCTTCTAGACTTTTTCTTTTTTTTTTCCATCTCTTTCTCTCCCCACCTTTTCAAAAAAAATCCAAAAGAAAAATATTTCAAAATCAATTTCGTATATCTGGATGCTATCATTGTCGTGATCTATTTCATAACTATCATTAATGTCTATGGATAGGAAATTCATTAGGACTAAGTCATGATCAAATTCATATCACATATTATAAACCTATGGGCGCTTCCTATACACAAAATTAAAATTGTGAATTGATGAATTATTCTAATCAAGAGTCATATCAAGAGAGTCCTCCATCTGATCCTTTCTTTATAGATCAATCATCTCCATATTCTAAATTCAATTATGAACAAGATATTAAATTGAATATTTTATATGAAACATTAAAAGATTAGAAGTGGGATATGCATGTCATGAGAATCTACCCATACCCACTTCATATCTATCATCAAATATGTACACAGATCTATCATATCCACCTTCAAATTTCACTCATGATCTCGAGATGAAATCATTTGAGGATAACAAGTAAGCTTATAATTATGAGACTGAGGAGCGAGCACATATAATAGCGGAAGATATGGAAGATTTGCTAAAATCATCCTCTCAAATTACATTATATATGCAAGATTTTCTCAAAATAATTTCTCATACTAAGCTTTTTGAAAATCAACCATCTGATTGTTTGAATGTATCTAACTCCAATGAGTGACTACTTCAGTCAACTTTTAAAGTTGATATGATCAAAATAAGTTAAATAATTTTATGCATGATAAGTCTATATTTCAATATTGTGATCAACCTACTTTAGACCATTATAAAAATAATTATGAAAAAACTGGTGATAAAGAGAAAATTTTGCATGGTGATTTGCCTCATGATGAGCTTGCTAGTGACATATTATCTTTTGATTCTTTTGATGAAAATTATGAACAAATTTGTGTAGAAGAATTTTTATCCTTTCATAATGACTTGATTAATGATAAATTCACTAGTATGGCATTTTCTTTTGAGAATTTTGATGACAATTTTGAAGAAAATTTACATGACGAGCCCAGGACACTAGAAGAATGGAAGAAATCATAAAAGAAAGAGCTCATGGTACCTAATAATTTGAAAGAGCAATCTAAAATTGAGCTCATGATTCCACTATATCAAAGTGAGCATGTTATTTCATATGTTGATAAGACCAAAATACTCATTGCCATGAAAAGTGCTCGTGGGTCGAATATGGACGATAAAGGTATGATTTCTAATTTCAAAATTTTACTATTGAATAAAAGAAAGAAGGATATATATAATTGAGAAAAACCAAAAACAAGATGGAGAGATTAAATGTAAAATTGACAAAAACCAAAGTTCATCCATATCAAAATATAAAAGGACATATTACGAAAGTGGAAAGTGATCGAGAGGTCATAACCACTTTCCATGCGTTAATAGGGTGACGATATTGAGATTATAATTTTTCATGACTCTCATTATTTGTACATTAGTTTCATATTTATTTTACCACTTTTGGTTCATGTATGAGGGCATACACAAGTTTAGGAATGGGAGAGTGAGTTAGAAGATTTTTGTATTTTTTAGGATCTTTAGTTTTTTAAGGATTTTTATTTTAATTTTAGATTTTTGGGTTTTTTTATTTTACACTTTGGGTAGTTTAAGGGTAAGCAAAAAAGGAAGAAAAAATTAAAAAAATTAAAACACTAAAAAAAGAAAAAAAAATTCTTCAATAAATCAACCTAATTACAAATAAAAGAATAAATTTAGATTTGAAATTTGATAAGAGATTAGATTGGATAATACACTTAGAATTTTATAAAAAATAAAAATCCAAAAAATAAATACCGCTAATAGTAATTTTGAAATAAGTATACATCTATTTTTCACTTCACAATAGCTTATTTGGTTAAGGATAAATATGATAACAATTGAGTTGTCTTATCTCTCTAAACAAGAATAAAAAAGATGAGAAAAAAGGATGAGGCTGGTATTAAAGCAAAAATTCTTGAGAAATGAAAAGGAAAAAATAAAAAAGAAGGTGAAACTGGTATTAAGACAATAATTCTTGAGAAATGGGAAAAGAAGAGTATGATTCGAGTAATTGGGCACTTTACTCCTAAGCAAGCATGAATATTTGCATGAAAGATGAAATATTAATAAAAAAAAGAAGAGTATGATCCAAACAATCGGGTACTTTGCGCCTAAGAAAGCATTAATATTCACAAGAAATGTGAAATATTTGCAAAAAAAATTGTTTAGAGAGAAGAGATGAATCATGAGTTAGAGTTTGAGTTCAAAACCGAAGTAGATTATCACACGTGCATGTGATGTACAGGAGCCAATGAATTATCTATTAATGGGTATTGAAAGATAGGATTTGAATTTTTTTATTAAAATGATAAGTGTATTTGATGTGATACTTAATTTGAAAACTGATAATCTAAATGCGTTCTTGAGTTTGTATATTAGTAAGATTAATTGTAGAAAATATCAAAAAATATTCTTTCTTTTGTAAAAATTTGTTGTTTTTCTTGATTTTTTAGTTTTCCTTATATTTCTTTTCTATATTCCTTAATCTACTTTCTTAACAAATTTTGTGGGTATATTCACTGCAATCGCTCACGAGACACAACTCGTCCACTAGGGTAATCTAAGGGTTTAGCAACTTGTTGCACATGTTAAGTGCAACCGTGATTCCTTCGAAAGTGAGTAAAGATTTTTTTTCTTTTTAGGTCTAGGTTTAGCTCAATAATTAGCAAAAGATAGGTGTGGAGGTATGATGAGTGTTATATTTTGCATATTTCCTCTCATATTTTATCTATTTTTTATATAAATAATTGCTATTTGGGTATATTTAGTTTTTTTTTTATAAATAACAAATGATTTGCAAGGAAGAGAAGAAGGAGAAGAAGAAAATTTGTCAAGAGTATAAACAAAGAAAGTCAATTAAGAAGAAATTTGTAGATCTCAGAATTATTTTTGAAATGAGCCCAAGAACAGTGCAATCCAAGTTCCTATGCAAAAGTTATGACCATTTTACTAAAACGCTGCAGAATGGAAAATCCGATCCAATAAGTTATGGGTGTGCTGAACTTAATTTCGAATTTTGAACTCAAAAATTTGTATTTTATGCCATCTAATCTAAACCATTGGTTTCTAATACTTATGGATTGAATTATAATTATATATCTTGAGATTAATTTGTGTTGGATTAGGATTATATTTTTTGTATTGAGTTTGAGCAGGAGCAGAATTGTGTTGGGGTTATAAATATCCCATGAATCCTTATAAATTAGAAAGAGGTTTTTAAATGTTATTTTGTACTCTTGATTAATTAATAAAATTAGGGTTTTGCCTAAGAGGTGACGGCCGCCATACCCAGAGGTACCTTTTGCTGCTCATTATTGTTTCTTAGATAATCTTTTTTTAATTGCTTTCTAACTTAGATTAATCTTACTTTCTAGATTAGATTTTCTTGCCTTCATGAAAATAAAATAAAATTTTATTAATTAGAACCATGAGTAGCTAAATTAGTTTAGCTCTACGATGTAGATGAAACTAGGAATCAACCATATAATTGTTTATTATCATTTTCTTTCTAAAATAAAATAATAAAGATATGATTTTTCTATGAAAAGATTAAAGTACAACAACTCGTAAATTAATACTTTGATATGTTATAATTGAGTTAAGTTTCTTGATAGGATATACTTAGTTAGGTTTTGGGGTTGTTGATTTCAATCTTTTTCATAGAATTATCTAATAATTTAGTTTGTTTTTATGCAAAATAGTATTTTTGATGAGTTATACTTGCACACCACTTGATAGTTCATGCTTAGAACACTTTAAATATAGATTAAAACTAAAAGATCAATTTTTATGATAGATAGAAAATAATAAAAGTAATATTTGGTTATGAACTAGTATATTCTATATCCTAAACTAATTAGAATAACTCGAATTCAATTTAGAACTCTTAGTTAACTCGTTTGGACTAAAGAATTAGTAAGAATGTAAAAACACTCTAAATCCCTGTGAGATGTCCTGTAAAGCGCTATAACTGACACTGTACTCTTGCAGTAAATTATCATATCAATACAACGCCCTGATGATTGGCCTGAAGATAGCCAAACAGTTAGGGGTGAAATTCCTAGAAGCATATAGAGAATCTCAGCTCATTATTTGTTGGAGGAGAAAATTTCAGAGAAGAAGCATAGCTTCGCGTTGGAAGTAAAACGCAAAGCTAAGTAATTAGCTTCGCATCCAGAGCCTTTAACTTAGCGTATGCTAGAAGCTTAGCTTTGCTCTAAGAGTAAAATGCGAAGCTAAGTCATTAGCTTCGCATCCTAAGCTTTTAACTCCGTGTGGGTAGATTATTAGAATTTTTAATTGGTTGTGATTGAGATTTGAGATTATCTAATACCTGAATTGAGTCCAATCAGAATCCAAAATCAAGAGATATAAGTCAAAATCAAATATTTGATTAGAATTCTTGATAAATATAAAGTCATTCTATTCCTATCACAAAGAAAACTCTCATAACCAATTAAAGTCTATAAATAGTCTTTCTGAGGATACTTTGGGGATATTTTGGAGTTCAAGTTACGCACGAGAGTCTTGAATTCATTGATATAAGTATAGAGAGCTAGCTTCTTCAAAAAGAGAGATCTTCACATCGGATTGTCAACAGGTTCTATTAGATAGATCTCATCGCCATATTAGAACCCACTTTCATTGTAAAAAAGAGTGATAATCTATAAATCCTCTCGTTTGTTTTTCTTTTATTCTTCTTTCATTGTAATCATTATAGATATAGAAGAAAGCAAGATTTTTGAGGAGAACAAACTGCCGACCATTGTGGGAGGCGTCTCTTTCACTGAACAAGAGATCATGGCGCAATCCGACATGGAGAAGATCGGATCATACATGGACATGCTCGTCGTTGAGATCGACCATCATAAATCGAGTAATAAGAAATTATCCGTTAATCGGGAATCCTTTGAGTCCGCGGCTATAGAACTATCGTATGAACGGAAACCCCTAGGGGAGGATCCTGCTCGTACTACCGAATAGGGATAAGAGACTGGTTTCACCAGAACACAACTCCGTAATCAAAATCATCGAGCAAGATGATGAGCCCTCAAAACCCGTATAAAATGCAAGGCTGAAGCAGAAGCAGAACGCAAGGCTATCACTTTCCCTCGCAAACTGCATTTCTTTAATCGCAAGACCAGAAAAAATTACATAAAATGCGAAGCTAACTATAAGCAAGCGTGTAATGAAAATTCTCCATGCGAGGCTAAGTATGAACCAGAAGTTGGATATGAAACTAGAAACATTAACAACACTCGCATAAAATGCGACGGTAATTCTAGAGATAAGCCAGTGTGTGAAAAAAGTTCTCCATGCGAGGCTATTGAACTTGGATTTGAAACTGGAAAAACTGCCAAAACTCGCATAAAATGCAAAGTTAATCACGAAGATAAGCCAACGTTTGAACCAAGCTCTCCACGCAAGGCTATTAAACTTGGACAAAAACTTGAGCATAGCGTAAAACGCGAAGCTAATAAGATTTACATAAATCGCGAGGTCATGCCAACTTATGGAGATACTCCCCATGCAAGGCTAAACAATTACTAGGAGTTAAACTTCTTTAGAAATGTCAAGCCAGCGTAAAATACAACACTGACATAAAACGCGAAGCTATGCTTCAGTCTCGTGTGAGAGCTTTAAAATACGAAGCTAACTCCCAGCTCCACGTAAAACAGCTAGTATATAGAATCAAAACTGATAAGCAAGGTGTTGAATGTCTGATAGACCAGTAGTTCGACACCATCAGTCTCGAAGAGTTTCAGTAGGCACCTAAATTTCTTCGACAGCCAAGTGGGCCCCACACCCAGAACATAACTGAAAATTCCTTATCTTCTAAAGTTCTTGATCTTAGAGAATATTTGACAAATAAAAAAAAGACAACTCAATCGCACTCAACATGCTATTGCGAGTAGTTAATTTTAGTTGTATTAAATAACTGCTATTGTAATAAGCAAAGAGTGTCTGTATTTAATAGGATAATTGAGTCTGATCAAAGCACTCCAAAAACGAGAAAGAGTAATCTGAAATACAAAATTAACAAGGAAAAAGAATTGAAGGCAGTGACCTCAAATATGGTAGGCAAAGGTAAGAAAGTCATGGAGAAAGAACATGAGTCAGATGCAAAAGATGAACAATCTCACCATCTTAAAATAGGTGTCACTGCACCCCAAAATTACAAGAAGCTTGCAAGAGGACTGGACGATGATGATAGTGAAAAAACGGCCATAGCATCACAACAGTTGTATGCTTCCTCTCGACTAAGAAAATCAACATCGCACGTGGTGGATAGGTCCGATGAGATGGATCAAAGTTTGGAAGTCCATGAGCAATTAATTTAGGAGCAACAAAAGACTATTGACGAGCTCAAGATGATAGTCCTGAAAGTGGTCGAAAATACCCAGAAGATATGGAAGACGAGGCCAAAACTTCTTTCCTATAACCACCACCCAAAACAAACGAGGATAAAGAAAACAAAGAAGAAAAAGCTTACTCTATGCACAGAGAAGACTCTAAATTCTTTGTCATTGACTCTCATGCCAAGAAGATGGAGAAGCTCCAGAGCCAACTAGATGTGTTTATGCAAATGAAAGATCAGAAGGAAGCAGGGGTTTCAAGACCCTATCCACTAGAATTGGATTTTGCTTCTTTCCCTGAAAAATACAAACCCTTTAAATAGGAATCATACGACGGGAAAGGATCCTTAAGTCAGCACATGTACTATTTATTGTCGCAAGCCGGTCATTTGATCTGAAATAATTCCATAATGACCAAGATTGTTGTGAGTACCCTACGAAGGCCTGCCTTTACATGGTTTATACAGTTGCCTCTAGGGACTATCAAAACCTAGCATGATGTGGAAAAGCAGTTTGTGGCACGTTTCTTTGAGCATGATACTGAGATATCAGTCCATTCCCTTCTCGTAACAAAACAAGGAGAAGAAGAGATGGTCAAGAACTTCATAGAATGCTTCCGAGAAAAATCCGTGCAATGTAGACATGGTATGACCCAAAAAACATTGGTGAAAATCTGTAAAAATCTGTAAATATAACTTTAAGACCGACGTGCTGATAAGAATATGAGTTGAAGAATCCAAAACTTGGATGGACTTGTTAAAGAAGGGAGAGCAAGTAGAAGATATAATTCATCGGATTGAAGAAGCTTGCACTACGAGAAACTCTGCAAACAATAGGCCATATCCACGGAATCCTAAAAATAAAGGGAAGATTGTTATGGCATCAAAAGTAAATCCGAATCCAAGATCCCAAAATCCAAGAGGCACGAGCCTAAACAAGCCCCAACATGATGGGACGTACTCATTCAAGACAGAGCAGATTGGTACTCTATTTAACCTCCCCTATAAAAAAGGGCATGCTAAAGTTTCCAGAGAACCGAAAGCCAAAGGATGCAGGAAAGACCAACGACCCTAATTATTGCCTATTCCACTAGAATATTGGTCATCCAACCAAGGATTTCTACCCTTTCAAGAATCAAATCCAGACATTAATAGAAGCCAGTGTCCTCCAGCTCAAAGAGGAATGAAAGAATGTTTATGTGAATATGACAACTCTAGTTGTAAGAACAAATAAATTCCCTGTTGGAGTGACCCCTACACCAGTAAGGAAGCCGATGTTAATCAACCATGATTACCATAAAATGAAGAAGAAGGGACTCTTCCCGGTCTCTACCAAAAAAGGAGAAATTATGGGGGTGCACTCAGACTTACTAAAAGACAAACAATCGAATTGCTCAACTAATTCAACAAAAACCAAGAAAAATACTCTATCAACACTAAGCATGAGCAGCCCGCACTTGCAACCTTACCCCTTGGGTACACTCCGAACCACAACTATGACCGAGTCATCCTCATTGGCTAGCAGCCAGATTGGACGGGAGGTGCCGAAGATATTGACGGTGATAAGTATCATACTGCTTCTGAGGCTCTTGCTAGCCATTGAAAAATTTTGTGTGATGACTGAAAATTTGATGGCAAAATGATTGCCATAAATCAAAAAATTCAAAAAAAAAAGGAAGAAGAAAGAAGAAAACAATAAAAAACAAAAACACAAAAATAAAAAAAAAAGTATGTATGTATGTATGTATGTATATATATATATATATATATATATATATATATACGAATATAATTTTGCTACCAATAAAGCTGCGGGAAGAGGAGATTAGTTTCTCGCCAACCCTATCATACTTGGAGTAAAAATGTGATCAACTGCCTAAAGCCAAAAAGTAAGGGGGAGGTAATGAAAATCCTCGATAACTCACTATACTGAGAGGAATAGTATGGCTAGTTCAACACAAACGGCAAGGTAAAGGCACGACTAATCTGTTTATAGCTGGGAGTTTGCTAAAATTTCGTGAATCTGTCATGTTAAACTCTTATCTCTGACAGCAAGATTTGAACCATCTCACTCATTTCACTTCAATACAATTACATCTATCATATTAACTCTTACCTCTGATAGTAAGATTTGAACCATCTCATCCATATTATCTCAGCAAGATTAAATCTGTTATATTAAACTTTTACCCCTGATAGTAAGGTTTGAACAATCATTCATACCACAATAAACAGTTTCTTTTGTGATTCTAATCTAATCACCAGCTTTGTCTGTTGCCAAGACAAGTCACCGAAGCACGTGCAATTATGCGCCTTTGCTGAAATTTGATAATCCTGACCTAATCATCTTGCCATGTGCAATTAAGCGCCTCCACTAAACCCTCAGGAATGAAGACAAGTCAACAAAAAAAGAAGAAGTAAAAAAGTAGGACTTCCTTATTTATTACAAATGAAGAAAAGATACAAGAAGATCAATATTCTCCTAAAAGTCTCAATTTGATCTCGATCTGGCCAATAACTTGTCACCAAGTCTCCTCTATGGAGTGTAGAGTTTGACGATGCAAGTCATCTTCATGAATAGCAAGTTGTTGGGAGAGTTGTTGTCGGGATTCTTCGATCACCCTAGTCCTAACCGTCCTCTCTTGCTAAAGCTACCCTTGTTGTAAGATCAGTTCTTTTTTTTTTTCTCTTTGAAGACTCTTCCAGTTTGGCCTCACTGGCTTCTAAAATGGCCTGAGGCTTGGTGATGGTTTCATGAGCTAGAAGGATCACCATCTGACTGCCTTCTATATCGAAATTAGTCTTCTCCAAATTCACCAGAATTGCTTCTTGGCTAGTTCTAAGCTGGGCTAACTCACGAGACCAGGTTTCTTCTTGGGCGCCATTAGTTAAGAAAATCAAATAAATGGGTGGAGAAATAGCAAAGAAATTCGCTGACAAAGGTATTCGGGTCTCAAGAACTCTAGATTTACTTGAAAGCATCAGGAAAAAGAAGGAGAAGAGGCTCTATTTAAAAGAGAGAACTCTCGCTTGGTATTCGGCATGGAGTTCAGAGCAATTAAGGTGGTTGGACGTGCTACTAGCTTTGCATATTAGACTGAAGACGTGAAGATAAAGAGGACTTAACTTCGCATTAGATGTCAACTCACTATATTGAAGATCTAAAGTATTTAAAAAATTGCCAATCATAGCAATTTTAAAAACTTTGGAGGAGGTCCTATTGGAGGAGAAAATCTCAAAGAAGAAGCATAGCTTCGTGTTGGAAGTAAAATGCAAAGCTAAATCATTAGCTTTGCATCCAAAGCCTTTAACTTGGCGTAGGCTAGAAGCTTAGCTTCACGCTAAGAGTAAAATGCGAAGCTAAGTCATTAGCTTCACATACTAAGCTTTTAACTCCATGTGGGCAGATTATTAGAATCTTTAATTGGTTGTGATTGAGATTTGCGATTATCTAATACCCGAATAAATCAAAATCCAAAATTAAGAGATTTAAGTCAAAATCAAATATTTGATTAGAATCCTTAATAAATATAAAGACCTTATATTCCTATCCCAAGGAAACTCCCATAACCAACTAAAGTTTATAAATAACCTCTTTGAGGAGACTTTGGGGATCTTTTGGAGTTCCAATTACATGCGAGAGTTTCAAATTCATTGAGATCAACAGAAAGAGAGCTAGGGTCGGCCATCATTTTATTCAAAAAGAGAGATCTTCACATCAGATTGTCAGTAGGTTCTATTAGATAGATCCCATCGCTATATTAGAACCCACTTTTATTGTAAAAGAGAGTGATAATCTATAAATCCTCTCATTTATTCTTCTTTTATTATTCTTTCATTGTAATTATTGTAATCAATGGAAGAAAGCAAGATTTTTGCAAAAAATATTATTAACTAAGTTAAAGGAGAAAACGAAGTCAAGAATGAAGATCTCCTACTCTATTACCGAACAATCACAAAATGGCTAATAGTTTCAATAGCTTCTACATCAGTCATGTGCCGCGTCACTAGAACAACTTTACAGACTCATTAGCATCGTTAGCCACCACTTTAGCGTTGCCCAAGAATGCTAACAAACGCATAACAGTGGGAAGTAAGGAATTGTTTTGTCCAAAAAATAAACTCAAAGTGGAGTTACTCGGATAAGAAAATAGAAGGGCATGAAGTACATGCTCTTGAGATCTTGAACCAAGGAATTGGTGATTTCCTCATATAAATTATGTTCTTTAAGGGATATTGCCAGAAGATCTAAAAGAAGTGGCAACAATTCGAAGAAAAGATATTCGATTCTATTATCATGCCGAAGTTCAGACATTATATAGAAAATCCTATGATGGTATCTTGCTTCGTTGCCTTTCTAATAAGGAAACCCAAGAAGCACTTGAAGAAACTAATACCGGCATCTGTGAAGCACATCAATCAGGACCAAAATTTTGGAACAGACTCCGAAGAATAGGATATTATTGGTCCAAAATAATGATAGACGCAGTTGCTTACACCAGAAAATGCAAAGTCTGTCAAATATATGCAGATTTCATACATCAAGTACCAGAATATCTTCATTCAACGGCTACATTACGGCCATTTGAACAGTGGGGAATGGACATTATTGGGACAATTTCACCACCGTCAATAAGAGGCCACCAGTTCATATTGACTATAACTGATTACTTTTCAAAATGGATTGAAATTGTTCCCCTAACTGAACAGACATGATCAAATTCATCAAGTATCATGTCATATACCGCTTTGTGGTGTCTAGAAGAATTGTTCATAACAACATATCTCAGTTCGTTAGTCATTCATTCTCCAAATTTTGTAATAAATATAAGATTGAAAGTGTGGTATTATCTCCATACTATCTTGCAGCCAATCGTTTAGTAGAAGCTTTCAACAAAACTATTATGAAGCTCTTTAAGAAGTTTGTTTCATCCAACCAATGTGATTGGGACGAAAACCTTGGAGAATGTCGTTGTGCATACCAAACTACTATCAGGACACCTACAAATGCTACACCTTTTGTTTAGCGTATGGATCCAGAGTAGTACTTCTTTTGGAAATCTAAATTTCACTATTGCAAGTTTCATTAGCAACCAAAATGACTCAAGAAAAAAAGCATCAACAAAAACTTCTAGAACTTGAAGCTCTTGATGACAAACGCCTTAAAGCTCAATAGAGCATTGAGTTTGATCAAGCACAAATCTCCAAAACCTTTAATTAAAAAGTCAAGCAGAGAACTTTCTAAAAAGGTGATCTTGTTCTTTCGGTAAGAAGACAGATCATAACTAATCAAAAATCCAAAGGAAAGTTCTTGCCAAAATGGGAAGGACCTTTTGTTATTGACACGATCTATTAAAATGGTGCATATCGGTTGGCAAAACCGAATGGCGACAAAATAATGATGCTGATCAATGGGAAGCTTCTAAAGAAATATTACTCCTAATGTAATATTCAAGAAATCCCAGAAGGCCTAGCTAATTATCCGGTCTCTGACAAGTAATGGCGAAGAAGGACCCTGATCTCTATAAAGGCAAAGTTGATTGCATATAAATAGTTTATATAATAGCAAGAAGCAATCGAGTCTAAAATCGAGTGGTTTAATATATATATATATATATATATATATATATATATATATATATATATATATATATATATATATATATATATATATATATATATATATATATATATATATATATATATATATATATATATATATATATATATATATATATATATATATATATCCTCTTCAATAACCCTTAATCATGTCCTCAATCAAATCAACGAATCCTCGACCAATACCCAGAGAAACAGTAATAAGAAGATTTCATAGAGAAACTTCTTGTAATACTCCTTTCAAAGAACACAATAAGGAGTGAAGCAGCTTCTTGGTATGAGCTATTCGGCATATTCTTGACTGGTATCTTGGAAAAGAATACAGAAATATCAAATCATTTGATAAGCATACTTGAATTTTTCCCTCAATAAAAAAAAATTCAAAACTATGACTTAATCATTGACCCACTCAAACACCGAGCATTTGAAAGCTATACAGAGATTATTGAATATGTCTATTTCTTGACACTATTATCTCCAAAACATGACCAATTTGTCTACCAATCAAATGGTGTTTATCTACGAAAAGGAGTCCATGTTTAGCTAGTTTTACCACGGGACAGTCAATGTTTCTGGATAGGCTACTTTATCAACTTCCCCAATGGAGTATAGAAAATAAAGATATGCTAGTTTGTCACCAAATAAAAATGAATTCTACGTCTCCATAATTAAGGATAGAGGAAAGTTTGACAGGCAAAACTCAAACAAAATTCTCGACAAGCACATCATGCTGGGGATAAAAAGAATGAAATGCCCAATCCCATCAAGGCAATTGAAAAAGAATAAGTTTCTCACTAACCCCACCATGCTGGGGATAAAAAGTATTAATTACTCTAACCTGCTAAGGTTTAGTAAAGAGGAAATTTTAACATTTAAGCCAAAATAAAATTCTTGACGACTCATCATGCTGAAGAAAATATTATGGCTAGCCCAATTAAAATGACGATTGGTAAATACTAATCAAATCCAGTTATAGCTAAGATTTACTAAAAATTTTATGAACATGTCATGTTAAGATCTTATTTCTGACAGATTCTAAGTTTTTTCCACCAAAATCTGCATTTTAGAGCCAAGAGAGTCTAAAACGCAACCCTCATAGTTGCATTTTGTCACTATAGAAGACAACCAAGTCGCAACCCTCACTGAGTCATATTCTGCCTCTAAATAAGACAGCCAAAGCACAGATCCTTACAGAATCACTCTTTGTCTCTACAGGTTACTCTACTAAAATTTGCTAAGTTAAAATTATCTCTGGCAAAACAAAATTTCTTTCCACCAAATTTGTCAACTTAAAAATAATCTCTGACAAAATCAATTTCTCTTTCACCGAAATTTGCTAACTTAAAACTTACCTCTAGCAAAACAAGATTTTCTTCCACCGAGATTTGTCAAGTTAAAAATTACCTCTGATAAACAAATTTCATCCCACCAAATTTTATCAAGTTAAAAATTACCTCTAACAAACAAGATTTCATTCTACTAAAATTTGTCAAGTTAAAAATTGCCTCTGACAAACAAAATTTTATTTTACCAAAATTTGCTAAGTTAAATATTACCTTTGGCAAAATAAAAATTCATTCCACCAAAATTTGCTAAATTAAAAATTATCTCTGTCAAAACAAATTCTATTTCCATCAAAATTTGTCAAGTTAAAAAAACCTCTGACATATCAAAATTTTATTCCATTAAAATTTGATAAGTTAAATATTACCTCTAGTAATTTAAAAGTTATTATACTATAAGTCACTAAACAACTGAAATTACAACTTGTCTAGGAAAGTTAATGATTACTTCTATCCCGTTCGAGAAAATTACTCATGAATGACAACAAATTTTTTCATTCTCAAAAAAATTTTCAAACATTATCATAAATTCATTACAAGTATTCCATGACATCAAACAACAAATAAAAAAATTACAAATTATTGAGTCAAGAGAACCTTTATTTTTTCTTAAATATCCCTTGTCTCTACTCTGATAACTTCATAAACTTGGACAAAAACTTGCTTCTACAATTCCTTCTCGTTGAGGGTTAAGAATTGCCAATTCTGTGTACTCAGTTATGTTAATATCAATGTCGCCAATGACTTGATTAGTTCAAAACTGGGTTCACCAAATTCATGTTCCCAATGCATAACATGTGGATCGATAGAAATTGGAAACTTGAAGGACACTTTGAAAGTTACAAAGTTGCCTACAACAATTTATCATCCTTACCTTATTTATGAAGCAGGAAAAAAGGTGAGAAGATAATAATGTCACATACCCAAAATCTTTTATCTCATGTAAAATACTTGAGACTTTCTAGTTCTCCAAAGATATTGGAAAAAGTTGATAACCAGATAGGTATAAACATTGTTTCAGAAATTCTGGAGAGTAATATCCTGCATCAGATCCAAAGTTTTATCAAGAATGAAAAGAAATCCACAGAAGTTGATGGAGTTTCGACAAGAAAAATTACCGTAATTAAGGAAGATGATTATGGTTATAAGGATTTTTCCAATAGGATATTCATTCTTTAACAAACCTGGCAGCATACCAGTAACAGATTTCCCCACATGTGCAAGAGACATAGTATCTGGAGGTCTTGTTAAATGCCAACCCCAGTTCACTGTGCCAATAAAAAAAGAATAAAGAAAGAAGTCCATGAAAATCTAAAACGCGAAGTAGATACCCACGTCCATATTAACAAAATTACATAAGTTACATGATACAAAAATTCCTTGACTTACCATAAATCATGGGTATTTCCTATACCATGGCTGGAGAAGAACTAGAGCCACCAGCAAATTGATTACAGGATAGAAATTTCCTCTCCATTCTCAATCAGAAGAGCCTAAGGGTAAAGAAGAAGTTTGAAGAAGCTTGGAGACAAAGAAAAATCAAGAGTTCGAAATGTTTTCAGAATGACTTCTAACAAAAGACTAGGGTGTCTTATATATAAGATTTAGTAGCTGAGATCATCAGTCAGAAGATTTGATGGGCGAGATTTGAAGCCAAGATTTTTTAAATCCCATGAAGATTTCATCATTAATAAAGTGCATGGGACGCTTCGATCTTAGCATTAGAAGGCAAATAAGATATTCACCCAAAAGATTTGATGGCCGAGATCTTTGCCCAAATCTCAAAAAATATTTCTCATTAATGAGCGCATGGGATGCTTTGATCTCTACGCCAGAAAAGGCAGAGAAAGCAGTGAAGCTCTAGATACGTTGCTTAAAATGCAGACCCACATTTTTTAATGCATGGTCGCGATTCTCCTTTCAAGTGCAAACCAGCACTTTTAGTTACAGGGTCGCATTTTTAATCATCAAAATATCCATAGTATTTTAAAATACCTTCAAAGTTATAAAATTTTGAAAATTTTGGAGGAGATTTTGTTAGCAAAATTTTTGAAAATGAAAGACAAGAAAAAACTCATAATAATAGTTGAAAATCGGCTAACATGTTGATCAGAGGCCCACGAATTAGGCTGATAGAGATGGGTCCCACTAGATTGCGTTTTGCTGAGAATTGTACACAAATACAAGATTGCATTAGAGCGCACAAAGGCTCAATAAAAACCAAAGATGATCTTTTTTCAACGAAAACGCGGGTCCAGTTAAGAGGCAAAAATGCGGATTATCAAAATAAGAGAGATTCGTTATTTTTAGCTATTTTTTGTGCTCCCAACTGGAGCTAAATATAATTCACACGAACTCTAGAGGGTTGCGTTTCTAATTCAAACTCTTAAAAGATAAAAACTATCTTCATTTACCCAAAAATGCAGGTCTTATCAAGTAAGACCTGTGGCTGAGAGTTCAAATGCGGATCATCTACTAGAGAGAGATCCGCGTCTGACTTTTTCTGAGCTCATAATTAGAGCTAAGTGTAACCGATACGCAGATCTAATTTAGAGGGTCACAATTTTACTTTAATCCCTCAAGGAGTAAAATTTATCTCCAATGATACTCAAACGCAGGTTTGAGCATGCCACACGAACTACCGGACACCAAAACGTGAATCTAAAGACTGAGATTCACACTTCAATTACAAATCCAGTACAAATCCTAGAGATTTAAGACAAATCCATCAGATTAAAAAAATAATTATCCTCAATCAAGAAGGTCATTAATTAGACTGTTACATCAATTCAAAGGTCTCCAAATCTCTATAAATTGCCGAAAGCTGGGCTAAGAAAGGGGTTCGGGATCAGTTGAATATACTCCATTTGAGCACTGCTAAAATCAAATGCCCTTGCATCAAAGAGCTTTACAAAGGCTATCAGCTGAAAAACTTGCATCCGGATCGTCAACGGAGAGCAGGATCGTTCTCCACGGTTACCACAGAACCTGACATTAAACTAAGAGAAGATTAAACATTACTCATCTTCTGTAAATGGGCAACCGTTATAATTGTAATCTTTCTATTGAGAAACTGTCAATAAAAGATTTTTCAATTTTTATGGCAAACACTGTAAATTGAACAATAATTGAAGTAGTATTTCAATAAAATAAAAAAAAAAAGCATTTTTGGTGCATCCAAAGAGAACTCAGCTGGATTTTGTTATGTTAGCTATCAATTAACGACCATAATGAAGTAATTTACATATAAATATATTTTTCAAAGATTAAAAATATTTTAAAAGAATTTAGTTGTTTTTAAGGTATTTTTCTAATATTTTTAAAGCTTTCAAAAGTTAATTTTAAATCTAAATGATCTTAATAGGTCTAGAATAAACAAATAGGTTTGGATTAATCTTATTGGTCTATAAGATGGTGAAAATTATTTTAAAGTTATTAGGGATGTTAGATAGTGAATGAGCTAATTTAGGGTCCAATAAGATAGCTTAACCAAATAAGAAAAGAGATGGGTTCACTAATCTCAATCAATAGAGATCTAAAAGGAGGATGAAGATGAATAAGCTCCAGCGATGAGGGCGGTAATATTGATGGAGGCACTAACTCTGGTGACTTTAGTTGTGGCTCTACGGAGGTGTTTAGGTGAGTCGAGAGGGAGAGATGAGATTTTTATAAAATAGTTTTTTAGGATGAGAATGAGTTAAAATTCTTTTAGTTTTAGTGTTTAAATTGGATTAGAATTGGGGGTTTTAGAATTTAAAAGTTTTATTTTAATTAAGAGATTTAATTTTTAGAATTAAAAAAAGTTAGATTGGGATTTTCATAGTTGAACTCATGAGTAAGGTGAAGAGATGGGAGGTTGGAGGTTGAAAAAATGAATAGTCAAAACTAAGTTCAAATAGTATGTTAATGATCATTTTAATAACTTAGCAATATAGCCTAGTTGTTTGACCTTGTGACTTAGTTTGGTACATGACTGGAAGCTTAGGGATCAAATCCTCTCATTTTCACATTTTTTAAATTTATTTTTATTTAATATTTTGGATCACAAAAACTGAGCTTGGGTTTTAGAAAAAGGATAATTTTATAAATTAATTTTTATTTGGTTTTAGATAAAAGATTATATTAAAATAACTCATATCTTTATTTACTCTTTTAAAAACTAAGTTATTTAAAATAAAATAATATTACTATACTATTAATATAATTATATTTTCAAAATGTTATATTTGTCTAGGTCATTAGATTATTCTATCTTTGCAGCGAGCACTCTCATGAATGTTCTATTTTGGTATTGTCAACTTATAAATCTTATCAATTTTAAGTAAAAATTGAACATGAAATTGTTAAAGAATTAGAGAAATAATAAATCTAAGCAGTGTCTATTTACCTAGGGTTAATCGCTTAGAGAGCAAACCATGGATAATTTATTACAAGTGAATTCTAAGCAGTCTAATCACTTGAGCAAATTGCATGGGGCAGCCTACTGATAGAATTTACGGAAGTGCTCGACATTCCATGTATGAGATAGTATTCGGCCCACTAGTTTTCAAAGTTGATAGGCGGCAGCTCCGAAAACTTCACCAATGATGTAGGGCTCTCCCCAGTTAGTGGCGAGTTTCTCATCTGCTCGGTCCTTGCCCGGCCCATGCCTGTAACTTCGGTTTTAGAGAGCATCAGGTCTCCATGAGAGGAATGCTTGTTTACCTTGGATTTGTAGTAGCGAGCTACTTTGTATTGATGGGTGAGTTCAACAAAGTCTACATCAATCAAATTCCCTGCGAAAGCAACGACCAAGTGAATGCACTCTTCAAGATAGCCACCTCAGTAATACCTGAGCTCACTGATCATATCTATGTCAACTTAATTATGATTCCAAATACCGACCAGGAAGAAGTTGCAGTTGTTGATTCAACTATGATGACGTAGATGACATCAATTCTGCAATACATATAGGACGACACCCTACTCGACAACAAAATTCGTTCAGTTAGATTGCTCGGATTTTATCCAATTCAAATTAGATAATAGGAAATGAGAAGGAAAGTAAAATAGAGAATCTAGGGTTTACTACGTTCGACCAAGAAGCTTCTCGATTTATGTTGTCAGTGGTAATATATAAAAATTCATCCCCTATCGGGTGGGGGGGGGGGGTGGGGGGGGGGGTTGTTGGGTTATATTTATATGAGAGTATTTTTTAAGAAGCGAAGTTGCAGCAGATTTCCTGAACTCCTTGCTTCCTTGTGTGGAGATAGAACACCCATGTTCGTGAATAGGCGCGATCCTTTTGATTCCGCTATAGCAGTTATAGCAGGTGAGAAATTATGAAGTGTTTATCTTCATCGACAATTATAACGTTTTCTACTAGATTCCAGTCTAGCTGCTCCTCGGCCTATGGACTCTGCAAATTGGGCATAATCTGTTAGGGATCGAATCCCCATCGAGATTGTAGAGATAAATAAAACAATACAATACAAGAAGAACACAAGAATTAACGTGGTTTAGCCAACTAAGTTCGACCTACGTCCACGAGAACAACGAGAGAAATATCCATTATGAGAAAAAATGTTACAAGAAGAGATCCAAGTATCTCTCTACCTCTCGCATCTCTCATAATAATAGAATCATATCTCTCAGCCAATTGCTCTCCAATTGCTCTCCTCTCTCATATCACATACAAGAGATATATATAGTGTCCTATCCTAATCCCATTAGAATAGCATTATCACCATCTAATTGGTGTTCCAATCCAATTAAAACTCTGGTCTTCCAAGTCAAGTCCAACTGGGACTTCTTGTGATTCTTGATCACATCTGGATACTCAACGGATGCGAGACACAAACCCAACAATCTCCACCTTGGCTCGTATCCGATGAGCCATGCATCTTGGAGAAACTCCGTTGCTCTCGTCATCCACTTTGCAGACATTCACCGCACGATCACCATGCTCCACCGACTGGGAACAACTTGCATAATCATCACCGCATCTATACTTGAGTATTCATGATCACTAAACCATACTCTCCTTCGAGCATTCATGATCACTAAACCATACTCTCTTGAACACTCACGATTACAATACCACGCTCTTCATCAAGCGCTCATAATCGCTACACCGTGCTCCACCTTGGTCAAAACACCTGGACCTCCTGAGTACTCACAATCACTTATCATATTGTACATCATAGAAAAGTAATTGTTACACCGTACTCCACCTTGATCCGAAAACTATGACCAACTCTAGAGACAGATGATTATATATTACCACGTGCTTTATCATGTCACAAAGTAACCGTATCCATCAACATTAAGTATCATGCCGTACTTCATCATCGTACGATCAACCAACCATCGACGATCGATTATCTCGGTCAATATCAATCCCTCGATCACCATCGACCCCTCGATCACCATCGATCACCGCTGGTCTGCACAAAATCTGCTCCAAATAGTGGATTTTGCCCAATCTGCATCCACCATTGCATCCGGAATGCTGAAAAACATAGAATTTGACTCCTGGATCACCTTAATCGAACACCGATTCTTCGATCCATGCTCCGATCAACCATAACCGTCGATCTGTGCCTCAGAATCCATTTCAGTTATCAGCCACTCCTTTTGGTGCACATTGCTAGAGCCTCCGGTTGTGCCATCACTGGTTGTATCCGGCTATTTTTTTTTTTCATCTTCTTATTGTATTTTGCCTTGATGCCTCCGCCAACCTCCTTGTCAACTCGACATCAGATCTACCATCTCGCAATCTCGATTCCAGATCCATAACTCCGGCTCTGATACCATTTGTTGGGGATCAAATCCCCATCGAGATTGTAGAGATAAATAAAACAATACAACACAAGAAGAACACAAGAATTAACGTGGTTCAGCCGACCAAATTCGACCTACGTCCACGGGAACAACGAGAGAAATATCCATTATGAGAAAAAAGGTTACAAGAAGATATCCAAGTATCTCTCTACCTCTCGCATCTCTCATAATAATAGAATCATATCTCTTAGCCAATTGCTCTCCAATTGCTCTCCTCTCTCATATCACATACAAGAGATATATATAGTGTCCTATCCTAATTCCATTAGAATAACATTATCACCATCTAATTGGTGTTCCAATTAAATTAAAACTTTGGTCTTCCAAGTCAAGTCCAACTGGGACTTCTTGTGATTTTTTATCACATCTGAATACTCAACGGATGCGAGACACAAACCCAACATAACCTAGTGGACTTTCACTGGAACCAAACAAATAATGTAAATCTATCTATAGGATAGTGGGATACTAAAGCCCTTTGGGCAGGTGGATTCGGTTTGCGAGTCGATTTTTTTTCAAGATTCAAACCCTAGTCGCGCTCACCTCAACTGCTCCCACCTATCAGGCTACACTTGCTTTATTGACAGAAAAATAAATTGACAATTTGGCTTGCATCTAGCCATTTTTTGTCAACACCACAAGACTTTCTTTTTGGCCTTCGAGAAGCCCTTAGAAATCAAATTCTTACTGTTATCTTCTTTGTGTGCAATGGGGTAATTTTATTGCTTATGTTTCTAGGATGTCCCGGAATATTACTGTTACGTACGATTTACCTTAAATACCAGGTGGCATGAGCGTTAACCATCTAGCACTTCACTTTATTGACAAACAACTTGTCCGTTGAAGTTTTGACCGCCGTTAACAGAAGGTTGTCTAACATAATTATGCTATAAAAATTTAATTGCATCCTCATCCAACAAACAAGTAATCCATCCTCACTAGTTGCTAGCTATGTCTCAATGGCTGTTTCTCTCCTTACTACTCAGTATCTTATGCTTCCTATATCATCTCCTCAGCACGTCACTTAGACGAAAGAAGAGATTGCCTCTTCCTCCAGGCCTCAATGGCTTCCCAATTCTCGGCTGCATTCCATTGCTGGGACCGCTGCCTCATCGCACCCTCCACGGTTACTCCAAAATCTATGGCCCGCTTATGCATCTTCGGATAGGGAGCATTCCAACCATTGTCGTCTCCTCCCCAGAGTTGGCCGAGGAGTTCCTAAAGAGTCACGATGCTACGTTCGCCAACCGCCCGCCTTCGGAGATCATGCGCTGCATCAGCTATGGCTTCAAATCCTTTGCCTTCACTGAATACGGCCCGTACTGGCGGGATGTCAGGAAGCTCTGCGTCACTAACCTCCTCAGCACCTCCAAGATCAGCTCCTTCCGTTCGATACGTGAGGAGGAGGTTAGGCTCTTCGTTCAGTCGCTTAAGGACTCTGCATGCGCACATGCAGCGGTGAACATAAGAGAAGCCCTGGCTGATGTGGTGGCGGATATCATGGCGAGGATGTTGCTTGGGAGGAAGTGGAACAGCAAGGAGGATGAGGCCATGATGAGGTTTCGGAAGAGCTCGACAGACCTCTTTAAGCTTCTCGGCAAGTTCAATCTGAATGATGCTATTCCGATGGTGGGGATCTTCGACTTCCAGCGGATGAGGAAGAAGGCCAGGGAGTTGCACCAAGTGCATGATGCATTTTTAGAGGAGGTTATCGATGAGCACTTGAGGGATAGAAGGGAGAAGGAAGGGGTGAAGGATTTCATCGATATCTTGTTGTCGCTCATGGAGAATGAAGAGAAAGTTGTTGGAGATCGTATTGATCGGACTACTGTTAAAGCCATTGTTCTGGTAAGTGTCTAAAAGTGTTGAGGCCCGACTTGGGATTAGAATATATGGGTCCAATTAAGAATTAATTTTTGGTCCGTTATATTCAAAATTTTAAATTAAAAAAATAATTTTTTTACTTTAAATTTAAATTTTTGAATAGAATGGATTAAAAATTGATCCTTAGATCTGTCTATTCCAATATTCCCATCCCTAGACAGGACTCGCTCGCATTTAAAACAGAGAGCTTAAATTATGAAATTGAAGTCTGCCTCACTAGGAAGTTGTGATGTTAAGTAATGAAAATTTATATTCATTTTTCTCCTTTACTTGGAAGAAAACTACCGAATAACATTATTCTCACCACCAACAAAGAATAACATTATTCTCTTTACTGTGTATCAAGGATATGTTGGAAGCTTCACTAGACACAATGCGGGCATCGATCGAATGGACCTTCTCAGAGCTCCTCAAGAATCCAAGGATAATGAAAAAACTCAAAGAAGAGATCGCTACAGTCGTCGGCCAATGCCAACATATCGATGAATCTGATCTGTCAAAGCTTGAATACTTGCTCATGGTTCTGAAGGAATCATTCAGGCTTCACCCTTTATTCGGGTTCCTGTTTCATCATGGCAAGGAAGAATGTGAGGTTCGAGGGTATCGCATACCGAGAGGGTCTAACGTATTCATCAATCTGTGGACGATTGGAAGAGATCCAAGCATTTGGGCCAATGCTGAAGAGTTCATACCCGAAAGGTTTATGGATAACGATGTTGACAACACGGGCCATGACTTTCGACTGCTTTCTTTCGGAGCAGGGCGGAGAGTTTGCGCAGGGATGCAGTTTGCATTGATAGTGGTTCCACTGATACTTGCCCACATGGTTCATTATTTTGATTGGGAACTCCCTGATGGCATATCCGCATCAGAATTAGATATGACTGAGATAAATTATGCGTTCACCATGCCGAGAGCCAAGCCTTTAGTAGCTATTCCAATAGAATGTAAAGCTCTGTAAGCTGAGATTGCTTGGAGGCCAGAAAAATATCTTCATGCATTTCCATAGTAGAATAAAGCATGGGAATATAATAAAAGGAATATGTATTATATAAATATCCACATAATTATGTGAGTTTCAGCGCCAACAAGAGACTATGAAGGAATTTGTATTTTCTGGTCTTCACTATATATAATGGACAATCATCTTTCCATTTCAACAACTAATGCGTCTTTGACCAACTTGAACAATATGTTATTTCAGTACCAACTATAAGAGAAGAAATAAGTTTAAAATTAACCATTTTAATTCAGTACATCTGATCAAAATATATACATATGAGTATATAATAAAAAATTAATAAATGAGTAAATATGATCTTAAAAATTTAGCACACATTTAAGTATTACGATTTGAATAGCCCATGTGATTTTCTAGTTTAATATGTCTTGAATAGAATTCTAAATTTTAGCAGGACTTAGCTTATTGTTAAATTTAGTAATTGGATCCACATGATATGTTATGTTTAATATGGCTTAAATAGGATCTTAAATTTTATCAAGACTTATTGTTGCATATATTACTTCCTTACTTGATTTGCTCTCAATAATTCATGATATACCAACAAGATTAGGCTCCCTTCCGCAAAGCCAATCTTGGACCATGAAAATTCAATGTGCTATTGAGATGGTTTCCTTAATACGTCTGCATGTTGGTTATTCGTGTGAACATGATGAACTAACAATTTTCCTTTTTAAACTAGATGATGAACAAAATGGGTATTTGTTTGAGTATGCTTCATTTTGAAATAATGAGTTGGATTGAAGATAAGATGCATGATACCAAAATTATTACATAGTAAAGAAGGTAATGTTTTAAGAGGATACTCGAGTTTATTGAGAAGGTTGTATAACCACATTCTCTAACACCGTCATTGCAAGGGCTTGATCTTCATTCTAAGTTGAGGAGCGAGTAATAGCTCGTTGTTTCTTTGAGCATAAGGATATGTAATTTGAACCTAAAAAGATTACATATGCCGAGGTAGAATTTCGATCATTCAAGTTTCCAATCTAGTCTGCATTTGAATATGCCTGTAAGGATCATGTAACTATTTAGTTGAGCTAAACGCCATGAAATAATGTAGCTTGTAGATAGTGAAGCAGTTTTTATGTTGTTATCTAGTGAGTTTGGTTCGGCTTGTATACAAATTGAAAAATATTTTTGACTACAAAAGAACAATCATAACTTGTTAGAGATAAATATTATAATTCTCTAATGATTGGTTAATACTCAATGCTATCAATAGACACTATCCCATCGCCAAGACACAGGGATAGTAGATCCCATATTGTGGCACCCCTAACAAACTAGCTCTCTTAGTTAATATATTTCATATAGATCATATCAATCTAAGACTCTGAATATCAATAATGGTCTAATATAGAATATAATTGATCTTAACTTATATTTCTATATCGGTTTTCTTAAATTGATAGTGCCGAGTTAGAATTACCAGAATCAAATCGGATACCGAAAGGTCTTCCGATAAACCGATTTTGAATTATATAACTCAAAGTGACATTTTTCCTTTGAAATTATTATTTTTTAATATTTATGATTTTTGAGATTTTTCTTAGAATTTTTGAGAAAATAAAAAAATCGGCTAAATACTGAATAATAAATTATTTTGTTGATGTCTTTAGTACTTTCTATCTTTTATTTTAGGTTTTAGAAAAATATAATGTAAATTTCTTAGCATCTCTCTCATCTATATCTTCATCCAGTATTAATTTGTTATTTGTTTGTGATCGTTGAACAATATCGTATTTGAGAAAATAAATAAATAATCAATTTTTATGCTACACTCCTTCATTTGATTTAGAGTGGCAGTAGGGGGCTTAGGTGTAGAATGGTATTTGATCAAATGATGTTTCATTAGAGTTTAATTAAATACTAAGCATGAGTTGGTTTGGATGCTTCACGTATCAAAAGCATTTCTCCTTCTCCTCTAATCGTTATTTTTTTTCATTTCAAACCAATTTTCTCTCATTTTCTCCCTCTCAAGTTCTCATGGCAGTAGCAAAGATTAAAGGGTTCGTGTCAAAGTTTTTCAATAAGTTCCATTTTGAAGGCAAGATGTAGCACATTGCCCCACATTAATTTCTATAATTTTTCTTCCTTGTTCATGCAAATATTTAGGGATCTAGTAGATAAAGAATTCTAATTGGATATTTGAGATCTAAAAAAAGGAGAACCATGCTATAGAAAAGTTGTTGCTATCTGCAATGACTAGATCACCTACTTGAGGTAAAAACCGCTAGCAAGCACCCTGGGAATGCCTAATGACTATGACTTTCATTTTGATAGTTTGAATTATTTTATGAACTATTTTTCTCTTGTTAGATTCTTATAATTATTTTTATAGATAAATAAAGTTGTGGATGATTTATATGAAATATTAGAATTAGATTTTAAAATATTATGTGGACTTACAGTCAAATTCAATCCCTAAAATCATGATGGTAGTCTCGTAAGAAAACTTGGCTCTTTGAATTCCATCTAGGTCCTAGAAAAAAAATCTAGAGGCCAACAGATTTCAGAGGACTGCCAACTCACAGTCCAGACTACCAGCTAGTGATCCTCTAAGGTTTGATAGTAACGATATTTTTCTTATGTGTTGGTCTTAATAAGTGCAATAAAAATTAATTTTAGATAATTTTCATTATTACTAGTTCAAATTAGGAACTGGAATTAAACTTTAAAAAGCTGATTTTCAACAATAAAAATGTAGACAATCTAGGACTTTAAGAAAATTTTATGATCAAGTAACATTTTAGTGACTTGATAACATTTTATGAGTTTGTAACCCAAATCATGACAATTGACAGATGTTGGAGCTCAGCAGTGACAAGATAGTCACCGACCGACAATTAAAACCACTAGCTAGTAGTTCAACTGTCATGGTTGACTGTGATATTCTTTCTACATGTTTAGTTTACTATCTAGATAATTTCTACAAGTTTTATTATTTATAAGTTTTAACGATAGTATAATTTAGTTTTAAACAAGGAATTAATGTTTGGATTCTTGATAATGATTTTTAAATATAGCCTAGGTATCAATGCTAGAAATTATCAAATTCTAAACAATTAATAGTAAATGTTAATCTACTAGAAAAGTTGAGTTTAATATAGGAATCTATCACCCATCAAGTACAAGGCCATCACCATCAAGCAGCAAGAACTACTCGCTATAGTAGAATAGACACTAGTAAATAACGAGTTCAGACATTTGGTTTGGTTGTGTGGAGGTTTTTCTGGTATAATAAAAGTTATGAAATATGCAAAAAATTATTAAGTGCTATTAAATTATGAATTCGTATGTTTTGTAATGCACAATACTTTGTGTACATAACTCCTATCATATATAACACGTGAGGATGACGTGACATGTGACATCCTAACAAGTATGACACTTGAAACATAATTTATAACATGATAGTATACTGGTGCATAACGGTTGGGTTCTGATGGGGCTCCGAACATGCATGAGTACTTATATGACTTGGCAGATGACTAGACCTGTATATTCATGTTACTATATGATTAGCTACATGACTCCTACATGTTACATAGTATTACTTGTTCCCGTATTAACCATCATGTTTATATTCATGACTAATACTTCTGACACAAATATTTTATACTCATCACCTTATTATTGTACTATGAATGTATACCATATTTTCCTGTACTTGCTACCCATCGAGTTTAATTTTCAAAGTTCTAAAACCTAAGTTGTTGGAGTAGTTAACTTTTTCAGCATCTAGCACAAGATCCTACAGTTATATAATTGGAGTTAGATGCCCAGTATTAGGCCTACCTACCGGGCCGTGCCCGGCCCGGCCCGGGCACGGCCCGTTCCCGGCACAGCCGTGCCATGCCGGGCACGGCACGTCCCAAAAACGAGATGTGCCGTGCCACCGGCACGGCACGGTTGCCTGGGCCTAGGCCCGGGCTCGGCCCGGCGGGCCCGTGCCGTGCCTGGGCCGGCCCGTGTTTTTTTAAAAAAAGAATTTTAGGAAGAGCTATGTTGCTTCATTTAACTAGATTTAACAAGAAGTAATAACAATAAAAAAACAAATATTATATTATCTTTAATCTCATTACATTCATATAATTACTCTATAAATCTCTTTAGAAGTTATACAAATCCCGAAGAGAGGGGAGAGAACCCTAACCGTCATGCTCAACTTGTTCTTAATATATTTTCTAAGAGATTTATGAGTTAAAAATTACAAAAAAAATTGAATATACATGAAAATCCTTACAAATTTAAATACTTTTAATCAAGCTTCATTTTCTTCTGGTAAGCCTAAGATCTCTAGTACTATTTCATTAGTCAAGTCTTATTCCCTATCTTCTGCATCGTACCAATCCTTCAAGTAGACACACATCTCCAATGTGTCCGACGCCATTGAACTTCTCAAGTCCGTGAGCACTCTACCACCTGCACTAAAAGCAGACTCCGATGCTACAGTAGACACTGGAGGAGTTAGTAGACCACGGGCCATGTTGGAAAGCACGGGATATGTTTTTTTCTGTGATTTCCACCATGCCAAAATATCAAATGATTCATAATTTTCAGGAGATGCGTTATTTTTATAGTTAGCTCTCTCTTAATAATAATCTAATTCATTAAAATATGTACTAGTTTGTCTTACTTTTTTTTCTGTGAAATACAGATGATATTATTGGATTACGAATTTCCCTAGTAGATGGTTCTTTTGTAGTTTGTGTTGGCACACCATACATATCTTCATATATTTTATACATAATATCTAAACATGTTTTAATATCATTAACTAAATCCCTCACATTATTTTCATAAGACATATTTGTATAAAATAAATCTATTAATATTTCAAGTCCATCTAACTTGCAACGGGGATCCACAACAGTTGCAAAATATAATAAGTATGGAAAATCTTTAAAATATTTATTAAATTTAATTTCCATAGGTTCAACAATACTTTCAAGTATAGAGTGATTTCTACATTCATTAAAAACCGAACTAATTTCGGTTAGATAATATAATGCAACGTGTGTAGTTGGGTAATAAGTTCCTAACAGTGCTCTAGATGCATTTTCAAATTTGCCTAAAAACTTAGAAATGCAATGCAACTAGTACCATTCATTATTATCTAAACTATACATTTGTGACTCAATTTCATTAAAAGTATTTATTACATTTTTATACTGAATAGCTATATTTAACATTTTATATGTAGAATTCTATCTTGTTCTAACATCTATAGGTATAATTCTAGGTGATATTTTCATATTTTTACATATTTGTTTAAATACTTGCCTTCTTGGCCCACTATCTTTAATAAAAAGTAATGTATACCTAAGTTTCATTAGTGAATCATTTACTATTTTTAATCCATCTTGAATGCGTAAGTTTAGTATGTGGCAAATATGCCTAACGTGGAATAATTTTCCATCTAGAATTAGTTTTGTCATACTTTTAAGAATTCTAATTGTGGCCGTATTTTCAGAAGTATTATCCAAAGAAATGGTAAATATTTTTTTATCTATTCCAAAATCTGAAAAAACACTTAGAAGGGATTGTGATAAGTTATGTGCATTGTGAGGAAATTCAAATACCCTAAACCCTATTATTCTTTTCTGTATGTACCTTTCTTGATCTATATAGTATGCCGTTACACGTAAATAATTAGTCATATTTTTAGCTTCCCAACAATCTGTAATTATAGCAACTCTAAAAATTAAAGAAGTAAAAATAGTTATTAAAGTGTCTATCTGCTCTTTATATAGTTTGAACATGTCGGATGTACATGTTGAATGTGGGACTTTTTTATATTCGTCAGTAAATGCTGATTTACAAAATCTTTCAAATTTGCGATTTTTCTAAAAAGTAAATGATTGTCTGTCATGTATTATAAATCTTGCTAAATATTCTCTTGTTTTAATTTGATCATATTTACGTATAACTAATTATCCACCAAATGTGCTTATTTGTGTTTGATGTGGTACATTTGGTGGGTGATTTTTTTTAGGTGTCTTTTAAGATGATCCGTTCCACTATCTAAAGGAAACGAATAAATTTTATGACAGTGTTTACACTTAGCTTTCCTAACATTGGTTTTTATTATTTTTTTTAAATGTTTCTATATGTCCGATCTAACAGCCCTATTAGATGTGGTAGTTTGTGTTTCGGGTATGGTTGTATCAATTGGTTCTTCCTCAGATACAGAAAATTGTACTTGAGGAGATTGTTCTAAGGGTTGACATAAATTTTGATACTCTTTATTAGTTAAAAATGGAGTAAAAGAACCTGTGGCTTAAGAACAAGAAGCGCTAGACGAGTGTAGATCCATTTTAATAAAATCCCGAAAAAATAAATTAAAATTCTCAAAAAAACTTTAAATTATAAATACCTGTTAACTGATGAAATATTTGAGAGAGAGAGTAAAATATCTAGCTAGAAAGATGAAGCTGGAAACCGAAATAGTGAAGAAAATCTTGCTTCAATGAGAAAACTTGCTTGGATCTTATTTGAAAGACTTACTTACTTTAGACTTCTTGATCACTTTATTGAAACTTGCTACTTACTTTGCTTGAGACTTCTTAAGAATTAAAGATTTTAGAAGATTTTAGAGAATGAATTTGGTGTATAAGAATGATGAATGGTAATAGAAGAGATATTGAGATATTTATAGAGAAAGAAAGGTTTTAATTTGCAAAAAAAAATTACAAATCCCCCCAAAGGCTATTTTGACCGTTAGGAGAAAAATCTGCAATTTTTTTTGTAAGAAACCCCTAACGGCTATAAAAATAGCCATTGGGGGCTATTTGCAAAAAAAATTGCAAAACACCCATCTAAACATCCCCAACGGCTAAATTTTTTTAAAAAAAATATATATCGGCCGTGCCTGGCACGTGCCAGGCACGGCCGACCTCAGCTCAGGGCCCGAGCCGAGGTGCCGGCCTGTGCCGGGCACGGCACGGCTCAGCCATGCCGGGCCAGGCGGGGCGTGCCCAACGGGCCGCTCGGCCCGATAAACAGCACTACCCAGTATGTGAATGAGTTAGTCAAACCTAAGGGCAATACAAACTCTACAAAGTAGACTAGCCTCCTAGATGGGATTGAGCCCGTTCATATTGACAAGAGGATCTTAGAACTGATTGATACCATCTAGAGTTGTCACCTGGTCCTATTCATACTGTCACTTCCTTGGATATTGGATCTCGATAAACTCAGATGCTATGTGATCACAAGACCAAGTACATGCTTAGCCAATAGGAGGGGAACTTCTAAAGGGGCACAAGATTTTTCCTAGTGAGCCCAGATTTCCTAGTGAGCCCAGTTTAAGTTAAGAAAATGGAAGAATTTCTTAGTGAGCACATATTTATTCCCAAAATACCCTTCTACTATATCTCTCATCTCTCTCTCTCTCCTGAATCTCAGTCCGAATTTTCCCTGCTCCGCTCTCTTCTCCTTCCCAACCCCCCCCCGCCGCCGCCACCTCCGCTCCCACGCAGCTCCGCCCGACCCCACCCAGCTCCGCCCGCCCCCAAATCCTCCGCTCCTACCCCCTCCGCCCCCACCCATCTCCGCCCGACCCAACCCAACTCTGCTCGCCCCTACCCCCTCCGCCCCCACCCGCCTCCGCCCGCCCCCACATCCCCCTCCGCCCCCACCCGGCTCCGCCCGACCCACACTCTCCGCCCGCCCCCACATCCTCCGCCCCTACCCCCTCCCCCCCACCCGACTCCGCCCGGCCACCCCAACCTCCGCCCGCCCCAACGCGCTCCGCCCCCACCCGCCGCTGCCACACCCCCACCGTCTGCCTCCAGTGTCCGCTGCCACACCCCAACCCTCAGCTACCTGATTTCTTCTCGGTTCAGGATTTTTGAGCTCTACTGTAAGTCTCCTTTAATTTAAATTTAATTTTGTTTTATTTTGTTTATTCTTATATACTTTGTAACTGTCTTGAAAACTGAAAACTTTTTGTATGGTTCGATAATAATTTACATTCGGAAAATTCTAAACGAGTACAATTTTTTTGTTAATTTTGTTTATTTAATATTTAGATTATAATTACGAAAAAAGTATAATATTGTAATCGTAGTTATAAAATTTGCGAAACAAGTAGTTATTTTCTAATTGTAGGTGTTAATATTAAAATTTAATAATTAATTTAGAAGTTGAAAATAAATAGATAAAATATTATATTTGTAACAAATTATACTTTATTACTACTTATTTGCTCATAGAAAATTTATTGCTTTGATAAAATGTTTCTATAAATGAAATATCTTTGTGTTACATAGATGGATCCGTTACTTAGAATATTATTCCTAATTATTACGAGAGTAATAGGTTTTAGCCTAGTTAATATTATGATACTGTCGCTAGCAAATAGTAATTCAATTTTTACTATATTAATTGATACTTGATACTTACGTTTTATTAGATTTTTATTATGGTAAATCTCAACATTATACATCCGTATCTAAATGTTAGTTCTTGAAAATGTCATCATACATTGTTTATTACATCATTTGAGTTTTTACTATGATAAATCAAGTTATTAGAACATGGAATCAAAACTATCAAATTGACTTATTTTATTAATAGAGATTATTTTATAGTGGTGGATGGTTCGTATTATCATTATCATTATCTTATTATTGTTATTTTAATTTATTAGATTATATCATGTTAAATCTAATTATAAAAAATATGAAAATTAAATACATTGAATTGATATTGTTTATCGTTAAGATTGCATGCAATGGCGTATAGACATAGTTATTATATTATTAACTTGAAAATTGAATATTATCACCTTTGGCATTAATCTAAGAGATTGATAATATGAATAATAGAATAATTACATATTGGAAAATACCAAACTAAAAAGAGGTGCACATTGAAATGATGTATTGCCATTGTTATTAGAGATGAGATAAGCTCTATCTATGTTATTCATGATTATGTCTCCCAGGTGCTTACAAGATGGATGACGGCCATATCATTCTTAACTCTATTTTCTTGGGTGATTACTTGCGCAAGGGGATAAGGCATTCAAGAAGCGATCTGGATTGTTATTTATTGCACTTGCGAAGATCAAAGCCGTGCTAACCGGTTGCAGTCAATTTGAAGAAGAACCACCATAAGAGCCAGCGGAGGAACCGACACCAGATTAATCCACTCCTAATGCACCCGATACGACAATTATGACTCGAACCAGAAGCAGACGTAATACCCCAAGAAAAACAAGGAGACAGTGATCATTGCACGAGTTATGTAATGATATGGATAATGTATGTAACTTAAAGTAGCCGGTGTAAAATTATTTCTTGCAAACATATCAAGTTATGTTGAATTTATGGTTTTTTCTATGTAATGATCTCTCTTGTTCGGTTTTTCTCGTTTTAATATAAACACTATTTCATTGTATCATAGTTGTGTCGAAATATCTATGTATCGGAGTATCCATATTTCATTATATCATTATTTCGGTGTATCATGAGTATCTGTGTATTTGTGTATCAGCAATATCATTATATTTTCGTATCTGGAGTATCATTGTGTGTCAGTGTATCATTATAATCCACTGATTGATGTATCAGTGTATCAATGGGGTTAGTGATGTGTATCCGTATTTAATTGTATGTTTTCTTGCTTCCTTGCCTAAATTCTAAAAATAATATATAAATACGTAATAATAAAAGTCCATACACTGCCGTTACTTTCATTACAACTAAATATATCAATTAACCACTGGAATATTCAGAGGCCGAGTTGATGGCCACTGTTCGGGATGGCAGTCTGAAAGAACGGGATTCGTTCGGACTGACAGTCCAAACGAAACCCTGCTGTTCGGACTGACAGTCCGAACAGAGGGGGATCGTTTGGACTGTAAGTCCGAACGAATTCGGATCGTTCGGACTGTAAGTCCGAACAGTCCTAATTTGTTCGGACTTACAGTCTGAACGACACCCTGCTGTTCGGACTGTCATTCCGAACAGCGGGGTTTCGTTCGGACTGTAAGTCCGAACGGCTAAAAAAAATTCTGCGCGAGAGGGAAGAAGGGCAATATGGAAAAATTTTTTTGAGGGCAAACTTGATATTTATTCTGAACTTTAACTGGACTCACTAGGAAAAAACTTGTGCCCATTTAGAAGTTCCCCAACAGGAGTTTAAAAAGGAGGGTCAAAGTGCAGTTCTCAAGTATGAGAACCAGTACACCATCCATTTGTCTAGTGTTTTTTTATTTATTACACTTTCTAATGCTGTACCATATAGTTCTGTACTTTATTTCCAGGCAATATTTTTGTTCTTATTAGTGGACCACTATTATACTTTATCTTGTATAAGCTTCTTGCTAATGGAAATGTAGTATTTTCAAACATTTATATGTGTATTCTATACTTATACTATTTAGTATTACCAATTTGACCTTTGATTCAAATTGTGATTGGTTTGGTGCATGCCGTGATTATATTTTAGAGCATATTGGTAGGTAAGCGCTCCATTTTTTAAAGTAGCGAAAAATATAGCATTACATTTATGTACTTGCATTGAGATAAAGGTGACCATTTCTAGTATATTATCCTAATTTTTTAATTATCGATATTTTTTTTTGACCAGATTGTGCTAAATTAGATTACTGCAAATCATGTAGAGTAACAAAATGACTTCTGATAATGCTAACTTGAACGATCATGTTTCGTCTTTGAAATTATCATTTTTCTCACATTTATATTTTTTTGAGAACTTTTTGAGAAAATCCAAAACTTGGTTAAAATTGAATAATAAATTATCTTGATAAGAAATTCGGTGTTTTCTATTTATCAATCTCGACTTCGAAAAATTATACTAAAATATTCTAGCATTTCTCTCATCCATATTTTTCTCTTTTACTAATTTGATAAGTTTTAGAGAATATTGAATGGAGTCATAATTAATAAAATAATAAATAAATTCCAAATTCAATTAATATTACCATAAGCATATATGCAACCATTTTATTTTAAACTAAGGGCACCCCTGTACAACAACAACTAAGTTTTTTATCCCATGTACATGGGGTAGGTTACATGAACCAAAAAAGATCATGCTGGATCGATTACACTAATAATCATTCTCCATTCAATTCTATTGAGTAATTATATGTTCTCATTTAAACCTCTAGAATCTATATCTTTTCATATCACCTCCATCCACATTTTTTTCGGTCTTTCCTTTCCTCTTTTAACTTATCTTATGTTCTTTCTTTGTCAAATTGGTGTATTTATAGGTCTACATTGCACATGACTAAACCATCATAAGTGATTTTCTCGCATCTTCTTTTCAATGGATGCTATACATATCTTAGTACGAATATTTTTATGTCTCAATTTATCTCTTCTAGTGTTGTCACATATCCAACAAAACATGCACATCTCTGTTACGTTTATCTTCTGTAATTGATGTTTCTTTATAATCCAGCATTCCGTGTCATATAATAAATCTGGCATAATAGCAGTTCTATAAAAATTATCCTTCAGTCTTAGCAGAATTTTACGGTTGCATAAAACTCCCGTTCCACTCCTCCATTTCAACCAGTTAGTTTTAATATTACTATCAATCTCTCCATCATTTTGAATAATAGAATCTAAATATCTAAACTGACTACTCATTTATATGTCTTACCCGTCCAGTATCATAGTTCTATAGTCTTGGATATATTGTTTACTAAATATACACTCTATATACTTTGCTTTGGACCTACTCAATATAAAATATCTAGATTTTAATACTTACCTTCATAACTCTAACTAGACATTTACCCATACTCTTGTCTTGCCAAGTAAGAGAATATTATCAGTAAATAGCATACACTAAGGTTCTCATCCCGAATAGGTCTAATAAGCTCATTCATCACTATAACAAATAAGAACGGGCTCAATGCAGATCCTTGATATAATCCAATTGTGATTAAGAAATCACTTGTTAGACCATCTCAAATTCTGATATTGACCACTATTCCATCATATATATTCTTAATTATACTAATATGATTGATGGGGACTCTTTTCTTCATCAATGTTCACCAAAACACATCTCATGGTACCTTATCATAGACTTTTTCTAAATCAATAAAGACCTTATGTAAATCTCTATTTCTTTCTCAGAATCTCTCTGTAAGTTGACAAAATAAATGAATAGTTTCTGTCATTCCTAATTAACCCCTTTACGTCTATGGTAGTTTAAGGTGTCAACACCTCAATTATGGTGACAAAGCACTTGGCTATGTGACTTAATTAAGAGCTAGATTAATGATAAGTTACCTAAATTCACAATTTGTCATTGTACTTATATATACTTCTCTTCTTCATAATTTCATTCATTTCATTTGCACAAATTTCTCTCTTTTATTTCATCTCACTGGAAAATCAAGGGACAAGGATAGGGGTCAACAAGGGTATTTACAAACAAACTATAACTAAATACTTGTAAGCAACATATATCTATCTTAATTTTTTTTCTTGACATTACACAAAAATGTACAGCGATGGGTTTAATATCTGAATATTGAAGTAGAGTCTAATGTTGGTGAATACTCTACATATTTTTCATGACAATTGGACATGAATGGATACCTAGATGGCAGTCAAATTGTAAAGTGTAAAATAGAAGTTCATTAGCTGGATAGTTTTGATATTGTCAAGTTTAGTTTGAATGATTCTCTGATTTTGACTATATATATAAATTGTTTAGCAAGTGTATTGGTGAATTTCCTCTTTGGTTTTCCTATTGAATGATTATGAATTTTAATCCGTCATATTGTTACTAATCTTGAATTATATGCTTTTCCTAAAATCTTATTTGGCTTGAGTTAGCCTTAATTTCATATGAATTGATGATAACAGAGATTTCAAGGATGGTTACTGAAAGAGTTTTGATTTTTATGAGGACAAAAAAAAGGATGAATGAAGAAAGTGAATTTATTTACATGAGTTTAATTTTTGCACCTCACTTCCTTAATCTTTAAACCACATGACACCTAGCCCTTCTACATGCATATTAATTTTGGAAGCACTCTTGCTTGTCATTAAGGATCTGAAGGTATATTATAAAGTCTGATAAATAACCTTGACTAAAACCTATAAAAGTGTCAACTGAGCAGTTCTTACAGACAATTAGATATATGAAATTATGTGATATTTGAGTGCCTTATGATTAAAGATGCATTATAGGGTCTTCAATATATTTTGACAGATAGATGGAGTATAATGCTCTTAATTTGCAACACAGGAAACTAATAATGATGTTATCAAGAAATTAGGGTGTTCCTATTAAATTAATAGGTGCTGATGTTTTGGAATTATCAATGGGAAAGTAAGATGTAACACGAGTTGTAGCTACTAGTGAAGAAACGAATAAAATTGGAAACTAGAAAAGAAAATTATTCTATGAGCCTGATATATCTTATCTGGTCAGAATTAGAAATACTAATTAAATTTCATAACCACTATAGAAAGTTAATGATCAACAGAGACAGACAACTATTAGCTGGCAGCAAGAACCGCCTACTCGCAGGGAGCCTAACTATGAAAGATTTGAGATTGAGGATCTGGATATTTTGTCTACTACTCTATTTTTAAGACAGTCTGTTTTATGTAGATAATTTAGACAACATGATAATTTGGCTTATTAAAGATAACTTATAACTTGTTATTTTTGGAAATGTATATATTAAACTATATCCTTCAATACCTGAATTATATTTTCTGATAATTAAAGTTACTCATTAGGTTCCATATTAGACTTAAACTCTATCTTCATTGCTATGGCTTTAATATTCTGAGTTCTGTTGTGTTGGCGCTGCGATAGTTCAGATTAATTTTCTACTAAAGATATTTGTTGTCATGCACTAGAACCTTTATAAATGGACCTTATAGGATATCCTTACTAATCACAATGGGGAGGTATGCTATATGAGTTATAGCTATTGTAATTAAAGCTCCTATCTTATTTTTTACAATTTCACCTCGATTTGAATTTCAAGAATTAAAATATTTTGTTAGATGGATAGAATGTAATACCCATAAGCAATCAGTTTCCTGAACTAGTATACTCCATAGAGGGCAGTCAAACTAAGGGCTTCAAACATTAATAGTAATCTAACATGGTGTTTATTGTTTTATTTTATACTTCTATGTTAATTTATGTACATGAATTAGGACAGGGACTTTAGTCTGACTCCATCGGTAGCCAATTTGATTTCTAATCTATCCATCTTTGAAATTATGAGCCAAAACAAAATTTTGTCTTTGAAGTCATTTATTTTCTATTTTTTTATATTTTTGATGATTTTCTCAAAATTTTCAGAGAAAATTTAGATCTAACCACTATGGAGACCATATTGGAGACCAATTCGGACTTTCAGTAGGCACACTTTAGTTTCTTAACATCGAATGATATTTCATTTTCAACATTATTATTTTCTAATATTTTTTTTGAAAAATTATTTAGAATATTCTGAGACAGTTTCAAACCAAAAGAATACTCGATTTTTTATTTGTCACTTCTAATTTAACAATTTCTATTTTATAAATGAGTTGTGCAACAAGTATTCCATTAATTATGCATTTCTTATCTTATTTCTTTATATCTTCAGTAATATTTTGGGATTTTTCGGATATATTTATTATGAGCACAAAGTGCAAGATTTCTCATTTAATATATGTACTCGAAATATCACTTATGTGCTTTCATGCCATGATATTAATGATATGTTATTGTCAGAAAGTAATTAGAATCCAAAAATCAATCTCTATATTCATAAGTCAGAATATTACATATATTTATGGACCTCTCAACTCCACATAAACCACTCAATAGGCAATATAGTACTAAACTCAAATTAAATCCAAATACAAAATAGTATTCTAATCTAACACTCCCCCTCAAGTTAGGATATAAATATCAATCATATCCAACTTGTTACAAAGATTAGAAAATTTAGTTGGTGATGCAGTTTTAGTTAGAATATTGGCCAATTGCTCTGAAGAAAGAGTAAATGGAGTACATATTATTTTTTTCACCAAATTATCTCGAAGCAGATGATAATCTATCTCTATATACTTAGTATGATCATGCAACACTGAATTTTGAGCAATATAGATGGCTGACTGATTATCACAGTAAATAGGCATATGATCTTTTGAGTTAAATCCAAATTCAGTCAGTAAATTTTTTAATCACAATAATTCACAAGTAGTGTGTGCCATTGCCCAATATTCTACCTCAACTGAAGATCTAGATACTACATCATATTTCTTACTCCTCCATTTGACTAAATTATCTGCAACAAATGTAAGGTATCCAGTGGTCGACTTTCTGTCTCCTTTATTTCCTTCATATCCAACATCCTATTTATTAAAATAAATTGGTAGCGTAAACTTTTCCATCACCAATAACGGAAGAAGAGGAGTCATCAGCAATATGGACAAGAGGATATTTATCTGAAAAATATAGGAAGGCAAATTTGCTTCTAATACTTATCATATGGGAGGAAGTTTCAGAGTGTATAACCCATAGTTGGTTAGAGGAAGCAATGTAAGCATCAGTACCCATTGTGGCTGGCATATCTACTTTACATTGTGAGTCTTGAGAATTGGGTAAATATCATCGCATCTCACATCCAAGTCGAGTCAATCCACGTAGTAGGTTTCTATTTGAGTTAGTCTATTCTGATATTTGGGGTCCATGTCACTTTCTATGTTTTAAGGGCTTTAGATATTTTCTTATATATGTGGATGATTTCTCTCGCATGACATGGATGTATTTGCTAAGCGAAAGCTCTGTTGTTACTAATGTAATTGAACTATTTTATAAAGAAATAAAAAATCAATTCTCTATATCTTTCATATTTTGTGCACTGATAATGCTATGGAGTATATGAAAACTGATATTTTCTTATTTTGTATTAATAATAGAATTATTCATCAAATTTCTTATTCTCACACATCTCAGCAAAATAGTGTTGCTAAAAACATAGACATATTCTTGATGTTACTCAGACATTAATGATTTATATGCATATTTTCAGATATCTGTGCTCCGATACCATGTCAGAAAGTAATTATAACCCAAAAATAAATCTCAATATTCATAAGTCAGAAGATTACATATATTTATAGACCTCTCAACTCCGTATAAACCACTCAATAAGTGATGTGGTACTAAACTCAAACTAAATCAAAATACAAAATAGTATTCTAATCTAACAGTTATATATTTATATTAAATCCCTATTTTTATTATATATCATAACTTAAAAATTGTTTTAGCATGTTTTTAGGTTATAGAGTAAAATTGAGAAGAAACAATGCTTGAAGATCCATATACATGCGCACAAAGCAGATGAAAGGTACTTGAACATTTGAAGCATATAAAAAAATTTAAATATATATTTTTTAGTGAAGTTGTTATTGATAAAAACATCATATATATATATATATATATATATATATATATATATATATATATATATATATATATATATATATATATATATATATATATATATATATATATATATATAACGAACTCCTTAAGAGGGGAGGAGAAGAAGAGAGAGATAGAGAGAGGGAGGGAGGGAGAGAGAGGGAGGGAGGGAGGGGGAGAGAGAGAGAGAGAGAGAGAGAGAGAGAGAGAGAGAGAGAGAGTAGATGGAGAGAGGTTGAAGTAGATAATAAACCTAAATATATTATATTTAATGAAGTTGTTATTGATAAGAACATAAAAACATATAGTGAACTCCTAGGGAGGAGCGGAGAGAGAGGGTAGATGGAGAGAGAGAGAGAGAGAGAGAGAGAGAGAGTTAGCATATTTGATATATCAGATATGTTAAAATGCTAGGAATTCATATATATCTAGACATTTCACCCGTCTGGAATCCTCCTTACAACAATCCCTTGGTTACAAGGGCCCGTGTTCGGAGTTTGGGTTGTGTTCGGAATTTTGGGAAAATTCTTCAACAATATAGACTCTGAGTTATTGAATTTTCATTATTCATCTATGAAACTGTATTGGATCATATATGGAAGATAATGACACTATGATTTGGACAACAACTGGATCACATACTGCAGATATGTGAAAATGCTAGGAATGTAGACATATTTGGACATGTGGCATGCCTGGAATCCTCCATACAATAACCCCTTGGTTACAATGGACCATGTTCAAAGTTTCATAGTGAGTCAATTTTTGGGATTATTACATTTTTTATTTTTTAATATCTTGTTTTAGAAAATTTTAAAAATGGATGATATCATATATAGAATATAATGACACTATGCCTTGTCCCCCAATTTGTTCTCAGAGGATTTTTGTTCATTTGTCTGGCTTCTTAGGGCTTGTGTGCAAACAAGGATCAATTTAGTTCTAACTCGTTTAATCCATCAAGTTGAAAGGTATAGTATATAAGCTCTATATAGCATTGCCTTCTATCTATTGTGGGACTAACAAATTTGCCACAATTTTAAAATACACACAAACACCACCAACCCTCACTATTTCAAATCTAAAACAATATAACCTAGGGAGAATATAAAGAATCGAATAATGAAGAAAATAAAACTTTGGATATGAAAGTGTGCCCCACAAGAAGTTGGTGAATGAACCAATCCCCTTCTTATGGGTCAGTGACCTATAACCCATATATTGCTCTTGAAACCAAGCTGATGTAAATGGATTTGAGTAAATCAATTGTGTGCGAATATTCATGACTACTCTAGAGAACATGTCCAAGTTCTCATAGGGAGCAACCTCAATTTCATACATATAGAGATGGATCTATCAAGTGTGTCTGCAAGTGATCGAGACTCTCTAGAGCTATGCTCTTCCGACATTAGCACAATTTTAAGTAGCTCCTGATCGGACCAAGCAGGATTTTTTTTCTTTTAGTTGTATTTTCGAAATTTCCATTTCCTAGACATTCTCTCTTCTACTAATGATAGACTATAGCAGCTTCTTTTATACTTTCTTTTTCTATGCACTTGTTGTCATTAATAAAAGACAAATTATTTTTTACTTGCCCAGCACAATCTTTGAAAGATGAAAAATTGATATTCAAATTTATTAGTAATGTTTAGAAGGAAATATTGATTAATAAATTAACTAATCCAAGCCCATAGGAATAAAGTCCATAATACTCAAGAATCATATGTCAACCAAGATCCTTCGAGACAAGGAAAATAAGTTTGGTTGCAGCAAGGAAATTTCTCCTATAAGGCAACATAATCCATATCATATCTGAAGACTGTATTGTGAATTCAACTATGACTCTATTAGCAAATAAGTATAAATTCCCTCCTCCTCCATGAGAAGAGGGGCAATGATAAAAATCAAGTTATCTCTTCTTCATCTTTTCTATATACGTTTTATAAAAGAGAGAAAAGAGAGTGTAGCGCTCTCATTCTTCAGTTGCTTCCAAAATGAAGAATGTTACTTAAATATAATATGTCTACCCAATAGGTGTAGGATCACTGAATAATCATTACTACTATTACAACAGATAAGCATATAATATGGCTAGAGCTGGCAAGATTTTATTTATTAGAACGTGAAATTGATTACATAGAAAGGTACATTGTTTGGTTATGTACAATAAAATAATCAAAAGAAATGAATAGTGCCCAGAAAAAAGAAACTACAAAATTATATACAAAAAGTTCTAGTAATCATTACCCACTCACTGACGTTTCGCCTGGCCGAGGAGGTATGCATCTTTTGTCGATGCAGGTCCTTCTTTCCTATCATTATAACTTGGGTTTGGAATCTAGAAGAGAAATTTAGTAATGCATAAAAAAGAAAGACATATGTACTATCATAATACTGGAACTGTAGTGTATGTGAACATACTACTTTTGTCAGTTATGTCACATGAATAATGATTATTAAGATAAGCATGAAACTACGTATAAATCATGTGCATGTAATGTGTAAATAATATGTAAGAATAAATAAGTCTCAATCACGTCCCATATTAAATATTTGCCATATTATTTTTAGGATTATATAAGTGTCCATATATATCCGAGACCCAACCAAAGCCATTGGCACACTGGTAACTATTACTGAACGAACCTCGTACTTTGAAACAATAACAAACATACCCACTATGGGAACTAAATTACCGAACTATGACTTATTACTACACAGAACTACTGCAATATAAGTTCTTAACACTAAGTATAAATGGTCAACTAGATCCTCATACAATATGATTATTATCCATTATATAGTTTTTCCATTCCCATGTCAAAGATATATGAGACACATGATTTATTTGGACATCATAGCATATTCACATCTTAAGAGTACGCATGCCTCTTATCTAGAAATCAAGAATCAATTATCATGTCAATTCTGGACTATGTATACACTTACTTATAAACTATATAATTCTATATTCATACTGTGTCACCATGTCTCATGTACATGCCATCAGTTACAATGCTTATAATTAGTTATGTTATGTATCAAAAAGTTAGTATCATGTATCATATAGAATGTGGTTTGTGCATTGTATATCATGTCATGCATCATATAAATTGCACCGAAAAAAGCCTCGTCATCTCCTTCGTGTATGGGTGTGAGGCTTTCCTACCTTTGGAAATCCAGATTCCTTCCCTTCGGATGGCATTAGCAATAAGAATGACTACCGAAAAAAAACAAACCCAAAAAATATGAGAATTAGAAGCATTGGATAAAAAGCGCTTGAAAGCTCAATAATAAATAGAGCTTTATCAAGTAAGAATATCTCGAGCCTTCAACAAGAAAGTGAAAACATGAACTTTCAAAAAGGTGACTTGATCTTAGTTGTTAGACGACCGATGGTCATGATGCATAAGACTAAAGGAAAATTCCGACCAAATGGGAGCGTCCATATGCAGTAGAGACAGTCTATTCAATTAGAGTAAACTGATTGATCAATCAACATAGTTATCGGATGATTATGACAATCATTGGAAAGTTCCTTAAGAAATAATACTCTTAAAGGAATGAATTCATCTGACCTCATATTTGAGATAGCAAATGAAGAATCACTGGCCCACTGCTAAGGTGAAGCTCCACACCCCCGACTAAGGCACCATATGAAAATGAATCCTACATCTCTATAACAAAGGATAGAGAAAAAGTTTGGCATGCATGTCCAAATGAAATCCTTGATAATCCCATCATGCTGGGGGTAAAAGCATGAATAGCCCAATGCTGCTAAAGCAAAGAGGAGAGGAGAATGAAATCCTCACCAACCCATCATGCTGGGGATAAAAGTATGAACCAGCTAAAGCCGCGAAGGCAACGAAAAGAGAAAAATGAAATCCTCACCAACCCATCGTGTTGGGGTAAAAGCATGAACCACTCTAAGTTGAGAAAGTAAGGGGAAGAGGAGAATGAAATACTTGCTAATCCCATCATGCTAGGGATAAAAGCATGAATTGTCCAATGCTGCTAAAGAAAAGCGAAGAGAAAAAGTTTAACATGTAAGCCCAAACGTGATCCTGGCCAACCTTATCATGTTGAGGAAAATAACATGACTAGCCCAATGCAAATGGAGATTGGTGAAGGCAAATTAAATCTGTTGATAGCTGGAGATTTGCTAAAAATCTAATGATAAATATATACAATAGTATCCTTAATAAATTATAAGGGTACATTATTGTCCAAAGCCGTGAAGGCAAAGGGAAGAGGAAAAACTTAGCATATAAGACCAAATTGAATTCTTGACAACTCATTATACTGAGGAAAATAACATAGATAGTCCAACTCAAATGGCAGTTGGTAAAGATAAACCAAATTCATTGATAGCCGAGTGTTTGCTAAAAACCATAATAAGTCGATCTCCTATCATGTTAAGATTTTACCTCTGACATAAATGCTTCAATCTCCCATAGTTCCTCAGTTAGAATAGTCAAGTTGACAATTAACTCTAGCAATCATTTCTAAACGATTTGAGTCCAAGATCCCAAATGCTCCCTGTCAAGTTAAAATCAAACCTCTAATGAACTAATTTTGGGCATAATTAAGTTAACAATTACTTCTAACAAAAACCATCTTTCTATCAAGTTAACAGTTATCTCTAATAGTTAAGTCATAAAACTAAACACGTTAATCGTTACCTCTATTTAACCAGCTCATTTCTATCATGTCCAGAATCTCTGAATAGGTTTAGTTCTGAAATATGCTTAATGATATCTCCGTTCTCACTCAAATCCAGTTATCCTAGCTAGATGTCACTGAATGGGTAGATTATTAAACCATACCCTTATTTAATCGGTTCATTACACCATGTTCTGAACCTCTGAATGGATTGGACCAAATGATATATTTAATGATACCTCTGTCTTTTCCTAATCCGTTATACTAGATGTCATTGAATGACTAGCATCATATTTCTCAAACTCTTGTCTATCATGTCCAAAACCTCTAAATAGCTCGAGTCAATACTTAATAGAGAACGTTAACATCATACCTCTACCTATCATCTATACCTCCTCTACCTCATAATCTGTCATACTAGACATCACTGAACAGTTAGGACTCAAATCTTTTGAAAACTCTTTCTCTCATGTCCAATACCTCTGAATAGTATGAGTCACTATCCATGAGACATGTTAACAATTATCTTTGTCCATCAAATTCATCCCTTTGTCTTTCATGCTCTTAGCCTCGGAACAGATATTTAGAATATTCTAAATTGCAATTTTATTCATTCTATAAACAACAACTTTTCTGAAAGCAAAACTACAAGTTGAAGTCTAGATCAGAAAACTACAAATTTAAAGGATAATTTAGATCAAAATTCCATTGGTGGCATAACAATGTTCTGATTATCAATATTTCAAAAGTAGCTTGAAGGAACAAGCGCTAAAAGCTAAAATTTTGCACTATTCTAGCATCAGGAAGAATTCCTTGCAAGCAATCTTTGATACTTCGAAGAGGTTCAATAGTATAATATAAAGATCAAGAAATTTTTTGGATGAAGTTTGACAAGTTCTACAAAGGTTCAACAGTACACTTGCAACAACTAAATAGCTTAAAGATAGTGATTTTGGAAAATAGTACACAAAGTACGAGCTGTCAACAGATCAGCAAGATATCTTGAAGATCCCAAATAACAATGATGAATCCAAAGTTGTGTACTTGCATAAGAATAAAAGCAGTGAAGCTGAGTTATAACCTCATATTAGGAGCAAATTTTGAGTTAATATTCAAAATTATGGGACGCATGAACTCAAGACACGTCTAAGGCTCTTTACATGGTTCAACAGTATCTCAGTAAGAGCTAAAGGATTAAGAATGTGGCAACTTCCAAAAACAGTTTATAGTACACCATGAAAATTGCAGTACATAATGAAGACTGCAGATCCAAAATCAAGAGTCCAAGTTATTTCAAAATTCGTTACAAATCAACAACGAAATTTTAAAAATTTTGGAGGGGTTTTGTAGGAACTAAAAAAATATATAGCAGCTAAAACAATAGTGCCAGACGCCTTCACGCAGGCGTGTGCAACTCAAGAGTACAAACTGATAAGTGTGCACGCAGGGCACAATGTGCATGCACTCAAGGCACAACGCGCATGCGCTCAGGGCACAACACGCACGTAGCGCATCGCATGTGCCTAGGGCCCACCACACATGCCTAGGGCAAAACGGGTACTCTGACGCGCCCGAGGAATGCTGTGGGCGTGCGCCCACGAGGAGGGCTGCGTACGCATGCCCACGGGCTGCTGTGCACGTGCGCCCACAAGGGTGGTGCGCGTGTGCCCCAGAGGATAGTGTGCGTGCATGGGTGATGGGATAAACTGCAAGTGCACAGTATCAGTTGTAGCGCTATACAGGTCGTTTCATAGGGATCTAAGGTATTTTTGCGTTTCTTACTCTTTCCTTAGTCTAACGGACTAACTATGCGTTTTTAGATTGAGAGAAGATAAGTTTTAAATTCTACAGATTAGCCTAAGATTTCAAATCTATTAGAATAATAGCCTAACAATAAATTATCTCTTTCTTCCTATCTTTTTAATTATTCACGGTTAAGTAACATATTAAAAAGGTGATTTTTTTAATTTGATTTTAATCAAGAGCCCCTAAGTATGACCTATCAAGTGATGTGCAAGTATAGACCATCAAAAATAACACCTTTCTTAAAAACAAATTATATCAAGTAGAAAATCTCATAAATAAAAGAAAGGAAATAAACTTCAAACCCTAATATAAGCATACGTTATCAAAAAATTGAACTTAAGTATAACCTATCAAAGAAATTAGATTTACAAGTTTATCCAATTCAATTTATTTATAAGAAAATCTTTATTGATAATTCTAAAAATAAACAAGAATTCCAAACTTCATCTAAGCATAAATTATCAAAATATTAATTAAGTATAATCCATCAAAAAACTATGATTTGTGAACTCTATCTCTTATTTATTTATAGAAAAATCATAACTTTATTTTTTTTAGAAAGAAGATGAGATAAATCCATGTTAGATCTATTAAACTAATTTCATCTACATCCTAGGACTAAAGAAAATTAGCTACTCATATTTCTAATAAGCAAAATCAAATTTTTATTCATAAACACAATAAAATCTAATCTAGAAAGCGAATAAATTTATACTAGAAAGCAATTAACTCTATCTAAAAAAATAAAGATTAGAAAGCAATGGCGTACCTCTAGAGCACGGTATTGTGGTCGTCATCCCTTTAGTAAAACCCTAATTTTATTAATGAAAAATGAGTACAAAAATTACAGGATTCTCTCTAGAATACAAGGATATGACCAATATATAGGTTTCAGAAATAAAACCCTAATTATAACAGAACTAAAAAAAAACCACAAAATTATATTGAAGCCCTCGAAGAAATCTCATCTGGAGCGGCCACCTTTGGGCCGCCAATTGGCAGTAAATACCGATAATTGGCGGCAATATTATGTGAAAAATTCTTGAATATTTTTCCACGTGAAACTCTTGCCTTGCTATCTTGTTTCATATGACTGTATTTCACTTTGACTCTCTGAAGCATCATAGTCTCGTAGTTTTGCTCACTTTGGAAACTTTTCGGATTTTGATTTCCTACTCCAACTCTGATTTTATGTCGTCTCCTTGTACGAATAAAATTCCTGAAAAACACACTAAAAATACCCAAGTAGTATTTATTTATATACAAAAATAGATAAAGTATGGAAGGAAAAATACAATATATGATGCTCATCACATCTCTAAACCTATCTTTTTCTAGTTCTCGAGCAAAACCTATCCCTAAAAGGAAAATAAAAAATCCTAACTCACTTTTGCAGGAATCGCGATTGCACTTAGCACGTGCAACAAGCCTTTAAACCCCTAGGTTACCCTAGTGGACAAGTGTTGTCTCGTGAGAGTTTGCAGTGAATATACCCACAAAATTCGTGAAGAAAATAGATTAAGAAATAAAGAAAAGAAAAGTAAGGATAACCGAAAATCAAGAAAAATAAAAAAAATTAAACAAAAGAAAGAAAAATCTTTTTTTAGTATAATATTTTCATCAATTAATCTCACTAATATACAAATTCAAGACTGTATTTAGATTATCAATTTTTAAATCGAGCGTCATATCAGATACACTCATCATTTTAATCAAAAATTTAAATACTATCTTTCAATATCTACTAACAGATAATTCATTGGTTCCTATACATCTAGGTGTACATGTGATAACTCTAACTCATAATTCATTTCCTCTCTCATAACAATTTTCTTTCTTTTTTTTAAAAGAATATTTCACCTTTCATGCAAATATTCACGCTTACTTAGGCGCAAAGTACCCGATTACTCAGTTCATACTCTTTTCTTTTTTTTCTTTTTTTTCTTTTTCTTTTTTTAAAGAATATTTCACTTTTCATGCGAATACTCACGCTTATTTAGGCGCAAAGTATTCGATTACTAGGATCATACTCTTTTTCACTCTTAAAACTATTGCCTTAATACCATGCACACCCATTATTTTATCACTCTCGAGGCTATTGCCTTAATACCTGGCTCACCACATTATTTTATTCTAAATTTTTTTCTTGTTAGAGAGAGAAGACTTACTCAATCGTTATAATCTTTGTCCTTAACCTAAAAAACTATTGTGAAGTAAAAAATAGATGTATACTTGCCTCAAAACTACCGTTAGCAGTATTTATTTATGGATTTTAATCTTTTTTTCATAAAATTCAAAGTGTATCGTCCAATCTACTCTTATATCCAATTTCAAATCTAAACTTGTCCCTTTATCTGTAATTAGGTTGATCTATTATGAAAATAAATAAATTTTCTGATTTTGTTTTAGTTTTTTTAGTTAGTTACTCTAAAATCTACCCAAAGTGCAAAATAAAAAAGCCCAAAAATCATCTAAAAATAAAATAAAAACTCTTAAAAAAAACCAAAATCTTAGAAAAACACAAAGAAAATATCGTAACCCGCTCCCCCACACCAAAACTCATGTATGCCCTCATACACAAACCAAGTGTGGTAAAATAAATATGAAAACTTATACAAATACTATACAAATAATAAGAGTCGTAAAAGTTACGATCTCAATATCATCACCCTATTAATGCATGAAAAACGGTTACGACCTCTCGATCGCTTCCCACTTTCATAGTTTGTGCATTTTAAACGTGAAGTGGGTGCATTATTATATCTCATCATTCTCCTACAAGTCACGAAATTACCTGTCAGCTTCTTATGCCGTCCTCGCTTTTTCTTTGTCTACATGTAAGCATTAATAATTGGGTTAAAGAATTCTTCATTATAAATATGCCAATCATCATTAGTAACAAACATACATATAGAAATATCATGAGGTGAGAAGAGTGTAATATGATCAAGTGAATGTGGTGGTGGCGCTTCTAACTCACAAAGTAATGCGAGCTTCTCTACAAACAAATCCTCAAAAATTTGTTCATAAATCAATGGCATACTTGCATAAGTATCATCATACATAGAATCTGTATGTGCCAATTCATCTAATAATATGAGCTCATTAGTGCAAGGGGTCAAATGAGAGTGCAAACTGTGAATCATGTTGACCTCAATGAGGGAGCTCGTTGTGTGCTCATCCATATTGAATATATTCACTGCCATAGTCATATTCCCAAACGATAACTTCATGAGGCCACTCCTACAATCAATTAATGCATTTGATGTTGCAAGGAATGGTCTAACCAAGATAACGGGATTTGATTTCATAGATTGGAGATCGGCTCAGTTTTTAAGATAATAAAGTCTACAGGAAAGATGAACTCGCCAATCTTAATGAGTACTTTTTTAACCATACCAAGTGATCTCTTGATAGAACGATCAGCTAGCTATAATGTGACCTTGGTAGGTTGAAGTTTTCCTAACTCCAGTTGCTGATAAACAGTGTAAGGAAGCAAGTTGATATTTGCCCCTAAATCAAGCAATGTCCTATCAAATGTAGTGTTCTCAATGATGCATGAGATTGTTGGGGAACCTGAGTCTTTGTACTTGATAGGCAAGGAGTTAGAGAGGATTTGTTGCAGTAAGAAAAATTTACTCAGGAACGTTTCTTGCCCGTTTCTTAGTACACAAATTTTTGAGGAACTTTGCATAAGTAGGAACCTATTGTACAAAATCAAGGAGTGGAATATTAACCTTCACCTGCTGAAATATTTCAAAAAATTTTTCTACTTGCGGTAAAGGCTTCCTAAACCAATTGGGATATGGTACTTTCGGCTCAGGAATTGGTTCTTCTAAATGATCATGTGATGGTGATGGAGGTGATAGAGATGGTGCAGCCTGTGAAGTAGTAGTAGTGGGATCAGGGGGCATGGCTACATTATTATCCACTTGCTTACCAGATCTAAGTGTGTGAATAGCATTGCATTGGTGAACATGCGACTGGAGTTTGAGGAACTGCCATTAGGGTTCGTTATGGGTTGACTTGGAAAAGTACCCTGGCACGTTCACTCAACTGACTCGCTAATTATCCAACTTGCTACTCTACATTCTTAATAGATTGAGAGTTCACGAGCAGTTGCTGACCTGTATTTTGAATAAAATCAGTTGACACTTTCATATGATTTTGCAGGTGCGTGTCAAAGTTGGACATATGCGTGTCAAACTTGGAATGAGACTTGAGAAGATTTTTAACATGCTTCTCAAGTGATTGAAGTCGCTTTTCTTGTTCATTATTAAACCCCTGTTGTGGATGTGAGTGGTTTTGTGCAGGTGGTTTATTCTGATTGTTCCCATAATTTAAAGTGTTTGGGTGTTGATAAGCACCCACATTTGGTCTTGGGAACTAACCATTGGCTGGAGGCTGCATGTTAGGGTTAGGGGCCCCCTGATATTGCCCTTGACCCCATGATAAATTTGGATGGTTCCTCCAGTTAGGATTGTATGTAAGAGCGTAAGGATTGTTCATGGGTTATTGGTACAAGGTATTACCCTGTTCAAGTGTGGGACCCATGAGATTCGTTAATAATGGACACTCCTCCTAAACATGATTCGAAGTTCCGCAATTAAAGCATGTGAAAACTTAAATTTGATTTACCTGACCCACCGGTGGAGCACTAGAAGTCTCCAATGCCTCAATTTTCCTCATAAGGACTACAATCTTAGCTTCGGCAGTTATAGAGCTGTCGATGCTATGGATCCCATCCTTATACGCAGAAGTTGATGCACTAGGCTTCTCAGTGGGACCTCCCACTGCATAGTCTTCCATGATAGGTCCTCAAGAAAGTCCCATGCTTCATCTTCATTCTTTCTCATGAACTCCCCCTGACATATGGACTCAAGAAGAGTTTTGGATGTGTAATCGAGTCATTCGTATATGATTTGACACAGCTGCCTCTTTTCTATCTCATGGTGGGGGCACTGAGCTAAAAGATTCTTGAACCGTTCCAAGTATTTCCAGAAGAGTTCTCCCGGCACTTGACGAAATTGATTGATTTAATTTCTAATCCTCACCGTCTTATTCATGGGATAATACTTCTTGAGAAATACTACAACTAATTCATCCCAAGTAGTGATTGAATCAGTAGGCATACTGTACAACCACTTCTTGGCATTATTCTTGAGTGCAAAGGGGATGAAGTGGACCTTAATTGCATCCTCCGATAACTGTTGTAGTTTTATCATCACGCATACTTCATGAAATTCACTAATAAGAGATATGCATCCTCTGAATCAGAATTAGTGAATTTAGGAAGTATACTGATATACTGCGGCTTCAACTCATAGTGATTACCCACTGCATGTGGAAGTTTGATGCATGATGGTAATGATGTGCGCAACGGGTAACATCGATCGTGAAGGATCGGGATCGGTTGGTCCATCTTGGCACCCATGAGCAAGTCTAATCTCACTAATCGATCAAATTGATCACGGGTCCAATGTGGTATGAACCAGCGACCGTGAGTGTATACGTGAATTTCCTAAACTAATGTAAGAAGTGGGGTATGATGGAGAGATAAAATAGTGGAATAGACATGATCAAATAGAAATGTGATTCCTACTGTTGCTAATTTGGTTTTTTGTTTTTTTTGTATTTTTTACAGAACCAGGGACACAAAATACAGATATCAGGAAATTTTGTGGGGTTTCGTACCTGAAGTACAGCCAAATGGTGGTGTATGCCGCTAATTGGCGGCCCAAACAGGGAGTCTAGTGCTTTACTTTTTTCAGTGCACTTAAAACGCTTATAGAGTCCCTATGAATAGATTGGTATCAACAAATAGTACTATCTTCGGATTCAATACTAATGGTAGTAAACTATTGGGTAAGGTGAAGTTGAAATGCCAGATTGGTGAGCTAAAGATGGAGGTCACATGCTATGTAATAGATGCTCACGTCTCACAATTTTCTATTTGGAAGCCCATGAATTCATCTCAACCTTATTGTCCCTTCTACACTTCATCAGTGTATGAAGTATGTAGATAAAGACGAAAGTGTGAAGACCCTGGTGGCAGAAAAGCAACCATATAAAGGAGTTGAAAACTACTTTACAGATACGTTGTTATACTAAGACACATTTGAAGTAGTTGAACAACCTTCCCCAGAGGAATCTGATTGTGGCAATGAAGTTGATACTGAATCAGAATCCAAAAACTCGGAATCCGATAATGAAGCTTGGGATATAGAATTCATTGTAATAAGCCTTGAAGGCCTTGATTTAAATGACACCGCCAATTCTGATAGCGAGTGGGTAATTAATAAAAATATAGAGTTTGCTTATTCATCTGGTATTGACTCTGAACGTTCAAGTACTAGTACTGACGTGGTCAGTGATTAATTAGATAAAATATATTCCTTAACTTCATTTCAAGCACCCATTCGATCATCCTTTTGCCTACAAAGTGATGACGATGGAGATGCAAATGAAGCAATCTTTGAAGTTCTTCCTAAACACAAAGATAAGAAATTTATAATATTTGTAAAAGCAAACAATAAAAACAAAGAAAAAAACTTTGACTTTGAGGAAGAACAGGGAAGTCCCGAGTTCTCCCATTATGATGAAAATTTCCATAAAATAATGAAAAAGATGGGATATAACCTAGCTAAAGGCAAGGGTTGAAATTTGGAAAAGGAAGAAAAACAATACTTTGACTTTTTGTTCCGAAAGAAAAGATGCCAGATTATTATGGCAAAACTGGCAGGGGGTTGGGAAATATTACCACTTCTGAAGATCTTTCAAAAACAAACATCGAAGAGTTGCAATAAACTCATTCATCGAAATCATCATATTGGGATTCAGATGTAAGCATTGGTACCATTTTTTGAGAAGTCTCTGTCAACATGGTTTTCGTAGAGCAAGAAAAAAAGATGATGAAGAACTATCACCAATCAAGGATGATCCTTGGGTGAAGCATCTCAACATGAAGTGGGAAGTTCAGTTTGAGTAACGAGAACCTCCAACCGAAGATAAAGTAATCCAAATAAATATGGGTGACGAAGCTAACCCTAGACCTATATTTATAAGTGAAAATTTATCTTTAGAAGAAAAAAAGAAATAATTTCTTTCATTCAAGAATACATTGATGTTTTCGTCTGTAACTATGAAGATATGCCAGGACTTGACCCAAAAGTCGTGGTATACAAATTAAATATCCGGCCAGATGTAAAGCCAGTAAAACAGTAACAATGAAGGTTCCATCCTGAAATTATGGAAGCAATTAAAACTAAAATCAAAAAGTTATTTGAATCAGGCTTCATCTGCGAAGAACAACATCTAAACTGGGTCACGAACATAGTTCCTTTGACCAAGAGAATGGAAAAATTAGAGTCTGCATTGATTTCAGAGACCTGAATGAAGCTTGCCAAAAAAACGAATTCCCTTTGCCCATTACAGATGTTATGATTGACAACACTTTTGATTATAAACGGATGTCGTTCATGGATGGGCTCTCAAGATACAATCAAATCAAGATGAACCCTGATGATGAAAGGCATACATCTTTCAGAACTCCACTTGGAATGTATTGTTATACAGTCATGCCATTCAATTTGAAAAATGCTGGCGTCACATATCAATGCGCCATAAATATGATATTTCAAGAACACCTTCAGAAAATAGTGGAATGTTATGTAGATGATCTGGCAATCAAAAGCAAAAGCAAGGCCGATCATCTTCTGAAAGGCATATGTCTTTCAGAACTCCACTTGGAATGTACTGTTATACAGTCATGCCATTCAATTTGAAAAATGCTAGAGCCACATATCAATGCGCCATAAATATGATATTTCAAGAACACCTTCAGAAAATAGTGGAATGTTATGTAGATGATCTGGCGATCAAAAGCAAAAGCAAGGACGATCATCTTCATGATCTAAGAATAGTGTTTGACCTCATGCAAAAACATCAGCTCATGATGAATCCTACTAAATCTTTTCTAGGAGTGTCCAATGGAAAGTTTCATGGCTTTGTAGTCACTTCTCGAGGATTTTTTCTTGATCTAGACAAAATCAAAGCAATACAAGATATGTTACCACCCAAAAATCTCAAAGAATTGAGAAGACTATAACGAAAGCTAGCATTCATTCGCAGATTCATATCAAACTTGTCCGAAAAATGTCAACCTTTTACACGGTTGATGAAAAAAGGAGTATCATTTGTTTAGGATGATACTTGTCAGAAAGCTTTTGAAGAAATCAAGGAACATCTTACTAAACTACCTGTTCTTAAAGCTCCAGTTTCAAAAACACCCTTCTTGTTATACGTAAAAACTATTAACCATTCCTTGGGAGCTTTATTAGCACAAAAAAAAATGAATTGGGACATGAACAAACCATTTATTATCTTAATAGGATGATGATTGGGGCTGACCATTGATATAATTCAGTGGAAAAAGAATGCCTAGGTTTGGTGTTTGCAATACAGAAAATATGACACTATTTGGTGGGGCAAACAATTCATATTATATCGAGAGTTAATCCCTTAAGAATATTAATGACTAAGCCAGGGTTATTAAACTCAAGATTATCCAATTGGGCTATTCTGTTATCACAATATGATATGCATTTTATCCCACAAAAGTCAATTAAAGGACAAACTATAGCTGATTTTTTAGCTGAACACCCGATTCCAGCATCATCAAAGCTATATGAAGAAATCCCTAGTGAAATAAGTGAAGAAAATACAATTCCAAAGAAAAATACTCCATAAAAAACTGCTGAAGCAAATGCCGTTACAGAAAATGATATCAGGGGTAGGAGTTGTTTTTATTTCCCCTTCTAACCACATTATCCCTCGAGCATACTCATTGGTAAACTCATTTTCTAACAATGTTGCTTAATATAACGCCCTAATGATTGGTCTAAAAATACCAAATAGCTAGGGATAAAGTATTTAGAAACATATGGAGATTCTCAACTTATCATAAATCAAGTTAGAGGTAAATATGAAGTCAAAAATGAAGACCTCTTGCCATATTACCAACCATTCTTAAAAATTGCTAATAGTTTTACTGGTTTTTATATCAGTCATGTACCACACTATCAGAACGGTTAACAGTGGCCAAAGACTTCAGAAAACGTATAACAGTGGGAAGTAAAGAATTATTTTGTCTGAAAAATGAGCTTGATGTGGAGTTGGATTCAGATAAGAAACATGAAGCATGTGAAGTAGATGCTTTTGAGTCTGATCTCAAACCAAGAGATTGGCGATTTCCTTATATAGACAATGTTCTTTATGGAATATTACTTGAAGATCCTAAAGAAGCAGTAGCAATTCAAAAAAAAAACTATTACATTATATAAAAAATCTTGTGATGGGATTTTGTTTCGTTGTCTTTCTACCAAAGAAGCTCAAGAAGCACTTAAAAAAGCTCATAGTGATATTTGCATGGCATATCAACCACAACCAAAACTCTAGAATAGACTCCGAAGAATGGGATATTATTGGCCCAAGATGATGATAGATGCAGTTGTTTGTGCTAGAAAATGTAGAGTTTGTCAGATACATGCAGACTTTATACATCAAGCCCCAGAATATCTCCACCCAACGTCTATATCCTGGCCTTTTGAAATGTGGGGTACGGACATTATTGGATCAATTTATCTACCGTTGACAAGGGGTCATCGGTTCATATTGGCCATAACAGATTATTTCTCAAAATGGACGGGGACTGTTCCCTTAACTGAAGTAAGGTCATCTGATCTAATTAAATTCATCAAGTATCATGTGATATACCGCTTCAGAGTACCTAGAGAAATTGTTCATGACAACAGACCTCAGTTTGTGAGTCGGTCATTCTTCAGATTTTGCAACAAATATAGGATTGAAAGTGTGGCTTCGTCTCCATACTATCTTGCAGCCAATGGTTTAGTAGAAGCTTTTAATAAAACCATTGTGAAGCTCCTTAAAAAGTTTGTTTCATCTAACCAATGTGATTGGAATGAGAAGCTTAGAGAATGTCTTTGGGCCTATCAAACTACTGTTAGGACTCCTACAAAGACTACATCATTTTATTTCGTGCATGGGTCCGAAGCAGTGCTTCCTTTGGAGATTCAAATTCCATTATTACGGATTGCATTAGCAACCAAGATGATGCAAGAAGAAAGATATCAACAGAGACTTTTAGAACTAGAAGCTCTTAATGACAAACATCTTGAAGCTCAACAAAGCATTGAGCTTTATTAAGTGCGAATCTCCAAAACCTTTAATAAAAAGATTAAATATAGAACTTTCAAGAAAGGTGATTTGGTCTTTTCAGTAAGAAGACCGATCTGATCTAAAATCTAAAGGGAAGTCCAGCCAAAGTGGAAAGGCCCTTTTGCCGTTGATGCAGTTTATTCAAATGGCGCATACCAGTTGGCAAAACCGAATGGTAACAAGATAATAATGCTAATCAATGCAAAATTTCTAAAGAAATATTACTCCTAATGTAATATTCGGTAAATCTTATAAGGCAGAGCGAATTATCCAGTTTTAACGAAGAAAGACCCCGGACCCTTCTTTAAAGACAAAATAGCTTATGTAATATTAAAAAGCAATCAAGTTAAAGATTCAGTGGTTTGAGATACATATCTTCTTCTATAACCCTCAACTATATCTCCAACTGGTACCGCGAAAAAGAGAATACAGAAGTATCAAATCATTTGATATATATACTTGAATTTTTTCTCCAACAAAAGAAAATTTCAACTTGATCATCGGTCCGTTCAAACGCTGAACAATCGAAGATTATAAAGAGATTAATGAATGTGTCAAATTCTTGATGCTATTATCTCCAAAACAGACTAATTTGTCCACCAATCAAATGGAGCTCATCTGCAAGAAGTTTATTTATACCAAGTTTTAGCATGGTGCAGTTAATATTTTGTAGTCTGCTACTTCATCAACTTTCCCAACGAAGTAGAATGAATAAAGATATGCTAACGTTGAATGAATTCTATGTATTTATGACTAAAGATAGAGAAAAGTTTGGCACTTAAAAAATCCAAATGGAATCCTCAACAACCTCACCATGCTGAGGGTAAAAAGCATAAATAACTCTAACCTATTAAGGTTTAGAGAAGAGAAAAGTTTAGCATTTAAAGTCCAAATAAACTCCTTGACAACTCATCATACTGAAGGAAATAGCATGGCTAGCCCAATGCAAATGGCGGTTGATAAAGACAAATCAAATCCGTTTATAGCTGGAGCTTTGCTGAAAATCGCATGAACTCGTCATGTTAAATTCTTACCTCTGACGGATTTAAAATCCATGCTCTGGAGTCAAAGAAACTAAAAACGTGAATTTTTAAAGTTGCACTCTGACAAATAAAATTTTCCTTCTTCCAAATTTACTAAGTTAAAAATTACCTCTTGCAAATAAAATTTTTCTTCTTCCAAATTTGCTAAGTTAAAAATTACCTCTGGCAAATAAAATTTTTCTTCTTCTAAATTTGCTAAGTTAAAAATTACCTCTAGCAATTTGAAAGCTATTATACTACAAATTACTAAATAGCGGAGATCATAACTTGTTCAGGAAAGTTAATAGTTACTTCTATCCTGGTTCAAGAAAATTATTCATTCATTGCAAAATCTATTTGGACATTTGAATAATGACTCTATATGATCAAGTTAATGATTATCGCTGAATAATATTTTGAAGAGTCAACTATCTTCAAGTTAATAATTACCTCTGATCATCAATATCAAAATCATTCATCAAGTTAACATTTACCTCTGAATGGATGACAATAGAATTTTTTATTTCCGTGAAAAAATTTCATTATCAATCCAATATTACAAAGAGCTCCTTGACATCATACAATGACTGAAAATTATTACAAATCATTGAGTTAAGAGAACATTGAAATTTTTTGTCAATATCTATTAGTTCTAATGAGATGGCTTCATAAGTTTGGACAAAAAGCTTGTTTCTACAATTTCTTCTCGCTGATGGTTAAGAAGTTCCAAGTTTGCTCGCTCAATCATGATCAAAATCGCCAGTGAATTGATTAGTTCAAAGCTGGGTGTACCAAATGCATGTTTCCAAATATACAACATGTGAAACTGCTGAAATTGAGAGCTACTTACAACTATTTATCATTCTTACTTTAAGGATGAAAAACAAAAGGATAACAATGCCACATACTCAAAATTTTTTATCTCATGAAAAGTACATGAGATCATCTGGTTCTCCAAAGATATTGGAAAAAGTTGAGAACCAGACAGGTGTGGGTCATTGTCAAGGAAAATGATTTTGGTTATATCCAGCAATAAGATCCAAAACTTTATCAAGAGACATAAAAAAATATGTGATCTATGAATGTGACAAGAAAACTTGCCGTAGTTAAGGAGGATTATTATGGTTATAAGGATTTTTTCAAAGGGATATTCCTTCTTCAACAAACAAGGCAATATACCTGTCACAGATTGGCCAACAATATCTGGAGGTCTTGTTACATGCTAGTCCCATATCATTGCATTAATCAAAGATGAAGATGAAGAATGAAACATGGGCAAAGTCATGGAGGAATTGGCTGGAAAAACCCGAATGAAAAGAGATAGGTTAAAGGATGAAGATTCCTTCATTATAAATGTCCTAAGAGAAGTTCATGGCAGAATAACCCAAGAAGAACTCAGAGAAATTTAGAAAATAAGAGAGTTCAGAAAAAAAAATTAAGTTAGAATAGCTTTTGAAGAAAGGCTTAGTGCTTTATATAGAGAAGTTTATGATCAAAATCTTCGGTCAAGAGATTTTATAGGCGAAATCTTCCGTTTAGATATTTGACTTTTATCTTGAGATTTATTATTAATGCATGGGATGCTTAGATCTCTGCGCCAAAAGGGATGAAATCTTCGGTTGAGATCTTTGATTAGAATCCTGTCATTAATGAATGCATGCAGCACTTAGATCTTTGCACCAAAAAGGCAATTAAATTGACGACAAGCCATGTTATAGATGTAAACCCACGTATTTTAACGTAGGGTTGCACTTAGATGCAAACTCATAGATTTTAACATAGGGTTGCACTTAGATGTAAACCTGCGAATTTTAATGCAGAGTTGCACTTATATATAAACCCACGGATTTTAATGCAGGGTTACATTTATATAAACTCATAGATTTTTGGTGCAGGCTTACACTTTTATGTAAATTTGCGAGTCTGAGTTTAGAATCTTATTCATACACAAACCCGCAGAATTGAACGAAGGATCGAACAGAATCTTGTCTAAAGAGTAAATGTACAAAGTTGATACAAAGTTCAACTCAAAAACATCAAATTGACGACAAATGGAAATTACTTCAAGTTTTGATATCAAATTGAGAGTACAAAAGTTTTTCAAAGACAAGATCAGGAAAGTCATTACATGTATGAACACTAATTCGAGTTTTTGTTATTAAAATTAAAGATTACAAGAACTCCTTGAACAATATTGAGAAATTATTACAACTTAATGGTTCAAGAGAGGCTTGATCTTTTCTTATACATCACTAATCTCCAACTGAATGATCTCATAAGCTAGCTTGTCTACACAGTTCTTCCTCAATAGTAGTTGTATTGCTTTTTGAATCAGACTTTAGGGCCTCCAATTCTGCTTGATCAGTCAAAAGAACTTTGATTACACTTTCACGCTGCCTTGATAAGTCAGCAAGGTTCTTTACTGTCTCCTCGCGCTTCTTGGAGATCTTTTCAAGTAAAGCCTGAGGCTTGGCAAACGTTTCTTGAGTTCTGGCAATAGCTGCATCATAGCCCTTGACAGTTGTGGTAGTATTTTCTATTTGGGAAGATAAAGATTGGCTAGTTGATTGATTTTTGTCAACATGGGCCTGACAAGCATCAACCTTTTCTTTGATTTCCCTCTGGAGTTTGAGTTGTTCCTCCATTAGTCTCTGGAAAGTGGCCTCAACCATTTCTGACTTATCTGCGCCGCGGATCTTCAATAAAGTGTCGGCATGATTCTGAAGTTGAGTTACTATAAGTTTATAAGGAGTTGTTTTTTTCTCTCCACCAATACTTGCTATGCCAGCAACTTAAAGATTAAGGATAGTGGCAATTGAGGAGAAAAAACTTCCTTTCAGAATCTTGTCAATATAGTGGTCCAAAAAATCAAAAAAAAAAAAACTTTAATGGTATGTTGAAGCAAGTCATCTTCAAGTGCATCAACTTCTGCATAACACGTTGATGGTAGTGAAGAAGAAGTAGCTGCAGAAGAAACAACAACAGGGGTAGATGTGACCTGTACTACACCCTGAGTTGAAGGAGTAACAGTTTCAGTAGGGGCAACAGCCTCAACAGTTTCAACAGGTGCAGTAGCCTCAATAGCTTCAGCTTCAATAGGTGTATCAGTCTCAGTAGCTTCAGCTTCAACAGGTACAACAGCCTCAACAAGGACAGTAGCCTCATTGGCTGCATCAAAAGTAGCAGTTGCAGCAACTCTAGATACAACTTCAGTTTGAGCTTCAACTTCAGTAAAGGAGGCTTCAGCTTCAGGCATATACTCTGAAGTTGGAGTAGAAGGGAGAATTCCTAAAAAAATGGTTAAAAAAATAATAATGATGATGAAATAAATGAATGATGACGAAAATGATTTAAGTTTTGAAGAAACCTTGAGGTTGGGCACTAGATTCTCCAGATCCGTACACCTTAGCTCTTTCTTTTGTTGTCAGAAAGACGTATTTACTATGGTCTGATGGAGGAGTGGAAGAGTGAATATCTTCACTATCAATATCATCGTCATCTTCATCATCACCACCACCATCAGGATCTCCTGAAGGAGATACTACTATTGAAGAGCTTGGTGTGCAAGTCTCTCCAACAATTTGTACATCATCATCATCAGTAACTTGGGTTGTTGGAGGAGCAGGATTTGTAGAATCCTCTTGTGCAAGTTGAACTAGTCCTTCTGAAGGACGTGCAGCAGCTGAAGAAGGCTCAGCCGTCAATGCAATGGAGGGAACTTCTGCGATGGGGTCACTGGGAAAAACAGGCCCTTGACTCTAGTGTTTCTTAGATGAATGAGAAAGTAAACCTGAATCATCATCTTCTTCTTGTTCCTGTCTAGCAGCCTCAAAAGATGAACCAAAGAATTCCTACACCAGTTTCAGCTAGTACAGTTTCTGGAATAATTGGCAAGTTGCTGAGCTTCATGAGCCTTTTCCATTTAGGAATAGTCTTCTGAGGAGGAGATCCTGACTTAGAAGACGACGTTGCCATAGGAGGAAGAGAAACTGGAATGGTGGGGGATACAGGATGATCCATTGGGATTATAATAGTATCTCCTTCATCCCTTGAACCAAACCCCTCAAAGTCATATTCCTGGCCAAATTCCTCTATTCCAACTACTCTAGCTCTATCAGCTTATCTCTTTTGATCATACCATGCTTTGATGTCCCTCAGACAAGTATTATGTGCATCAAAATTGTGAGGCATGGAATGAGCAGCAGAGCATCACTTGCAAAAGCTAAAAGTCATATACAAATTTGGAGTTCTGAGGGAAAGTTTAAATTTGATCTGAGTACCACCAGAGATAAAATGAAACCAAACTCTGGCTCCTTCAAACAGATTTCCCACGAAGCTGATCTCTGTATTTGGATTCCCGACATATAACTGATCGTATCCAAATTGACGAGATAAACGACTGGGGTAATAGGGTGCAATGTAACAATGGTTCCCTAAACAGAGTACCAAATGCCCTAAGTGGAAGCTTATTAGCCACCAAAACACCCAGCAGATAGAGCGGTGAAGTTATCAGTGCCAACTGAGTCCTTAAATTCATCACCATAATCGGTGTTTGGAAAATAAGGGAAAAACTTGTACAATTCATAATTAGAATAGTGTTGAAGTGTTCTTCAAATTGTAGACATATAACCCCCTTTCCACTGTGACCTCTCATAGTGTGAACTCTAGAAAAACTCAAGTCTGTTTGAGCATGAATATGACTCATCAATTAAGGACAGTGCAGGACTATCCAAGCCATCAAATAAGTGTATGGAAGTTCTACCCGCGGATTTGGAGTCTTGATACTCAAGCTTCCATCATTATCAAAACTTTTCTTAACATTACAGAATTTATCAGTCATTTTTCTCAAACCACTTTGGATGCTGCAAACTATTACTGTCAACAAACTAATTGGACGGATAAATGCTAATAATAATGCTGGGTATACTACTCTAACTGATAAAGTTTATTGTGGTGCTAATAGAACCATGCACCATTTCAGCCATAACATTAAGAAACCTGCTAATAAAGCAGGATCTGATGAAGGTTGTTGGGCCTGATAGTGTAAACTTTCAAAGGATGTCTGGGCCTTGAAGACATCCTCATCTGACTCAACAACATAAGCATCCATTCCAAAATGGATAATTCTTTGTTCAACCTCTTGCTCAGTAATTGGAGAGACATGGGTGAAATCCGGATTATTTGATGTGAAGTTGGAATAAAGATATTGCAACCACTTTGTTTGCTTCCCCTTGCGGACACCAGACATATGAGTGCAAATGTAATAATGACAAAGCAATTCCCAATATGTTTCATAAATTACAGGATCCTGAGCTATTAGCAAATAGAGTTCTTCTCCTTTAGGAACATACTCCTCGTAAGGGTTATCTCCCATCTGCAGCTCTGAAATCTCATACATTTCATAAAGGGCGAGTTCTAATTCACCATAAGGTATGAAAAAAGTACAAGTGCCAGGATTATATAGCTCCAATAAACAATAGAAATGAAATTGACTGTAGGAAATTCCATGCTGAAGTGCCCTTATAGCACGATAAACATTTATGTTTCTTAGGTGATCCGCAAAGGTCTCCAAGAAAAAACCAGTCAAGATCGCCCATGGACCCTTTAGAGAACAATGAATCCTTCCAATGGGACGAAAGTCCTGAACCGGGAATTCTCCCCATGCATCAACAAACTAGTGTAGAAAGGTTTGAGCAATTACCAGAGTCTCGCCTAAAGGACAGTCTTGCCTCAAGGATCCTAGAAACAATATTGTAATATGTTTCCCAGAGGAACGAGGAAACGCACCGTGTGCATTAAATCCACCTAATAATACGCCATCTTGTGCTTTATTTAAATGCTAATCCAAGACTCAAGGGATAGAAAGAGCTTGGAGATACAAAAAAAGTAGGATCTCTCCATATCAGGAAGGAACAGGTTACGACTATTAATTTGACGAAGCCCTTTGTAGTATCCATCATCCAAACAGTCATCAGGGAATGGTACACAATCACCAAATAGAATAGGAGGCTTGTTCAATAAATCCCTATTTTTCCTCTCAAAAGGAGCTATGGTTATGATTTCTCTCATGGTTGAACGTAGAGGATTCAAAATTTTACTCTTCCTCTTTCGACCATCAGATGTTGTGCAAGCCGAGAAGACTCTATTAAACCTAAATCGCTTTTCACCATCATATCCCCCTACATGGCCGAAGTAATGATTCTTCAAAAGAGAATTTAAAGCATAATTTACTGCATAAAAAAGGTTAAAGTGAGGTTAAGAGGAAGAAGGTTATTTCTTGAAATTAGAGTATGGATTGTTGATCTGCTATACGAAACTCACCCCCAACTAGAGGTTCTTGCCGGACTACTATGGAGCCGAGACAGCTAGAGGATTCTAGGAACCACTACTGGAAATTGAGGCCTTTTTCATCATCTTCTTTAAAATTTCTTGAGAAAAGTCGATGCAAAAGAAGCTTGGAGCTTGAAGATGAAGGATCTCAGAAGCTTGGAGGCAATGAAAGTTAGGAGTTCAAATTTTTCATAGAGATAAAAGTACCTTAATGATGAGATTGAGATTTTATCACAGATGATTTGACAGACGAGATCTCTGGCCCAAATTTCGTAAGGATCCTTCATTAATGAATGCAGAAGACACTTCGATCTTCACGCCAGAAAAGGCGGTAACATTCTAGATATTCCACATAAAAAGTGAAATTCGTGATTCTAATATAGAGTCGTGTTTCTTTTCAAAGAAAAATTCGTGGTTCTAATAAAGAATCGTGCTTTACACAGATCCGATACTCTAATACAGAGTGACATGATCTAAGTTTTGATGCAGGATCGCGACTTTCAAGTACAAATTCGCACTGTTAAGAACACATTTTGTCAAGTTATCCAAAGTGTTTCAAAACACGTACAAAACCATAGAGTTTTCAAAATTTTGGAAGGATTTTATTGACAAAAATTTTCTTCTACATGGATCATCTATCATAAGAGAGATCCGTGAATTGAAGCTAAAGAAGAATTAAAACACAACCTTTACAGAGTTTGTTTCATTTTCCAGAGAAGCCAAAACGCAGACTTCTGATTCGCAAATGAGACTAAGGCGCGGATCTCCATCTGTAGAAATTCGCAGATTAAATTAACAGGGACAGACCCCCCACAAGGTTGCATTATCGTATCAGAACCCAGAGAAAGCCCATAAAATTCAAGGGTATGGTCACAATATTAGAAACGCGGATCATCCACCAGGGAGAGATCCGCGTATGACATGTTCTTTTCAAAGTCCAATTAATACACGAACCACAGAGGGTCGCGTTTTTACTTTAAAATTTGAAGGAGCGAAAACATCTTCAGCAGCACTCAACTACAAGTCCAAGCATATCATGCAAGCCGCAAACATACTATGCAAGCTACTAAATACCAAAACACGAATCTAAAGGTTGAGATCTGCATTTCAATTATGATTCAGAGAATTGAAGACATCGGTTATAAATTCTAGAGATTTAATACAAATCTTCCATACCAAAAAGCAGAAAATTAATTCTCAGATCGTGGAGGCCATCAGTTGAACGTTACATAAACTCAAAAGCCTCCAAACTTCTATAAATTGTAAGAGCTGAGGCTGAAAGAGGCATCTGGAGATCAATACTATAGAGTGAATCATCTTCCATCTTAGTGTTGGTGCTATTAAGAGCTCTAAACCCTTACCAACTAAAGAAAATTTATACGGAGTGTCAACGGAGAGCAAGATCGTCCTTCACAGGTACTACAGAACTCAATTTTAAACAAAGAGGAAATTAGACTTTCCTTATATTCTGTAAATAGGCAACCGTCCATATTGTAATTTTTTATTAAGAATTCAATAAAAATTAAATTTTATGGCGAACACCAGCTAAATAGGACCAGGCACTGATGGAAGGCTCCATAGTAGCTCGGAATCTGTCCAATAACCATGAAGAGCATGATGATGGTCAATTACGGCGGGTCAAATCGCTTTAAGCAGGCGAGTGCCTAGTACTGAGCTGAGTAGGTAAAAAACTTCCGCCATTAACATTATGTACTCTGAAAAAATTGGAAATCCAATAGAAACCTAGTATTCACGAGCAATTGCAATAGAATGCAACAATGGTCTATTTTGTGAACCAACTAGCTATTTATGAGTGTAGCACCTAGTGTTAAAGGCGAATGCCCAAGCTGATAAGCCAAATCACTATGACGATCATAAACGTCATGAATAATGTCCTCACACCAAGGTGCACCAAGGTGCATTACAAGCCACTATGCCCATGGCACATTAGAATCCGCCACATCCAAGGCGCATTATAAGTCGCGACACCCAAAGTGCATTACAAGTTGCCAAACACGAGGATCATTACAAGTTGCCACATCCAAGACACATTACAAAGTTCCACAACTAAGGTTCATTACAAGCTGCCACAACTAAGGCACATTACGAGTTTCCACTCTCGGGGCATGACATATTGTAGCTAGGCAACCATCACATAATACGCGAGTAACTAGCACCAAGGCAACTACCCACAAAGGTGACTAGATAGGTCCAACAAAGTCTTCTAAGAAATCAGCTTGCGATAGTCATAACAACACTTTAAGAGCTATGTAGATCAAACTTAGAAGCGGGGACTACTATTATTACTTAATTTATATGGCCCTAGTCCAAAATAAAACCCACTAAATAAAGGCTTAATTGGTAAGGTCCATAGAACGATGAAAACTGCGAGCCTGGGATCTACTTAGAAAAGACTATAATTCTCAATAAAGTTAAATACTTATCAAATCATGTCTACTATAACTACCATAGAAGAATCGACGGCTCGCATATTCACATATGTAAGAGCTCTATTTCTATCTAAAGATCCACCACAACTCTGCTTACTAGAAAAGACTAGCTCATATAAATACAATCTCAACTCCGGGTGTAGGGGATGGAGAGAGAGAGAGAGAGAGAGAGAGAGAGAGACCTTGTGACCTCACTATCCTCCATCTCATATAAGTATACACTGAAACGACTATTACCCTAAGGACATAGTTTCTCTCATCCCCTTGTTAATGTTACACAAACATATGAAGCAGTTGAAATATCATAGAATGTCAAGTCAAACCTTGCAATCAACAAATCAATTTAATCCATGATCATATAGACACGTATCTCGAAGAAACTCAACTTCTTTATAATCACGATATATTAAAACTTATCGTCATCTTCCCATGAATGATTATTCCATTTTGTATCTAGAATATCAGTAATTTATTCAATCATGTTATGTATTGAGTTCCAGTATTATATATCATATTTCATGTATCATATGTATCGTGTATCATGTCTTTATACTATCATGTTTATAGATTATATTTCAAGTGTCATGCTTGTTAGGATGTCAAATGTTACATCATTGGCACGTGTTACATATGATAGTTATGTACACTATGTATCATGCATTACAAAATATATGAATTCATAATTTGACATCAACTTATTAGTTTATTGGACACTTCGTAACTTTTACTATACTAGAAAATCCCCACACAACTCAAGCCAAATTTTTGAATTCCTTGTTCACAAATGTTTGTTCCATCACTAGCTGGGAGTCTTCGCTGCTTGATGACGATGGCCTTGCCCTTGATTAGTGGCAAATTCCTATCTCAACTTGTCCATGAGATTCACATTTACCATTAACTATTTATTTCTTAGGCCTTAGACAATTTCTAGCATTGATTCTTAGGTAGTATTTATATCGATAATCCAAACCTTAATTCCCCATTTATAACCAATTACACTATCATCAAGTTTGTAGATAATAAAATTTGCAGAACTCATCTAGATAGTAAACTAAATATGTAGGAAGAATATCACAGTCAACCTTGATAATTGAACTGCTAGTTAGAGATTTTAACTATCAATTAGTGGCTATCATGTATGATTGAGCTCCAACTTCTGTCGATTATCATGATTTAGGGTTATAGACTCATAAAGTGTGATCAAGTCACTAACATGTCATTAGAGCATGAAATTTTCTTAAAGCTCTAGATTTGTTTTTATAATTTTATGGTTGAAAATCGGCTCTCTAAAATCTAATTCTAGTTTCTAATTTTAATTAGTAATAATATAAATTATCTAAATTTTTTTATAGTACTTATTAAGACAAATCTATGTGAAAAATGCATCACTGTCATAAGTCAAAGGACCACTAGTTGGTGGTCCTGATTGGCAGTTGGCAGTCTTCTGAAATCTGTTGTTCCTGATTTTTTTCCAGCACCTAGATAATTTTAATGGAGTCAAGTTTTCTTACTAGACTACTATCATGGTTCTAGGAATTGAATTTGACTGTAAGTCCTAATATTACTTTTAAATCCGATTTTGATATTTTATACTAATTTAAATCATCCACTGGTTCATCTATCTATAAAAACAATTATAAGAATATAACAAAAGGGAAATGGATCATAAAATAATTCAAACTATTAAAACTAGGGTCATAACTATTGGGCGTTGTTAGGGTACTTGCCAATGGTTTTTACCTATAGTAGGTGATCTAGTCACTGCAATGGCAACAAGTTTTTTATAACATGATTCTCCTTCATTTTAGATCTTAAATACTCAATTAGGACTCTAATTTATCTGCTTGATCCCAACATATTGCATGAATAGAGAAGAAAATTTATAGAAATTAACTGGACAATGTGCTACTTTCCTGGATTTTAAGATAACTTATTAAAAAAACTCGACATAAATTATCTGACCTCCGCTATTGCCATGGAAATTTAAGAAGGAGAAGGAGAAATTGGATTTGAAGAATGAAACAATGAATATTAGAGAAGGAAAAAAATGCTTTCAATGCATGAAGAATCAAAGCCACCTCATGCTTACTACTTAACTTCTATAAGTGACATTTAACCAAATACCACTCCCCTTGTCAGCAGAGAAGGACTCAGGGATCAAATTATTGATCGTAGTGTTAATTTCATAAAAATTAATTATTTATTTATTTTCTCAATTATGGTTCTGTTCAACGTTCATAGAAAAATACCAAATTAATACATGATAAAGATATGGATGAGAGACGTTACAAAAAAAAATTATATTTTATTTTTCTAAGAACTAGAATGAAAGAAAGAAAATACTGAAATCATTAATGAAATAGTTTATTATTTGATATTCAACCAATTTTGGATTGTTTCAAAAATATTCTTAAATTTTTTTATCATAAATATTAGAAAAATAATAATTACAAAGTCAGAATGTCACTTGGTATTAAAGAACTTAATATCGCTCTATCGAAAGTCGTTTCAGTATCTAGTTTATCTTTGATAACTCTAACTCGGTTTGATCCATTCAAAAACTCTAATATAAAAATACAAGATAAAAATAAATGTATCCCATATTGGACCATTATTAAAATCTTAGGGATTGATATAATCTATAGGGAGTGTATTAACAAAGAGAGCCAGGTAGTGGGATCTACCGTACCACTATATGAACATAGCAGATGATATTACTAGCCCTTGTCCATTTCTATTCTATTATATCTTGGTGTTGGGATAGTTTATATTAGTAGTATTGAGTATCAATGAATCATTAGATAATTACAATATTTATCTCTAACACGCTCTAACATTCCTTTTTTAGTCAATAAACAGTTTCAATTCATATACAAACCCAACCAGACTCACTAGGCAGACTTTTTTTTAAAGACTGCTTTATTATTTATAAACTACTTTATTTCATGGAATTCAAGTCACTATGAGAGCTACATGATTCGTATAAGTGCACATAATATTTCATAATCTAATTCTGATATTTCATATAAATCATCCACAGGTTTATTTATTTGATATTTCATAAGAATCTAACATAAAAGAAATAGTTCATAAAATAATTCAAACTATCAAAATGAAAGTTATAGTCATTAGGCGTTCCCTGAGTGCTTGCTAGTGGTTTTTACCTCCAATAGGTGATCTAGTCATTAGAGATAGCAACAACTTTTTTATAGCATGGTTCTTCTTCATTTAGATCGCAAATACCCAAGTAGAATTCTTTATCTACTAGATCCCTATATATTTGCATGAACAAGGAAGAAAAAGTATGGAAATTAATGTTGGTGCATCTTGCCTTCAAGGTGGAACTTATTAAAAAACTTTAACATGAACCCTCTGATCTCTGTTACTACCATGAGAATGTGAGAGGGAGAAAGTGAGAGAAAATTGGCTTGAAGAATGAAAAAAAAAAATATTAGAATAGAAGTGGAAATGCTTTTGATATATGAAGCATCATAGCCACTTCATGCTTAGTATTTAATTAAACTTCTATCCTAATGAAATGTCATTTGATTAAATACCATTCTACTCCTAAGCCCCCTACTGCCACTATGAATCAAATGAACGAATGTAGTGTGTGTTTTATAAAAATTGATTATTTATTTTCTCAAATACGATTCCGTTCGACGATCACAAACAAATATCAAATTAATACTGGAGAAAGATATAGATGAGAGAAGTACTAAAAAATTTACATTATATTTTTCTAAAAAGTAGAATAAAAGATAGAAATTACCGAAGACATCAAGAAAGTAATTTATTATTTGGTATTCAGCCTATTTTTATTTTATCAAAAAAAATCTAAGAAAAATCTCAAAAATCATAAATAATAAAAATAATAATTTCATTGGAAAAATGTCACTTGGAGTTATAGAATTCAAAATCAGTTTATCGGAAGACCTTTCGATGTACGATTTGATTCTGATAACTCTAACTTGGTACTATCAATTTAATAAAAATAATATAGAAATACAAGATAAGATCAATTATATCCCATATTAGATCATTATTAATATTCAGAATCCTACAGGTAGATATGATCTGTACGAAATATATTAACTAAGAAACCTAATTTGTTAGGGGTGCCACAATATGGGACTTACTATCCCAGGCACATACGGACATAGCAAATAATGTTACCAACCCTTGTCACTTGTGTTCAATTATGTAATGATAATGGGATAGAGTCTGTTGATAACATTGAGTATTGACGAATCATTAGAAAATTATAATATTTATCTCTAACAAATCCTGATATTTCTTTTGTAGTTAATAATCTCTTTCAATTCGCATACAAACTGAACCAAACTCACTAGATAATGACAAAAAGACTGCTTCATTATCTAAAAACTACATTATTTTATGGCATTTAGCTCATCTAAAAAGTTACTCGATCCCTGTAGGCATATTCAGATGTAGACTATACTGGTAACTTGAATAATCGAAGTTTTATCTCGACATATGTAATCTTTTTAGGCTCAAATTACATATCCTAATACTTAAAGAAACAATGAGCTACTACTCTCTCCTCAACTAAGAATGAATATCGAGCACTTGCAATGACAGTGTTAGAGACAATGTGGTTACACAAGCTTCTCAATGAACTCGAGTACTATTTTAAAACATCACCTACTCTACTATGTAATAATCTTGGTACTATGCATCTTAGCTTCAATATAGCTCATCATTTCAAAATGAAGCATACTCAAACACATATCCATTTTGTTCGTCATCTAGTATAGAAAGAAAAATTGTTAGTTTGGCATGTTCTTACTAATAACCAACTTGCAGACTTATTTAGAAAACCATATCGATAGCACATTGAGTTTTCATGGACCAAGATTGGCTTCGTGAAACGAAGCCCAATTTTGTAGGTGTGTCATGAATTACTCAGAGCAAATCAAGTAAGGAAGTAATATATGCAGAATAAGTTTTGGTAAAGTTTAAGATCCTATTAAAGCAACATTAAACATAACATATCATATGAATCCAATTACTAAATGCAACAATAAATCCTACTAAAATTTAGAATCCTATTCAAGACACATTAAACACAGCAAATCACATGGACAATTCAAATCATAATACTGGAATGTGTGCTAAATTTTAAAGATCATATTTACGCCTGTAGTTTCATTTATTAATTTTTTTTTTATCATTCATTCATGTGCATATATTTTGATCAAATATAAAGATTTAAAATGGTTAATTTTAAATTTATTCCTTCTCTTACAACTGGTACTGAAATAGCATATGTTCAATTAATAGCAAAGTTGGTCAAAAATGCATATACGGTTGTAGTAGGAAGATGATTTTCCATTGCATATAGTGAGGACCTGAGAGAACAAATTCTTTCAGAGTCTCTTGTTGGCTTTAAAACTTAAAGTGTGTGTGTGTATATATATATATTCCTTTTATTAATATTCCCATGCCTTATTCTATAGTGGAAGTACATACATGAAGATATTTTTCTGGCCTCCAAACAATTTCAGCTTACAGAGCTTTACATTCTGTTGGAATAGCTACTAAAGGCTTGGCTCTCGGCATGGTGAAAGCATAATTTATCTCAGTCATATCCAATTCTGATGCGGATATGCCATCAGGGAGCTCCCAGTCAAAGTAATGAACCATATGCACAAGTATCAGTGGAACCACTATCAATGCAAACTGCATCCCTGCACAAACTTGCCGCCCTGCTCCGAAAGAAAGCAGTCAAAAATCATGGCCCGTGTTGTCAACATCGTTATCCATAAACCTTTCGGGTATGAACTCTTCGGCATTGGCCCAAATGCTCGGATCTCTTCCGATTGTCCACTGACTGATGAGTACGTTAGACCCTCTCAGTATGTGATACCCTGGGACCTCATATTCTTCCTTGCCATGATAAAACACGAACCCGGCTAAAGGGTGAAGTCTTAATGATTCCTTCATAACCATGTGCAAGTATTCAAGTTTCGACAAATAGGATTCATCAATATGTTGGTGTCGGCTGACGACTGCAGCTATCTCTTCTTTGAGTTTTCTCATTATCCTCGGATTCTTGAGGAGCTCTGAGAAGACCCATTCGATCGTTGTGCGCAATGTGTCCAGTGAAGCTTCCAACATATCCTTGATACACAGTAATGATAATAATGTTATCTTTTGTTGGTGGTGAGAATAATGTTATTCGGTAGTTTTCTTCGAAGTATTGGATAAAAATGGACAAATGTTTTATTATTTAATCTCACAAATTCTCTCTACTTTAAAAGTGAGTCTTGACTAGGGATGAGAATAGACGAATCTAAAAGTTAATTTTTAACTCATGTTCAAGAATTTAAATCTAAATTTTCAGTAATTTTTTTATTATTCTAATTCAAAATTTAAAATAGAACTACTAAAAGTTAGAAATCCTTAGACCGTACATTCTAATCCCCAGTCGGGCCTCAACGCTTTTAGACACTTACCAGAACAATAGCCTTAACAGTTGTCCGATCAATACGAACTCCGACAACTTTCTCTTCATTCTCCATGAGCGACAACAAGATATCGACGAAGTCCTTCACCCCTTCCTTCTTCCTTCCGTCTCTCAAGTGCTCATCGATAACCTCCTCCAGAAAGGCATCATTTACTTGGTGCAACTCCCTGGCCTTCTTCCTCATCCCCTGGAAGTCGAAGATTCGCGCCACCGGAATAGCATCGTTCAGATTGAACTTCCCAAGAAGCTTGAAGAGGTCTGCCGTGCTCGTCCGAAACCTCATCATGGCCTCATCCTCTTTGCTGTTCCATTTCCTCCCGAGCAACATCCTTGCCACGATATCTGCCACCACATCAGCAAGGGCTGCTCCTATGTTCTGCACGTGCGCACGCAGCGTCCCTAAGCGACTGAACGAAGAGCCCGACCTCCTCCTCACGTATTGAACGGAAGGATCTGATCTTGGGGGCGCTGAGGAGGTTAGTTACGCAGAGCTTCCTGACGTCCCGCCAGTACGGGCCATATTCGGTGAAGCCAAAGGCTTTGAAGCCATAGTTGATGCAGTGCATGATCTCCGAAGGCGGGCGGTTGGCAAACGTAGCGTCGTGACTCTTTAGGAACTCCTCGGCCAGCTCCGGGGAGGAGACGACGATGGTTGGAATGCTCCCTATCCGAAGATGCATAAGCGGGCCGTAGATTTTGGAGTAATCGTCGAGCGTGCGATGAGGCAGCGGTCCCAGTAATGGAATGCAGCCAAGAATTGGAAAGCCATTCGGACCTGGAGGAAGAGGCAAACTCTTCTTTCGTCTAAGTAATGTGCTGAGGGGATGATATAGGAAGCATAAGATACTGAGTAGTAAGAAGAGAAGCAGCCATTGAGACGTAGCCAGCAACTAGTGAGGAGTGTTTACTTGTTTGTTGGATGAGGATGCAATTATAATTATATAGCACAATTATGCTAGACAACCTTCTGTTTACGGTGGTTAAAACTTCAATGAACAAGAAGGGTGTGTCGTTTTGTCATGCTACCTGCTCTTTTTGGTAAGATTTTTAACATTTCAGCATAGACTCCGTCTGGACTGTTTTAAATTATCAATTCAATATCGTTCAATATCCACAGGTTTTAATGACTTTTCAAAGGCCAAAAAGAAAGTCTTGTGTTGCTTGAAAAAAAAAAGACTAGATGCAAGCCAATTGGTCAATTTATTGAGCAAGTGTGGTTTGTTTGTAAGTCATTCTGTGACAGTACACTAACTGTATATTAAATAATATAATCAATCACATCGGAATTTAAACATAACACTTAGAAAATAATAAAAATTTTAAATTTAAAATATTACAATAGATATTAAATAAAACTAGAGAAAAGTAGTTGCATTAAATATTATCAAAATAAATAAATACTGTTCTCTAGTAAAACTAATAAGGGATATTTACTGGTTTGTCTCTCAAATTTTTATACATTATGATTTAATCTCCTAAATCTTCATATTTAAGATTTAGTCTCCAAATCTCATAAATTATTACAATTTAGCCCCCCTCTCTAATTTTTGAAATGATATTATCATTTTACTCCTCCTTATTCATTTTTTCTCTTCACCTTTTCTCTTCCTCCTCTCTTCTCCCAATGAAGAAAAAAAGGAGGAAGAGAGAAGGAAGAGAAAGGAGAAAAGAGAAGTAATAATGAAGAAAAAGAGAAGAGAGGAGGAAGAGAGAAGGAGAGAAGAGGAAGAGAAAGAATGAATAAAGAGAGATAAAATGGTAATATCAGGTCAAAAATTAAAGAGGAGAACTAAATTGTAGTAACTTAAGATATTTGAGAGATTAAATCCTAAATATAAAGATTTGGGAACTAAATCATAATATATAAAGATTTGAGAGACAAACCAGTAAATACCCCAACTAATAAATATGTCATATGTACTTGCTGCATCTTTAAATAAACTTTTAAAATAAATCCAACTAATGAATCTAATCAATTAATCAATTAATAAATCATGTTGTTCCGCCTACTTCTAAGAATAAACAAGGTCTTGCTTCACCTTTAAGTCTGGGTATTTTTTTCGTCATGCATAATTAGTTGTCAGTAAAGTGACCAATAAAATAACTGTGATATAATATAGAAATTAGTATCATAATGTCATAAAAAATCATTCATAAATAAATCCATAAAAATCTCATTCTATCACTAACGCGCATGTTTCATTTTATTCTATCAATTAATGGTCATTTACTTATAGTATTTGAAAATCATATAATAGTATAAAACTGTTGAGTCTGAATGTACCATGTTCCATCCTAGAAAACGGTAATAGTAATATCTTGGGACATTCCAGAAAACAGTATCTATAATTGCATCCATGAAAATAATGATAGTCAGTTTGGTTGCCTTTTCCGAACACCTCTGTGTAGGAAACAATTACACAATTTCATTCAGCCATTAAATTACAATAATCTTTAGCTTCTCCCAATATCTGATTTTATACAGTTTAGTTCATTCATTCAATTTTAGTACAGTCAATATGGTAATGATATCATAAAATTCAGTATAAATTTTCAGTATCATTCAGTCGTAATAGTACAATAACTCTTTGAATTTATCATCAATTCCATAGTAAACGGTCATGCTACCTACTCTTTTAGGTAAATTTTTTGATCAATTCAGCATAGGACAACATTTGGACTTTAATTTTAATCGTCAGTTCAACTCAAAAAGAAAGTCTTGTGGTGTTTGGCAAAAAAAAAAAAAAAAAAAAACCAAAAGAAAAATAAACACTGGATGCAAGCCAATTGGTCGATTTACTTCTTTATTGCCAAAGCAAGTGTTACCTGTCCGTAGGCGTGCATAGTTGAGGTAAGCGCAACAAGGGTTTGAATCTGGGATGTGCGAGTTTTTGGGGTTCCACCGGCCTAAAGAGCTTTAGCATCCCACTATCTTATAGATAGTGTTATTATATCATTTGTTTCGTTCTAGTGCAGCATAAAAGCCCACTGGATAATGGTCCAATTTGCAAAGTCTATAGGCCGACGAAGACCGCTAGCCCGGAATCTACTAGAAAACGTCATAAATATTCTCAATAAAGTTAAACATTTATAACTTCTCACCTGTTATAACTACTATAGCAGAATCTAAAGGATATCACATATTCACGCACATGGGAGTTCTATCTCCGCACAAGGAAGCGAGGGATTCGGGAAATCCGTTGCAACTTCACTTCCTACAAAATACTCGTTCATATAAATATGACCCCTCGATAGGGGATGGATTTTCGACCGAAAGAAGTATCTATGTTCTAGAGACGAGAGAGAGAGACCTTGTAGCCTCACAATCCTCTATCTCAATATAAGTACACAACAGAGTATTTATTACCATAAACTATGTAGATCGAGAACATTTTCGTTCGAACCTAGTAAACTCTTGTTTCTCTATTTCATTCTCCTTCTCATTTCCTGTTACCTAATTTGCATTGAATAAAATCCGAGCAATCCAACCGAACGAATTTTGTTGTCAAGTAGGATGTCGTCCTACAGGTATTGCAGAATTGGAGTCATCCACGTTATCATAGCTGAATCAACAACCGCAACTTCTTCCTGATCAGCATTTGGGACCTTGATTAAGTTGACATAGATTTGATCAGTGAGCTTAGATATTGCGGAGGAGCTATCTTGGAGAGTGCATCCACTCAGTCGTTGCTTTTGCAGGGAAATTGGTTGATGTAGACTTCGTTGAACTCGCTCATCAATACAAAGTAGCACGCTACTACAAATCTGTGGTAAACAGACACTCCTCTCAAGGAGACCTGGTGCTCCTTAAAACCAAAATTGCAGGCATAGATCAGGCAAGGATTGGGCAAATGAGAAACTCACCACTAACTGGGGAGGGCCCTACATCATTGGTAAAGTTTTCGGAGTTGTTACATACCAACTTTGAGAGCTGATGGGCTGCGAGCACTTTCATAAATTCTATCAGTAAGCTGCCCCATGCAATTTGCTCAAGCGATTAGACTCCTTAGAAATTTTTTATAATAAATTCTCAGTAGTTTGCTCCAGGCAATTAACCCCATGTAAATAGACACTGCTTAGGTTTATTATTTCTCTAATTCTATAACAATCTCTTGTTCAATTCTGAATTAAAATTGATAAGATTTATAAGTTGACAATACCAAAATAGAACATTCATAAGAGTGCTCGCTACAAAGATAGAATAATATGATGGCCTGGACACATATAACATTTTTAAAATATAATTATATTAGTATTATAATAATATTATTTTAAATAACTTAGTTTTTAAAAGATCTTTTAAAATGTAATTCTATTAGTATTATAGTAATATTATTTTTAATTAAAATATAAATTATTTTTAAATGATCTTTTATATAAGACCAAGTAAAAATTAATTTCTAAAACTTATCCTATTTTCTAAAATCCAAGCTCATTTTTTATGATCCAAATATTAAATAAAAATAAATTTAAAAGTTGTGAAGATGAGAGGATTTGTTCCCTAAACTTCCAGTCATTACTAAATTAAGTCACAAGCCCAAACAAACAGGCTTGTTACTTAATTTAGTAAAAGTTGTTTAGTTAAGAAGGTAATTATACTTAATCGTAACACCATTCTTGAAATGAATTAACGTAGACATGATATTAGTAATACTTAAGGTCAACATGATTATGGCTTGGATTATACTTGGACTTGACATGAACCTAATATGAACTATTATAGAATATTGATAACACTAGATTAGTACCAAAAACTGAATGATAGAAAAGTATCATGTTTGGACTGTATTACTTGTAAAGTTATATACTTGATCTTAGCACACACTAAGAATGCATGGTGAATTGTTGGATTCAAAATCCTAAACCCTAGGTTGCCTAATGGCATGTCAAAGTTAGATCTACATCATCTGAATACTCTTTTGGGTCTGTGCAAGAAATATTCGAAACATGTGAATTCAATTAGTTAGCATTTCCAATATCTTGACATCTTAGACTGAGAACACTTATTGCATAGATTAAAATATAGATGTAACTAGATTAATTTTTATTAACCTCTGATTAATTAACCATTGCTTTTTATTTATGTTCCGTTATCATGTCTCTTTAATTTTTTTTTTTCAAAAGACATGCTTTATTCTATTTATCAACTTCATATTTTTATCTAGCAATACATTTGTATTTTTTATCATGATCTGACGGCTTTGTATATATGCCCAGAATTTGAGATAGAACTCACTGAGCTGACTCATGATGACTAGGTATATTTTCTCTGAGTTAGTCGTATGTTAGTAGATATTGTTGTTTTCATTAGTTTTTTTTTTCTTATTATAAATAATCATGTAATAAAATTAATGTTTTCATGTGAGTCCATGCTTAGTTTAGTTTCCATTGTTACTCTCCCTATTTGATGTAATAAATTCGAGAATGAAATAAAAGAATTTTTCTTATTGTATTTACTTGTATTAACCATTTTGTAGCTGTGAACATTGTGAATGATACAAAGCTAGGCTTAGCTTATTCATTTCGAGTATGTTACAAATACTTGCATACTATACTTTGGGAATGAGGCATGACATATCTTGTATGTCATATTAATATAAACATCTTACAAATACTTGCATATTGTAGTTGCATACTCTACTTTGGAAATGAGGCATGACATATCTTGTATGTCATATTAATATAAACATCTTGTCAATCTATTGGGTTTTCTTCAAGAATATAGGTTTGTGAATATTTCCATTTGAACTTCGTCAATCTGTGAGTATCTTTCTCTTTATTTTCTGATTTCTATTAATAGTTTCATTAACTCCATCTGCATAATTCATATTCGAGTTTTGCTCGAGTCAAAATCCTTATTTGATTCTTAGATTGATCCACCTAATTTAGTCAACAATTTTTGACATTAACAGTAGCATAGAAAAAGTTGAGCACCTCTTTGGTGTTAGTCTAGTAGCAAGATTCCTCTTACGAGAAGAGTCGAGGATGATTCATTGAGTTGGTATGGTACATGGGAGAACAATAGATAGGCCATGGAGTTATAAATCTTAGTCCTTCTTGAGCAGTGTGTACAACAACCTTCCATCTTTTCGATTTAGATGATTGTGACCTTACCTTCGTGGCCTAACCTAAGGCACACATGTTATGCTGAAGATAAATGAGTAATGTGATTCCATGCAATGCTGATTTGGTAGACAAGAGGGCTAATTTGGATCAAAGTAGCATATATTTTTTTTAGGTGCCTGACTACATGGAAAGAGGTAGAAATCATCTCGGACTGACAAATAGTGATTAAGAATACTAGTGGTATATAGTACTACCTAAAGAAACAATCAAGGAATGTGATGGTCAGTTCAAAGAAACTATTATCACTTATTGAAAATTGTCTCGAGACTGTACTCTCTTTTAGAATTTTCTATTGACCTCAACGATGTTAGTTATGTTGGTGATGAGACAGTTGGCTAAATTTTATAGTAGACATAGTAGTAATGTTGATCTACTGTTAGTGGTCGGAATCGTAGTGGGTGGCCCTAACCTCACGTTAGACAACTCATATTTGTTGTGTGGCGATCCCCAGCACTAGGATGAATGAAGATCAATTTTAATAGCAATTTGTCACAGTTTAATAGTGATGGCAGAGTCGACTTTGCGAGACTACTGGTGTCGGATATTCAAAGTGAGGAGCTATCCGCTTATCCATATCACCATTCCAATGGGAGTACTTACAAGACCTTGGGAAACTTGGAGATATACTATTCCGAACTTGAAATTCAGAGGCTTTGGATCAAAGGCTACGATGCACTGAGGTATCCAATAGATCAAATATGGGTCAAGAGAATAATAGGGTACAAGAATAGTCTATTATGTGATTTCTTTAGTTGGTTAAAGACTACATGGCAGAAAGAGGCTCTCTTAAGCAAAATACTTCACTTAATATATATATATATATATATATATATATATATATATATATATATATATATATATATATATATATATATATATATATATATATATATATATATATAGCTTACCTTTTGAATCCCTGAAGAGTGATTCTTTTCTCCCATATATAAAATATTAAAAAGGGAAATTCTAAATGCGGACCACACTTGACTTGTGAGCACGATTTCCCCCAGTTTTGCTCATCACTTTACTATAGGATGCGGTGCTCACCAAGTCAAGTGTGGTTTGCATCTCGGATTTCCCATTATAAAAAACACAAAAAGGGAAAAAAAAAAAAAAAAAAAAAAAAAAAAAAAAACAAACATACGTTTTGAAGTACCAAGACCTTTCCATGTGTCCAGACAACTTCTGTTGGTTACCGTTTAAATTCTGACCCCATTCAAACCTTTTCAAATCTTCCTTTGTGCTGACAAAAGCATTGATTTTAAATAAAGAAAATAAACAAACGAGAACAGTATCCCGCTTCTAACGGCTATATCCTTGAATGAACAAACCCCCTTCTTTAAACCCCAGCAAGAAGAGAAATCAGTCCAAACTTCATCCTCTTCGTGATCAATCTTTCACCTCACCATGGACTCCTCAACTCCATCAACCCCCATTTCCCATCATCCGAAGCCCCGGCTCCATCCAACCAAAGCCGATGACTCGATCGACTCGCCAGCGCTAGTCCATTCTCCCCTTCGAGAACTGCTTCTTCTATCCCCTTCCCCTTATCGAAAGTCGAGGCCACGGCCGCGGCCACTTATTGTGGATGACCACTTATTGAGGATCGCGACTTTCAAGTACAAATTCACATCGTTAAGAACACATTTTGTCAAGTTATCCAAAATGTTTTAAAACACGTCCAAAACCATAGAGTTTTGAAAACTTTGGAGGGATTTTATTGGTGAAAATTTTCTTCTACATGGATCATCTATCATAAGAGAGATCCGTGAATTGAAGCTAAAGAAGAATTAAAACACAACCTTTACAGAGTTTGTTTCATTTTCCAGAGAAGCCAAAATGCGGACTTCTGATTCGCGAATGAGACTAAGGCGCGGATCTCCATCTGTAGAAATTCGCAGATTAAATTAGCAGGGACGGACCACCCACAGGGTTGCGTTATCATATCAGGGCCCATAGAAAGCCCATAAAATTCAAGGGTATGGTCAAAATATTAGAAACACGGATCATCCACCAGGGAGAGATCTGCGTATGACATGTTCTGTTCGAAGTCCAATTAATACGAGAACCACGGAGGGTCGCATTTTAACTTTAAAATTTTAAGGAGCGAAAACCATCTTCAGCAGCACTCAACTACAAGTCTAAGCATATCATGCAAGCCGCAAACATACTATGCAAGCTACTAAATACCAAAACGTGAATCTAAAGGTTGAGATCTGCATTTCAGTTATGATTCAGAGAATTGAAGACATCGGTTATAAATTCTGGAGATTTAATACAAGTCCTCCGGACCAAAAGACAAAAAATTAATTCTCAGATCATGGAGGTCATCAGTTGAACAGTTACATAAACTCAAAAACCTTCAAACTTCTATAAATTGTAAGAACTTAGGCTGAAAGAGGCATCTGGAGATCAATACTATAGAGTGAATCATCTTCCATCTTAGTGCTGGTGCTATTAAGAGCTCTAAACTCTTACCAACTAAAGAAAATTTATACGGAGTATCAACGGAGAGCAAAATCGTCCTTCACAGCAACTACAGAACCCAATTTTAAACAAAGAGGGAATTAGACTTTTCTCATATTCTGTAAATGGGCAACCGTCCATATTGTAATCTTTATTAAGAAATTCAATAAAATTAGATTTTATGGCGAACACTAGCTAAATAGGCCCAAGCACCGATGGAAGGCTCCATAGTAGCTCGGAATTTGTCCAATAACCACGAAGAGCATGATGATGGTCCATTACGGCGAGTCAAATCGCTTTAAGCAGGCGAGTGCCTAGTACTGAGCTGATTAGGTAAAAAACTTCCGCCATTAGCATTATGTACTTTGAAAAAACTGGAAATCCTATAGAAACCTAGTATTCACGAGCAATTGTAATAGAATGCAACAATGGTCTATTTTGTGAACCAACTAGCTATTAATGAGTGTAGCACCTAGTGTTAAAGGCGAATGCCCAAGGTGAATAAACCAAAACACTATGACGATCATAAACGTCATAAATAATGTCCTCACACCAAGGTGCATTACAAGCCGCTATGCCCATGGCACGTTAGAATCCGCCACACCCAAGGCGCATTATAAGTCGCGACACCCAAAGTGCATTACAAGTTGCCAAACACATGGAACATTACAAGTTGCCACATCTGTTCGCAGCAGAATTCCTTCGCCTTCCTTCCATTGAATAAACTCGAATTACAACGAAAATAAACAAGAGAAAGAAAGAACAAACGAGAGGATTTTATATCTCAATCGCTCTCTTTTACAATATAAACGTGGGATCTGTGTGGCGTTGGGATCTGTCAAGCAGCTCCTTTGAACGATCTGACGCCGAACTCTTCTCTTGAAGATGGCGGCCGACTGTAGAATTGGTCTCTTCTGGTCTTGATTCGTTCAAAACTCTATGCGTAACTCGAACTTCACAAAAACTTCAGAAAAAGATCTCAGATGCCAAAAAAGAAGACCCCTAGGGCTTCCCCAAGAGGGTATTTATAGCTTTAGGATCATATGAGAGTTTCTATCTAAATAGAATTTGTACTCACCAAGGATTCTAATCAAATATCTTAGTTTTGATTTAAATCTCTTGATTTAGAGTTCTGATCGAACTTAATTTGGGTATTTGGATAAGCCCAAATCATATCTCAATCAATTTGAGATTCTGGTTATCTGCTCACGCGGAGTTAAACTCATCAAAATGCGGAGCTAAAGAAGCAGAACGCGGAACTAATGCGGAGCTATTGAATAGCTCCGCGTTTTGTTCAAATGCGAGGCTAAAATTGCCAAACGCGGAGCTACTGAGTTAGCTCCGCGTTCTGTTGTGGAAAATCCTATTTACTTAGAAATTTTCACTGCCAACAGAACCCCCTCCAAAGTTTTCAAAATAACTTAGAATTTAGCAAATTTTGAAATATTTTGGATCTTTAAACAGAAAATGCGGAGTTAAAATACCAAGTTTATCTTGCGTTTTGTTCACTTGCGTGGAGCTAAATAGTTTCGCGTTTTAGTGAGTAACTGCTCATTAATTGCTCAGTAATTACTCAGTAATTGCTCAGTAATTACTCCTGCTCCGTCTCTCGCGCCAAATATCAAGAAGCGGATCATTTAAATAGAGCCTCTAGCTCTTATTCTTCTTCATTTCATCTGAAGAATCCAAGAGTCTAGAGCTCAGGCGACCGGGCGACTCATGCAAACGATCGGTCATTGATCGAACTTCATTCGATTTTCCATAGATTTTCATCACTAGGATGTCATCTAAGAAGAGTACGGCATCACGCGCCTCCTCACCATCGGCGGCCGGCGTTAGCAGCGGAGGCGGCGGCCGAGGCAGTGGCCACAAGAGCGGGTACAGCGGCGAACCAGTTCATGCCGCACCCATTGGAGGTAAAAATCTCAACTTTAGACTCCTTAGAACAATTTTGGAGTGTTTTGGCTCGGTTCTAACTGACCAGCCATTTTTGAACCGGCGAGATCGCCGTGCTCCGACCGTAAGGCTTGGAAAAAAAAGGAGAAGACAGAGAAGAACTCTGATCTTCTTCTTACGCAAAATTATCGCATCATCCACTCGTTTAAAACACGGGGCTATTTTAACTAGCAGTCGCGTTTTAACGCGAGGCTATTTTGACTAGCAGTCGTGTTTCAACGCGAGGCTATTTTCTTAGCTGCGCACAAAGTTATTATTTTTAACTCCGCATTTTTATACTTAGAAAATTTTTCGAGTTTTCTCTAACTTTGATTCTTCTTTTGCAGTAGGGTATTCGGACCAGATCCTTTTTGAAGAGGAGTGCATGTGGCTCTACCAGTCTTCATCAGCAAAAGTAACTCTAAGGAAGCCAGAAGCATATGCTTTACAACATAGTTGCAGGTTTCAAGCTCTGGCTCCAAAAGATAAACTTTTGAAGGAGTTACCAGAACTCTGCGGCAGCCCATTAAGTTTTCTTGATGACCATTTCTATTAGATGACAATCTCTGTCGCTTTCCAAAGCGATAGAGATGATCATCTAAGGGCTTGTAGCATGTCGAATTCAACTTTGTGCATCTTCATTAGGATTCTTGTAGCAGTATCTTCAAATGATCTACTAAGAACCTTAAACAAATCTTTTGCATGTGAACCAGGGAATTTCAACACTCCGTGGAGGAGACTCGTTGTCGGGTTTATTGATGAGTCGATGAATAGGTTGAAGTTTTTTTTGGGAGAGTTATAACTCCCTCTACTTTTGTAACCTTTTGCTTCATGAATAAAGATAACTCTTTTTCTCTTTATCTGTTGGCTTCAAGAATTTTGCTTGCTCAACAAATAGATGGTTCATAGTTTTGGTAAAACAATCTAAGACTCATTTGCGTAACTTAGATTTGTTAGTACCAACCGGGTTAATTATTAACCTCGGTAAAGCCCTTTAAATAAAGCTAAATGATAGTTTGGTGAAGGTGTTTAATTACTTTCACCAAGATGATCGGGTAAAGATTATTTAACTTAAACAGAGGCGCCTAATTGCACATGCCTTAGTTTGATGGGGGCAGCTCAAGGCTCTTATGCGTAACTTGAACTGCACATGCCAAGATGATCGTTGTTATAATCATCTAAGTTTCTGATTGAAACGCGTAGCTAAACTACCAAGTTATCTTCGCGTTTCCTATCACTATGCGAAATTAGACAACCAAGCTATCTTCACGTTTTCTATCACTACGTGAAATTAGACAACCAAGCTATCTTCGCGTTTTCTATCACCACGCAAAGCTAATAGCCTCACGTTTTCGTGAGCCACTGATTAGTAACTGCTTCAATTCTCGTGCCGAATACCAAGAGGCGGTTTTTTTCCATTTAAATGGAGTCTCCTCTTTTTCTTCCTTACTTCATTTGAAGGATTTTCAAGAAATTAGAGCTCCAGAACTCTGGCGATCCAGGCGACTCAGGCAACCGAGCGATTTTTGACCCGATTTCCGTCAATTTTCTTCAAGATTTCGCAAGCAATGGCGCCCAAGACCCGTGCTTCTTCACGCGCAGCCTCGCCGTCGGCGACTGACGCAAGTAGCGGCGGCAGCGGCGAGCCAGTCCACGCCTCGCCAATCGGAGGTAAGAACCTCACTTTTGGGGCTTTTTAGAACATTTTTAGAGTGATTTGGCTCGGTTTTAACCAGCCAATTATTTCTTTCACCGGCGAGATCGCCGTACTCTGCCAAATGGCTTGGGGAAGAAGGAAAAGATCTCTGATCTTCCTCCACGCAAAGCTATCGCGTTATCTCCGCGTTTTAAACACGAAGTTATTTTTGCTAACTATAGCGTTCTGACGCGAGGTTAGAATTTTAGCTTCGCGTTTGTAAACGCGAAGTTATCCTCCTTAGTTTCGCATTCGTAAACGCGAAGTTATTTCACTTAACTTTGCGCGGAGTTACCTCTAACCCCGTGATTTCATACTTAGAAAAATTTTCTGGTTTGTAGAAATTTTCGTAATTCTTAACTCCTCTTTGCAGTTGGCTATTCTGTAGACCTAATCTCCCAAGGAAATCACTTTGGTTTCGTTGGGGGTGCAGACTCAGCAACTCAGTTCCGTTTCACCACTAATCTTCCCGCCTTCAAGCCAGGTCTCAGGGAGCGCAGAGAGAAACTGATAAGATACAGCCCTGCGACTGCGAGGGAGATTATCATTGACACCCCTTTTGAGGCCACGAATCGAGAGGTACTGGAAAAGCCCGCATTCCTCTTCGGAGATGCATTGATCACTCTGATAAGATCCTCTTTGAAGAGGAGGGCAAGTGGTTGTACCAGGCCGGGGATCTGCTCATGTTTCTGCCTGACATGGAGCGTAGCTACCCTTTGGTGTAGCTCCAGATGCTATCTTCCCACCGCGAGTTAGAATTTGAGGTAACTCGTGAATATGATAGTGTTGCAACCGGCAAATTCGGCGCGAATGGGGCTTTTCAAGACGGTCCCCCCAGATGTATTACGGGGCTCCTCCCAGGCAGAGTCACCAAAGAGCAGCCTGTTGGTGAAGTCTCGATTCGTGCTAAGACTTTCCTTAGCAAATTCTTGGACAAGGGTGGTCAGTACCCTGCCAAAGACTTTAGAATGCTTGGATGGGTCCACTCCTCGGGCAACATGTGGTGGTTCAGACTTATCAAACACATACTGGACACCCATGAGCAGACCCTAAAGGTAATTGGCTTGTACAAAGCCATTAGAAACGTCCAGTTTGGCTTGCCTCAAAGTGCATACCACTTATTCTTCCTGCTGGAGATGTATAACCCCGAGACCGGTACCTTCTTTACACCGGTGGGTGAGCTTGGATTTGCTCTCCATGAGATGTTCGAAGTGTCGAGTTTATCAATAGGCGAAGTCCCTTATGAGGAATATATCCCCACTGCTGAAGAATTGAAGATGCTGAAAGCGGGGGATGAGCACATCTACCAGACCTACTGGGAAATGATGTGCCACTATCATATTTGCGCCGACCTGGCTGGAGTAAGGAACCAGGGAATTGGCCATAAGAAGTGGGCAGACTATCTCTTCATTAATCTGAAGGAGAGTCTCCCTATGGTTCGTGGACGCCCTTCCGTTAGTATCGAAGAAGTGAACGAGCGTATCTCTAGCTTAGAAGCTACATCATATACGACCGAATCAAATGAAGGAGGATTTGGTCCTGGCACGGTCTTTCAGAGCTTCCACTACCAGGCACAGTTCCCAATTTCAGACAGGGGTCTGCTTGCGGGATTCCTGATGCTTTGGTTAAAGAGATGCATTGTCCCTTCTCTTCCCAAGGAGGCCATCGCAAAGAATGTCGTCTATCCAGCCATTCTATTGGCCTATGGTCGACCGTTCGGGTTGTTACCAGCAATGGTTGCTAACCTCCAAAGCGGGCTCCGGGACCTTTGCAACAGCTTCATGCCAGCGGAGAAGAATAAAGGCAAAGCTGGGAAGGGTAAAGCGACCAAAGAAGCTGCCATGGTGAAGACACCGAACCCAAGGGTAGAGATGCCCTATACATATTTAATGGCATGGCTAGTCATGCACTGCCCGTCGCTGATGAGTGCTGCGGATTACAACCCAACTGACAAGCCGTACTTCGTAGAGAAGTATGAGCGCTCTGTCTAGAAGAGCAATTACATGTCTCAAATCCGCAGAACACTCCGTCATCATCAAAACTATGAGATCTTCCGCTGCTTCCTATACTTCCCTGGGGGAGAGTATGGATCTAAATTTAAAGATATTTTGGGAGCAGACCAGTTCACCAACTTATCTTCAGGAGTCTTCTGGTGGTTGTTGAATATTCGTCCAGGACACTTGTTGTACAGGCAAGACACCATGTGCTACATAGAGCCGTATGTTCCGAGTAGATTTGCTCGTCAATTCGGATATACGCAGCTTTATGTAGAAAATCCAAACAAAGAGTTGGCGTATAAGGGAAATCTGTATGCAGGGGCACGGGGCTGGCTCCATTTTGTTGCTAGAGGAACCGGAGCAGAATTTATGCTACCCCTAAAATCGCCAGAGCTAAGCATGGTATTAAGCTTCTGTACCTGGTATAGTGTTGCTAATGCTGATGTACCCAACTTCTCCATCAATCGCAGCGGCTGCAGAGAGATAGAGGCCTTCTATGCTAGCCGCAAAAGAGCCAAAAGAGCGAGGGTAAAGGGAATGGACGAATTCCTTTGTACGGCGGCCGATCCATCAGACTTGGGCAATTCTGATAGGGATGACGATAATGGTAATGATAACGATGGCGATGATGGTGGTGTCCCTCAAGACTTGGTTCCCCGTCCTCGGAGTCCAACCGTTAAATGCCGCGGATCTGCAAGAGGTGAACCGGCGAAGAAGAAGCAGAAATTAGCCCTGGGGACCCTCTTAGTCCCTCAAGAGGCGGCAGCCAAGTTTGCTTCAGATTTGTTGGCCTCAACTCTGCCTCCGGCACCGGCAGAGGAGAGTAGACCTGCTGAAGCTCCAAGTGCTACTGAGGTCCCGACTCCCCCAACCGCAGAATCTGTCGAACACTCTGCGATGCAACCTCTAGGTAGCGAAACGGGTGAGCTCCTGGAAACAGCGATGGCTCCCCCTTCAAGTCCGACCACTGGACTTGTTTTTCCTGGTATGGCTCTTATATTCTATCTTCTATTCATTATTCATTTCATCATTATATGTAACACTAGTTGTTTGCTTTTTGCAGGTGGTCAGCCCCACTCGCCGATGTATTCAACTACCAGGGGAGAGTCTGAGGAGAGGGTGGATTATTCTGGCACAACTGGCTCAGTGGGTGGATTAGGTAGTTCTGCGAATGAGTTTGATGCAGACTACTTCACGACAACTCCTCCCTCTGTTCCTTCTTCAGTTCCACCAATAGATAAACTCGGGAGTAATGATAGGATAGAGGTGGTTGTTGAGGCTGCAGCAAGAGAAGCTACGCCGTCCCCAAGTCTGCCGTCTCCAACACCCGGGGTCTGTTCTGAAGAAACATTTCCAGTGGTTGTTGGTGTGCCCTCTGCTCCTCAGCCAGCAGTATTAACGTCATCCACCAATACGGCTATTGAGACGTTGGTAACTCCTCCAGCCCCAAGTCTTCTGCCAGCGGGAGATGAAGAAAATTTGAAATTCTCATTCGAAGCCTCTTCTGCTATAGGGGGAGCTTCGGGTGAAAACACTCCATCGTCTACTCCTGCTGATGGCACTGTCCGAGTGATCTGTACTAATGATGCTTCTCCTAGGGTTCCCAGTTCCGCCAAGTCCATATTGGCTTTACTAGCCCCGCATGTTATGAATCTGGTACATGGATGGGCTTCTTCCTCTTTGACTCCAACAAAAGCCACTCCTCCCCCAGCAACATCATCTTTAGTGCTGCCTACTTTAAATACAGACACTGCAGACCCTCTTGAAGAATTCTTCAACCACAGTGTTAATGACCTTATGAAGTTGCTAAGGAGATGTATCAGGATGATCCTTGACGGAAGAGATTTCTTTAATCTTGGACGTCAATGTTGTCCAGCTATCTGGATAACATTGAAAGGATTGGGAGACGAGACCGAGCAGCTCCTTACCGGGCCCGCCTCGAAGCTTTGGAAGACCAGGTGAACACTTTAAACATAGTTCGCCAAGCGGATGTGGACGCGATCACTGAGATCGAATCAGCGCGTCTTCGGGCAGAGTTGGTGGCTCGTTAAGAGGAACTGAGGCGCCAAGAGGAAGTCTGGTCTCGGGAGTTGGCAGAACTACGAGCTAGTCAGGGATCAATCCTCAGGGGGTTAGAGATAGCGGACTTCGAGATTGAGGGGAGTCAGGCCGCCATCCTTAGAGCTAGAGAGACTATTGCTAAGGCTCGAGCTATTCTGGAAGCCAGCGAGTCTCAGTTAGGGGAATTTGTTAAGAAACGGGAAGAGCTAATTCTTCAACAATGACAGCTCGAACATGAAAGCATAATGAGGAGCCGTACTATTGAAGAATCTCGTCAGCAATTGGCCCAGCAACTGGCAATAAACGACGATGATTTACGCCGGCAGGCCCAACACTCCGTGGAGGAGACTCGTCGTCGAGTAATTGACGAGACGACGAATAAGTTGAGACTTCTAGGAGATCCATAACTTTCTTTCATTCTATTCTTTTATTCTTCATTCTTTTTGTAATAAGAACTTGTAATAAAAGAGAGAACTTTGCTGATTCTTTGTAACTTCATTCTTTTTAATTGATGAATAAAGGTAATCTTTTGATTCTTTTATTTGTTGGCTACAATATTTGCTTGCACAACAAATAACTTGTCATCAAAAATAGTTTATTTGTTTAGGTAAAACAGTCCAAGGCTCATCTGCGTAACTTAGACTGCTAATACCGAGGTGATCGGGTCAGTATCACCAGATTTCGACAGAGGCGCCTAATTGCACATGCCTAGAGTTTAGTTGGAGGCGGTTCAAGGCTCTCATGCGTAACTTGAACTGCACATATCAAGATGATCGGGTCAGAATCATCAGATCTCGACAGAGGCGCCTAATTGTGCATGCCTAGTTCAAGTGCTCATCTACGTAACTTGAACAAGTGGGGCGGTTCAAGACTCTCATGCGTAACTTGAACTGCACATATCAAGATGATCGGGTTAGGATCACCAGATTTCGACAGAGGCGCTTAATTGTGCATGCCTAGTTTTAAGCAAGAAGTGCAATTGCTCATCTGCGTAACTTGAACAAGTGGAGGCGGTTCAAGGCTCTCATGCGTAACTTGAACTGCACATACCAAGATGATCGGGTCAGGATCACCAGATTTCGGCAGAGGCGCCTAATTGCGCATGCCTAGTTTTAAGCAAGAAGTTCATGTGCTCATCTGCGTAACTTGAACAAGTGGAGGCGGTTCAAGGCTCTCATGCGTAACTTGAACTGCACATACCAAGATGATCGGGTCAGGATCATAAGATCTCGGCAGAGGCGCCTAATTGCGCATGCCTAGTTCAAGTGCTCATCTGCGTAACTTGAACAAGTGGATGGTTATACTCCTAGTGATCTGAACCAAATGAGACAGTTACTCTGTCATCATTCTGCATAGTATTTTAGGCATAGTATTTCTTCAAAAATTTATCGTTGATCGGCATCATCATTCTATCGCCGTTCTGATTCATTATGCGATAGGCTCCACTAGAGTATACCGTCTCCACAATAAATGGTCCTTCCCACTTGGGTTCAAATTTACCCTTAGTCTTATGGGTTAGAATCATTGGCCTTTTAATAGCCAGAACCAAGTCTCCTTGTTTAAAGGTCCTTGGTTTAACGTTCTTACTGAACGTTTGTGAGATTCGGACTGGATACAACTCAATTTGTTGGTGAGTCCTGAGACGTTTTTCATCTAATGCCTCTAATTCTTGCAATCTTTGTTGATGGCGCTCTTCTGTCGTCATCTTTGTAGCTAAGGCCACTCTTAATGATGGTATCTGGATTTCGAGAGGCAAGACGGCCTCACTCCCATAAACCAAGGAGAACGAGGTAGCTTTTGTTGGGGTGTGAACGGTGGTGCGATAAGCCCACAAGCACTCTCCTAACATTTCATCCCAGTCTCGTTTGTTGGAAGAGACAAACTTTCGAAGGAGTTTAATGATCGTCTTGTTGAAAGCTTCGGCCAATCCATTTGCCGCAGGGTTATACGGTGTTGAAGCAACATCTTTGATTCTGAACTTATCGCAGAATCTTGAGAACCCCTGACTGATGAATTGTAGTCCATTATCATGAATGATCCTTCGGGGGACGCCAAAATGGTAAATGACATGATGCTTGATGAATGTAATCACATATGTCGTTTTTACCTCTCTCATGGGCACGGTTTCGGCCCATCTTGAAAATAATCGGTTATTGCAAGAATAAACCGATGTCCTCTGGACGACGGGGGAATTATTGGCCCCACAATATCCATTCCCCATGCCTCAAATGGCCAACTAGCAATGGTATTGTGCAAGTATTCTGGGGGTTGATGAATAAAATTGGCATGTACTTGGCATGCATGACACCGTTTAGCATATGCCATTGCTTCTGTAATCATCTTCGGCCAGTATCCCGGCCTTCTTATACGGTCTCCGAGTTTTGGACCGGGCTGATGAGCTCCACACACTCCATCATGTGTTTCCTTCAGCACTTCATCTGCTTCTGCTTTTGATAGCGTAGTAGCAGACCATCATTTGTCTTTCTGTATAAAATTTGAAGTGTACGATCAAAGTAGAATCTCGGGGCCTTTGATGTGTTATATTTACTGCAAGCGCACAGTATCGTTGTAGCGCTGTACAGGTCGTCTCACAAGGATCTAAGGTGTTTCTGTGTTCTTACTTTCTCCATAGTTCAACGGACTAACCAAAGGTTCTAGGTTGAAGTCGGATTAATCTAAGTAGTTTAGGATATAGAATCCACTAATTTTCAACCATGTTCTTACTTCTACTATTTTCTTCTATCATAAAAATTCAATCTTTTTAGTTTAATTTTTACTTAAAGTGCCCTAAGCATGAGCTATCAAGTGTTGTGTAAGTATAGCTCATCAAAAGATGCTACTTCATATAAAAATAAACCAAATCTTTTAGATAATTCAAACAAAAAGACAAAACCAGCAACCCCAATCCCTAACTAAGCATAGATTATCAAGAATCCTAATTCAAGTATAACCTATCAAAGTTCTAAACTTCCGGTCCTTATATTTTAATCTTTCATTTGAAAAATCATAGCTTTATTAATTTTATTTAAGAAGAAAAATATTAGAAAATAATTGCATGGTGGATTTTAGTTTCATCTACATCCTAGAGCTGATCTAGTTAGCTACTCATGATTTTTTCTAAGGAAGATCAAATTTTAACTCATAAAATGATAAACCCTAATCTAGAAAGCAGTAAACCCTAAAATAAAAAGCAATTAAATCTATGCAGAAAGAAAATAGAAATCTCAAGAACGATGGGTTACCTCTGGACACGGTGTTGTGGTCGTCGACCTTCAGCAAGAACCCTAACTTTATTGATAAGAAAAAAATCGAATACAAAAATTCCAGAATCCCGTCAAAATAAAAGGGTCGGCCAACATATAGGCATAAAAAATCAAACCCTATTTATAACAGAACTAAAAACCCAATAAATTATAAAGACGCCACGGGAGAAAACTCAGCTTGTAGACCAATGTTTTGGCCGCTATTTAGCGGTAAATACCGCTAATTACCTAATATTGTACTAATTGCTTTAATCTTTTTACACGTGAAGCTCTTATCGGTTTTAATTAGTTTTTCTGACTGTATTAGACTTTACGTCTCTGCAACATTATACTTTCGTAGTTTTGCTTACTTTGGAAACTTTTCGGACTCTGATTTCCGAGTCCAACTCTGATTGCATGTCATTTCCTTGTATAATTCGGATTACCTGCAAAAGACACTAAAAATACCCGAATAGCATTTATTTATATACAAAAATATATAAAGTATGGAAGGAAAAATACAATATATGATACTCATCACACCCCCACACCTATCTCTTGCTAGTTCTCAAGCAAAACCTAAACCTAAAAAGAAAAATAAAAATCCTAACTCACTTTCGCAGGAATCGCGATTGCACTTAGCACGTGCAACAAGTCTTTAAACCCCTAGGTTACCCTAGTGGACGAGTTGTGTCTCGTGAGGGTTTGCAGTGAATATACCCACAAAATTCAAGAAGAAAATAGATTAAGGAATAAAGAAAAGAAAAATAAGGATAACTGAAAATCAAGCAAAATAAAAATTTTATACAAAAGAAAATTAAAATCTTTTTTTATGATATTTTCATCAATTAATCTCACTAATATACAAACTCAAGAACGCATTTAGATTATCAATTTTCAAATCGAGCGTCATATCAGATACACTTATCATTTTAATCAAACATTTAAATCCTATCTTTCAATACTCACTAACAGATAATCCATTGGCACCTATACATCTACGTGCACGTGTGATAGTCTATTTCGGTTTTGGATTCGAATTCTAACTCATGATTCATCTCCTCTCTCATAACATTTTTTTTCTTTTTTTTTCTTTTTTTTCTTTTTATTTTTTTTAGGAATATTTCACCTTTCATGCGAATATTCACGCTTGCTTAGGCACAACATACCCGATTACTCAGTTCATACTCTTTTCTTTTTTTTTTTCTTTTTTTTAGAATATTTCACCTTTCATGTGAATATTCACGCTTACTTAGGCGCAAAGTACCGGATTACTTGGATCATACTCTTTTTTCACTCTTGAGGCTATTGCCTTAATACCAGGCACACCCCATTATTTTATCACTCTCGAACCTATTGCCTTAATACCAGGCTCACCCCATTATTTTATTCTCACTTTTTTTTCTTTTTTTCTCTTTTTTTTGTTTAGAGAGAGAAAACTTACTCAATCGTTATCATCTTTGTCCTTAACCTAATAAACTATTGTGAAGTGAAAAATAGATGTATACTTGCCCAAAACTACTGTTAGTAATATTTATTTTTCATATTTTGATATTTTTCATAAAATTCAAAGTGTATCATCCAATCTACTCTCCCATCCAATTTCAAATATAAATTTGTTCCTTTGTCTATAATTAGTTTGATCTATTGATGAAAAACATAATTTTTTTTTTTAAAATTTTTTTTCAGTTTTTTTTATTTTTTTAAATTATTTACCCTAAAAACTACCCAAAGTGTAAAATAAAGAAACCCAAAAATCTAAAAAAAAAAAAAATCCTAAAAATAAAAATCTCCTAAAAACTACTCCCCCACACCTAAACTTGTGTATGCCCTCATACACAAACCAAGTGTGGTAAAACAAAATGTGAAAACTATTATACAAATACTATACAAATAATGAGAGTCGTAAAAGTTACGATCTCAATATCATCACCCTATTAACGCATGAAAAGCGGTTACGACCTCTCGATCGCTTCCCACTTCATAGTGTGTGCGTTTAAACGTGAAGTGGGTGCATTATTATATCTCCTCATCCTCCTACAAGTCACGAAGTTACATGTCTGTAGCTTATGCCGCCCTCGCTTTTTCTTTGTCCACATGTAAGCATTAACAATTGGGTTAAAGAATTCTTTATTATAAACCTGCCAATCATCGTTAGTAACAAGCATACATGTAGAAATATCATGAGGTGAGAAGAGTGCTATATGATCAAGTGAATGTGGTGGTGGCTCTTCTAACTCATGAAGTAATGCGAGCTCCTCTGCAAACAAATCCTCAAAAGTTTGCTCATAAATCGATGGCACACTTGCACAAGTATCATCATACATAGAGTCAGTATGTGTCAATTCTTCTAATAACGTGAGCTCATCTTTGAATATTTGCTCAAATGAGAGTTCATCATCAGTGCAAGAGGTCAAATGAGAATGCAAACCGTGAATCATTTTGACCTCAATGAGTGAGCTCGTTGCGTGCTCATCCATATTAAATATGTTCAATGCCACAGTCATATTCCCAAACGATAATTTCATGAGGCCACTCCTACAATCAATTAATGCATTTGATGTTGCAAGGAATGGTCTACCCAAGATAACAGGAATTTGATTCCATGGATTGGAGATTGGCTCAGTTTCTAAGAAAATGAAGTCTACAGGAAAGATAAACTCGCCAACCTTAATGAGCACATTTTCAACCATACCAAGTGGTCTCTTAATTGAACGATCAGCTAGCTGTAATGTGAGCTTGGTAGGTTGAAGTTTTCCTAACCCCAGTTGCTGATAAATAGTATAAGGAAGCAAGTTGACACTTGCCCCTAAATCAAGCAACGCCCTATCAAATGTAGTGTTCCCAATAATACATGATATTGTAGGGGAACCTAGATCTTTGTACTTGATAGGCAAGGAGTTAGAGAGGATATGTGATATATTTGCAGCAAGAAAAACTTTCTCAGGAACGGTTCTTGCTCGTTTCTTAGCACACAAATCCTTGAGGAACTTAGCATAAGTAGGAACCTGTTGTATAATGTCAAGGAGTGGAATATTAACCTTCACCTACTGAAATGTTTCAAGAATCTTTTCTAGTTGCAGTGAAGGCTTCCTAAGCCGATTTGGATATGGTGCTTTCGGCTCAGGAACAGGTTCTTCCAAATGAGTACGTGACAGTGATGGACGTGATGGAGATGGTTGTGGAAAAAGGGGTGGAAGAGGTGATGTAGCCTGCGAGATAGTAGGAGTGGGATCAGGGGGCATGGCTACATTATTGTCCACTTGCTTGCCAGATCTAAGCGTGTGAATGGCATTGCATTGGTGGACATGTGACTGATTCAAATTTGAGGAACTGGCATTAGGATTTGTTATGGGTTGACTTGGAAAAGTGCCCTTGCCACGTTCGCTCATTTGATTTGCTAGTTGTCCAACCTGCTGCTCTACATTCTTAATAGATTGAGAGTTCACGAGCAGGTGCTGATCTGTTTTTTGAATGAAATCAGTTGACACTTTCATAAGATTCTGCATGTATGTGTCAAGGTTAGACTGAGACTTGAGAAGATTTTCAATATTCTTCTCAAGTGATTGAAGTCGCTTTTCTTGATCATTATTAGACCCCTGTTGTGGATATGAATGGGTTGGTGCAGGTGGTCTATTCTGGTTGTTCCCATGGTTTGAGCCATTTGGGTGTTGATAAGCACCCATATTTGGTCTTGGGAACTGACCAGCGACTGGAGGCTGCAGTTGGAGTTCGGGGCTCCCTGATATTGCCCTTGACCCCATGAGAGATTTGGATGGCTCCTCCAGCCTGGATTGTATGTCGGAGCGTATGGATTATTAACGGGTCTTTAATACATAGCATTAGCTTGCTCAAGTGTGGGACCCATAGGATTTACTAACAATGGACACTCCTCTATAACGTGATTGGGAGTTCCGCAATTAAAACTTGTGGGACTTTGGAGTTGATTCACTTGACCCACTGGTGGAGACTGAGCACTAGGAGTCTCAAGTGCCTCAATTCTTCTCATAAGGGCTGCGATCTTTGCTTCAGCAGCTATAGAGCTGTCGACGCTATGGATCCCACTCTTATGAGCAGAAGTTGATATACTGGGCTTCTCAGTGGAACTCCCCCACTGCATAGTCTTCCATGATAAGTTCTCAAGAAAGTCCCATGCTTCATCCTCGTTTTTCCTCATAAACTCACCTTGACACATGGATTCCAGAAGAGTTTTGGATGTGTAATCAAGTCCTTCGTATATGATTTGACACAACCGCCACTTTTCTATTGCATGGTGGGGGCACTGAGCCAATAAATCCTTAAACCGTTCTAAGTATTTCCAGAAGGGTTCTCCTGGCACTTGACGGAATTGATTGATTTGATTTCTGATTCTTGCCGTCTTGTGCGTAGGATAATACTTCTTGAGAAACACTGTAACGAATTCATTCCAAGTAGTGATTGAATCAGTAGGCATACTGTACAACCACTTCTTGGCATTATCCTTAAGTGCAAAAGGGATGAAGCGGAGTTTAATTGCGTCCTCCGATAAGTTTTGCAGTTTAATCATTACGCATACTTCTTGAAATTCACTGATAAAGAGATATGCATCTTCTGAATCAGAACCAGTGAATTTGGGAAGTATACTAATGTACTGCGGTTTTAATTCGTAGTGATTACCCGCTACGTATGGAAGTTTGATGCATGATGGTAATGATGTGCGCAACGGGTAACATCGATCCTGAAGGATCGGAATCGGCTGGTCCATCTTGTCTCCCATGAACAAATATGATCTTACAAGTCGACCAAATTGATCACGGGTCCAATGTGGCATGAACCAGCGACCGTGAGTGTATGCGTGAACTTCCTAAACTAATACAAGAAGTGGGGTGTGGTGGAGAGATAAAACGGTGGAATATATATGATCAAATAAAAATGTGATTTTTACTGTTACTAATTTTGTTTATATTTGTTTAAATTTTTTACAGAACCAAGAGACCCAACTACAGAAACAGAGAAAATTTGGGTTTAGAACGTACCTGTGGAGCCGCCAAATAGCGGTTATAGCCGCTGAATAGCGGCTAACCTATAGAAGTTGACTTTTTATTTTCTTCCACTTGTTCCAGAGGCTCTTCCAATCCTTTAAATCTTCCTGTCTCTGCAATTTCTATTTCCTGCACACTCACACACACTGTTAACCCGTAAAATGCTAGAAAAAGTAAGAAAAACACCGTCGATCCCCGGCAACGGCGCCAAAAACTTGATGTGTTATATTTACTACAAGCGCACAGTATCGTTGTAGCGCTGTACAGGTCGTCTCACAAGGATCTAAGGTGTTTCTGTGTTCTTACTTTCTCTATAGTTCAACGGACTAACTAAAGGTTCTAGGTTGAAGTCGGATTAATCTAAGTAGCCTAGGATATAGAATCCACTAATTTCCAACCATGTTCTTACTTCTACTATTTTCTTCTATCATAAAAATTCAATTTTTTTAGTTTAATTTTTACTTAAAGTGCCCTAAGCATGAGCTATCAAGTGTTGTGCAAGTATAGCTCATCAAAAGATGCTACTTCATATAAAAATAAACCAAATCTTTTAGATAATTCAAATAAAAAGACAAAACCAGCAACCCCAATCCCTAACTAAGCATAGATTATCAAGAATCCTAATTCAAGTATAACCTATCAAAGTTCTAAACTTTGGGTCCTTATATTTTAATCTTTCATTTGAAAAATCATGGCTTTATTAATTTTATTTAAGAAGAAAAATATTAGAAAATAATTGCATGGTGGATCAAGTTTTATCTACATCCTAGAGCTAATCTAATTAGCTACTCATGATTTTTACTAAGGAAGATCAAATTTTAATTCATAAAATGATAAACCCTAATCTAGAAAGTAGTAAACCCTAAAATAAAAAGCAATTAAATCTATGCAGAAAGAAAATAGAAATCTCAAGAACGATGGGTTACCTCTGGACACGGTGTTGTGGCCGTCGACCTTCAGCAAGAACCCTAACTTTATTGATAAGAAAAAAAATCGAATACAAAAATTCCAGAATCCCGTCAAAATATAAGGGTCGGCCAACATATAGGTATCGGAAATCAAACCCTATTTCTAAAAATACCAAAAAACCCAATAAATTACAAAGATGTCACGGGAGAAAACTCAGCGTGTGGGCCCATGTTTTAACCGCTATTTAGCTGTAAATACCACTAATTAGCGGCCTAATATTGTACTAATTGCTTTAATCTTTTTACACGTGAAGATCTTGTCGTTTTTAATTAGTTTTCCTGACTGTATTCGACTTTACGTCTTTGAAACATTACAGTTTCGTAGTTTTGCTTACTTTGGAAACTTTTCGGACTCTGATTTCCGAGTCCAACTCTGATTGCATGCCATTTCCTTGTATAATTTGGATTACCTACAAAAGACACTAAAAATACCCGAATAGCATTTATTTATATACAAAAATAGATAAAATATGGAAGGAAAAATACAATATATGATACTCATCAACCTTCCTCTTTATCGAGGCAGCTTTCTTTGGATCCTCTGGTAGTATCCCGTATAGGGCGTAATCTATAAATGGAAATCGCCAATCACGGGGTTCCAGAATTAAGCTTGTCTGGCACACCGCTTTGGTTTGGGATACCGTATCTGGGTGGAGGAGTTCTCTGCTACTAATAGTGATACTTTTAGCTTCACCTGGCAAGATCGCCAATGTTGCAGCTAACGCAGCAAGAGCATCTGCACAGACGTTCTCATTCCGAGATATATGATATATATAAAATTGTTTAAAATATCCTACTAGCTCGATGGCTAGCTGATGATAGGGGATGAGGGCTTCATGTCTGACTTCATACTTACCCGTCATTTGGTTGACGATGAGCTTAGAGTCTTTATATGCCTCTAGATAGTTCACCCCCAGTTGCAGAGCTATTTTTAAGCCGATAAAGAGCGCGTTGTATTCCGCCACATTATTCATGCACGGTTAATGAGTAACTTTTAGGCAATATATGTTTATGTGGGGATATTAACACAACCCCCACTCCAGCAGCAGATCGTCTGGCAGCACCAACAAAGAACATTTGCCATGGTTGTTCTTTGCTAATTGTGTTGACCTCTGTCGTCTGTTTGGAATTGGACCAGATTGGATGATCTGCTAGAAAATCGGAAATCGCCTGTCCCTTCATGTTTTTTTTTTTTTTGAGGGACGAAGTGTATATCATATGGCAATAGCAATAATGGCCATTTCGCCAATCGGCCGTTTAAGGATCCTGGTTTTGTCATCAGAATTTTCAAAGGATTAACCCGTAAGATGACATGTATCGTTTGCCCAGAAAGATAGTGTCGCATTTTTTGAACAGCAAATACTAGGGCTAAACATTCTTTGTCGATCGAGGTATACCGATGCTCGGCTCCGATCATTACCCTGCTCAAGTAATAAAGGGCGTGTTCATGGCCGTGCTCATTATACTGAGCAAGTAATTCTCCTAACGCATCATCCATGGCCTTTACATATATAAGAAATGGCTGCCCAGGGATCGGTGCCATAAGAATAGGAGGTTTGGTAAGGTATTCTTTGAGATAGTCAAACGCCTATTGACATGCCTCATACCATACTAAAGAAATTCCCTTTTTCATGAGTCTAGAGAACGGCTGGTATCGCCCTGATAGATTGGAGATGAAGCGCCGGATATAGGCTAATTTTCCTTGTAACCCCCTTAATTCCTTAAGATTGCGGGGCGGTAGCATTTTACTAATTGCTTTCACCTTCTCGGGCTCAAGGAAAATTCCTTTTGAAGTTATTATGAACCCAAGGAATTTCCCGCTGGACACCCCCATAAAAGACTTAGTGGGATTCATCTTCAAATGGTATTTTCGCATAAGATCGAAGACTGTCCTTAAGTCATGTAGATGATCTTCTTTGTTTCTGCTTTTGACCGCTAAGTCATCCACATAACACTCTACCGTTTTGCGCAGGTGTTCTTTGAATATGACGCTCATTGCACGTTGGTAGGTGGCACCGGCGTTCTTTAATCCAAAAGGCATTACCGTATAACAGTATACCCCCAGCGGCGTTCTGATAGCCGTGTGCTTTTCATCATCTGGGTGCATTTTGATCTGGTTATAACCCGAGAAGCCATCCATAAAGGACATTCTCTCATAACCACAAGTATTATCAATCATCACATCGGTGATGGGGAGTGGAAATTCATCATTAGGACATGCAGCGTTCAGATCTCGAAAATCGATACATATCCGGATTTTGCCGTTCTTTTTACGAACTGGCACTATGTTAGCCACCCAATCAGGATGTTACTCTTCTCGGACAAATCCTGATTTTATAAGTTTGTTGACCCAGCTACTATCGCCTCCATCAATTCTGGTCGAAACGCCTTTGCTGTTATTTAACTGGTTTGGCGTCTTCTTTAATATTTAACCGGTGCGTGGCAATTTGAGGGTCAAGTCCGGGCATGTCTTCGTAGCTCCATGCGAACACGTCTATATACTCTTTGATAAGAGATATAAGTTTCTCCTTTTCCAAGGGAGTTAGCGTGTCGCTTACGAAGATGGGCTTCGGATTTTCGTCTGTTCCCATATTGACTTGTACTAGCTTATCTTCTATGGGCGGGTCACGCTGTTCAAAGCGGACATCCCAGAGAGTGTCCATATGCTTAGCCCAGGAATCATCTTGAACATCAATTAGTTCCTCGTCGCTTTCTGGTGCGGCTGAAACCATATTGGCTGTCAAAGATTGAAGCGCCAGTACTTATATCCGAGTCTTGATCAATCGGGTTGAAACCCTCATCGGACGAAGATCTTTCTTCATATTGACATGGTGGTGAGGGAGGAGTAGATACATAACCCAACCCCCTGCGAGTCTTTTGATAATAATCTGGGCTCTTTCCTCTCGGTCTAAATGAGGGTATAAAACTCCGTCGCCCTTTTCCAAAGTTTAATCCCTATTTCTGAGTAAAATTATAACCCCTTTTCTCCATCATTTGCCGAGATTTCTGTTCATATAAGTAAAATTGAGGTGATGTTTGTTCATCACTTTCACTGCTTTGTCTTTTTTGAGGTGATGTAATTACTCTGCCGAACATGATCGGCTTTTGGGACCCTTGTCGAGGAGGTACTTCAAAGAAGTAACCTTGTCCCTTAGTTATTTTTGATTGAGAGAGGAGGGATGACTTGAGTGGCAAATGGTATGCCGCCAGAATTTTAAGTTTGGATAGGCCATCCACTTCGGTGGAAGTACAAGAAAGTTCAGATTCAGTAGCTACAGCAGGCTCGTAGACTAACTTTATGTTTTCATTGATAATCCACTCACTCTCTACTACATCAGCTACATTATTATCAAAATTCAAATGAAAATCTATGTGAGGATTGATTTCATAATCACCCCCATCGTTGTCTTCGGGAGATTCGTACTCCGTGTCGGCTTCATTGCCGCTGTCATCGGGCTTTTGAAGTCTGCTGCGATTGTCGCACGGGACCTCATGGACTGGTTTATAGAGCCTGGCGTCTGTGAAGTAATTCTCTAATCCCTTAAATGGTTGCCTATCTGCTACTAGTGTCCGGACTTCTCCCTATTCGTCACAGTACTTCATACACTGGTAGAGAGTCGATGGGACTATCATATATGCATGTATCCAAGATCGCCCCAGCAAGATGTTATAAGACGTATCTGCGTCTATAACATAGCATGTAACCTCCGTCCTTAAATCTCCAATTAGGCACCGCAGTCGGATTTTGCCAAGAGGACAGCTGTTGTTAGCATTGAATCCGTAGATAGTAGTATTTGTAGGCGTCAAACGATGAGGAGATATTCCCAATAGTTGCATTAGCCTTCTAGAAATAACGCTTAGTGCAGACCCCGGATCGATTTGAATGCGTTCCACCTTGGTGGATCCGACATATCCGGTGAAATATAAAAACCTATTATGCTTTATATTCCTTACCTGCATATCCTCCGGAGAGAAGGTAATTTGTGGGATCTGCCTCCTTACTTGATGACAGCTGGGGCAAGAGTCCTGTTCCTCATTGGCCGGCTCGACGATCTGAGCTAAGAATGATTTAGAGTCTGTCAGGGCCTCTCTTAATACTTCACGAGTTGATTTTGATCATTTTAACAATTCGTAAAGCGTTACTCGTGCTGGGATATTCGCTAACTGAGCTATTATATCAAATTTGAAGGTAGTCTCCTTGGCCTCTTCATTTCTAACAGGATTCTTCTGGAAACGAAGCCCCTTTTGTTTTGTGGGTTTCGCGAGTTTCCCGTATATGTTCTTCGGGTCTACTCTGGTGTAATCCTTGAGATATGGTTTGCCAGACCGAGTATTGGAAGGGCCCACTCCATCTTGATGAGTGGCCATTGTTTCGGGCTCTTCTTCAGAATCTGTGAAGGCTCCCGAAGATATATATTCTTCCTTTATCCCTGCGGAAATGGCATTAACAGTCCGTTTTTTCCTTTGACCCTCTGTAGTAGTCCACTGCTCATCCTGTAGTAAATCAGGGTGGACCCACATAACTTCCCCCTTTTGGGTTGTTACGGGGACAAGTCCTTCTTGAGCCTTATTGTGCGGGTCATGGTTTTTCGTAACCAACTTCCCCTTTGGAATTGGGGTTACCCCTGCGGGGAACTCATGGGTTCCAACCACTATGGTTGTCATATTGGCAGTGACTTTCTTTTGTTCCTCTTTAACCGTCAGAACTCCAGCTTCTATCAGTGCTTGGATTCTGTTCTTTAAAGGGAAACAATCCCTAGTAGGGTGCCCAACATTCCGGTGGTAGAGACAATAGTTGGGGTCGTTGGTCTTACCAGCGTCCTCCGATTTCCTATTCTTCGGAAGTTTCAACATTCCCTTCCTCAAGAGCAGATGGAAGAGTGTAGGTGTCTGTTCCGCCTTAAAAGTATAGGTCCTCTCCTGTTGAGGCCTATTTTTCCTTGTGCCCTTTTGATTTTGGGGCTTTGGGCTCGGAGGATTTGTCTTTTGTGGAGCTGCTTCTGATGCCATTGCCGCTTTACCTTTATTTTTATTGTTATTTTGGGCGTATGGCCTACTACTTCCAGTACTTCTTGATCCACGAGACTCTTCAACTCGATGAATCAAATCTTCGGCTTGCTCTCCCTGTTTGAGCAAATCCCTCTATGTACTAGACTCTACGGCCCCCATTTTTAGGAGCACGTTAGTCTTAAGATTATGTCGACATGTCTCGGCTAGAGTTTCTTTGACCATTCCGTGTTTGCAATGCACGAACTTCTCCCGGAACCTTTCTATGAAGTCTTTTACTGTTTCTTATTCCCCTTGTTTAGTTGCAAGGAGGGAATGAACCGTAATTTCGGTATCATCCTCAAAGAAACGTGAGAGAAATAGTTTCTCAACATCAAACCATGTATTAATAGTACCTGGGGGCAGCTGCATAAACCAAGTAAAGGCAGACCCTCACAAGGTACTTACGAATACCTTGGTCATTATTGGGTCATTACCCATCAAATGTTCTGCTTGGGACAAGAAATAGTAAATATGTTGACTGGGAGACCCTTTCTCGTCATATGGCTCCAATTTGAGCGGTTTATATTTCTGAGGGTACGGTACCGTATCCCATTCAGGTGGATATGGTCTTGAGACACCCGATTCTTTCAACTCCTTTTTGTGCATTAGCACTTCGAGTTGACTTTGCAATTTCTCAATTTTCTCTTCATGTGGATCATGAAAAGAATATTTGTCCTCGTCCTCATGTGTTGAGTGGGCTTTTTCTTCTTTATCTTCCTCATTCAGTTTTTTGAACAAGATTTCTTTTTCTTTCTTAGCGTTATCCTCAACAATCTTCTGAGTATTTTTGACTACTTTCGAGAGCATCATTCTAAGATCTTCAATTGTCTTTTGTTGCTCTCGAATCATCTTTTCCTGGGCTTCAAATCTTTGATCGATATCATCTGATTTATCCACCATGTGTGATGCTGACCTCTGTAGTCGAGATGATGCAGAGGAATGAGGTGATGCTATAGCCAAATAATCGTTGTCGTCGTCATAAGAACCTTTTGTAAGTTTCTTATAGTTTCGAGGTGGGACAGCTCTTGACTTAAGTCGGGTGTTGTGATAAGATTCTTCATCACTTGATTCCGAATCATTATATATTTCAACAGCCTTCTTCCCCTTTCCGACCATATTAGAGGTTACAATTCTCCATTCTTTTCGGGGAGTAGCTTTCGTTTTCTTAGCAGGGTTTTTGTCCGACTCGGTTAATCGATCGAACACCGATACCCTGTTCTTATTGCAGCAACAATTATCTACTACAGCGGATACCGCTGTCATAAATTATTGGCAATGACAAGAAGATTCGGATTGAACTTGTTCTATGCTTCTCTTCTTGGTTAAGTACTCCCTGAGGTCGGTGACTTTAGTCATAGAGTTGTGGGGTCCACTCATCTACTGAGAGGGTCGAGGGGCCCACTGAAGCTTCTTGAGATTACTAGAGTCCAGTTTTGATCCATTAGTGTAACGATCAGCCCTAATTTGATATTCATGTTGATCTACGCGGAGCTGAAAGATAGCTTCGCGTTTTGGAGCGCGGGGTTGAAAGTTAGCTTCGCGTTTTGTGTCGCGGGCCTAAAGAATAGCTCCGCGTTTTGCTACGCTAGCCTCGCTGGCTTGGCATTTCTTCAGAAGTTTCTCTTCTGGAATCTTAGCCCCGCGTGGAGGAAAATTTTTGCACGCTGGCTTACTTTTGCGATTAACACAAGTTAAGACTTCGCGTCTAGCTCGATTTTTACGATTAACGACAATTTCCCAATCGTCTTCGTGATTTACACGGAGCTGAGGCATCTTGCGTTTCTTGCAAGTACTACTGGCTTCGCATTTCTCGTTAAGCTCAGTATTAGCCTCATGTGGAGAATTACACGCTGGCTGTAAGGAATTTTTATCCTCGCGTTCCTCGCGAGTATCAAAAATCTTGCGTTTCTCGCAAGTACTACTGGCTTCGCTTTTATTGCTAAGCCTAGTAATAGCCTCGCGTGGAGTATCACACACTGGCTTTAAGTAATCTTTATCCTCGCGTTCCTCATGAGTATAAAAAATCTTGCGTTTATCGCAAGTACTACTGGCTTCGCGTTTCTCGCTAAGCCCAGTAGTAGCCTCGCGTGGAGAATCACACGCTGGTTTTAAGGAGATTTTATACTCGCGTTTCTCGTGAGTGTCAGAAATTTTGCGACTAACGCAAATCTTATTGGCTTCGCTTTTCTCGCTAAGCTCAGTAATAGCCTCGCGTGGAGTATCACACGCTGGCTTTTCCTTGCAATCAACGCAAGTTGAGACTTCGCGTTTAATGCGATAATGACTGATCTCGCAATTAGCGCGAGCCAGTTTGCGAGGGACCATAGCCTCGCGTTCTATGGCGTTAGCCTAACGTCCAAGGCGGGCTTTGAGGGATTTTCGCCTTGCTCTCCGATTTCTATTTCGGAGTTGGGTTCTGGTCAATCCAGTTCCCAGGTCTTCTTTGGCAGTAGAGGGGCCATCCTCTGCTAGGATTTCCTGCTCGAACACCGGCTCTATGGCTGCGGTCTCCAAGGATCCCCGTTCCTCGGTTGATACCTTTTTACCCGTTGCTCGGGTATTGGAGCTCACGCGACGATAGTGTCGTGTCTCGTTCAGGTTACCTGATGATTCAGAGGAGAGGTACTCCTCGTACTTCTGTTGGTCGATTTCAACGACGAGCATATCTACGTCGGATCTGATCATATCGACGTCCGATTGCGCCACAATCTCTTCTTTAGTGAAAGAGACGGCTCCCACTGTGGTCGCCAGTTTGTTCGCAGCAGAATTTCTTCACCTTCCTTCCATTGAATAAACTCGAATTACAATGAAAGTGAACAAGAGAAAGAAAGAACAAACGAGAGGATTTTATATCTCAATCGCTCTCTTTTACAATATAAACGTGGGATCTGTGTGACGATGGGATCTGTCAAGCAGCTCCTTTGGACGATCTGACGCCGAACTCTTCTCTTGAAGATGGCGGCCGACTGTAGAATTGGTCTCCTCTGGTCTTGATTCGTTCAAGGTTCTATACGTAACTCGAACTTCACAAAAACTTCAGAAAAAGATCTCAGATGCCAAAAAGAAGACCCCTAGGGTTTCCTCAAGTGGGTATTTATAGCCTCAGGATCATATGAGAGTTTCTATCTAAATAGAATTTGTACTCACCAAGGATTCCAATCAAATATCTTAGTTTTGATTTAAATCTCTTGATTTAGAGTTCTGATCGGACTTAATTTGGGTATTTGGATAAGCCCAAATCATAATCTCAATCAATTTGAGATTCTGGTTATCTGCTCACGCGGAGTTAAACTCATCAAAACGCGGAGCTAAAGAACCAGAACGCGGAACTAACGCGGAGCTATTGAATAGCTCAGCGTTTTGTTCAAACGCGAGGCTAAAATTGCCAAACGCGAAACTACTGAGTTAGCTCCGCGTTCTGTTGTGGAAAATCCTATTTACTTAGAATTTTTCACTGCCAACAACATCCAAGACGCATTACAAACTGCCACAACTAAGGTTCATTACAAGCTGCCACAACTAAGGCACATTATGAGTTGCCACTCTCAAGGCATGACATATTGTAGCTAGGCAACCATCACATAATACGCGAGTAACTAGCACCAAGGCGACTACCCACAAAGGTGACTATATAGGTCCAACAAAGTCTTTTAAGAAATCAGCTTGCGATAGTCATAACAACACTATAAGAGCTATGTTGATCGAACTTAGAAGTGGGGACTACTATTATTATTTAATTTATATGGCCCTAGTCCAAAATAAAAGCCCACTAAATAAAGGCCTAATTGGCAAGGTCCATAGAACGATGAAAACTGCGAGCCTGGGATCTACTTAGAAAAGACTATAATTGTCAATAAAGTTAAATACTTATCAAATCATGTCTACTATAACTACCATAGAAGAATAGACGGCTCGCATATTCACATACGTAAGAGCTTTATTTCTATCTGAAGATCCACCACAACTCTGCTTACTAGAAAAGACTAGCTCATATAAATACAATCTCAACTCCGGGTGTAGAGGATGGATCTGGAACAAAGAGAAGCATTTGTAGTTCTAGAGGGGGGAGAGAGAGAGAGAGAGAGAGAGAGAGAGAGAGAGAGAGAGAGAGAGACATTGTGACCTCACTATCCTCCATATCATATAAGTATATGCTGAAACGACTATTACCCTAAAGACATAGTTTCTCTCATCCCCTTGTTAATGATACACAAACATATGAAGCAGTTGAAATATCATAGAATGTCAAGTCAAACCTTGCAATCAACAAATCAATTTAATCCATGATCATATAGACACGTATCTCGAAGAAACTCAACTTCATTATAATCACGATATATTAAACCTTATCGTCATCTTCTCATGAATGATTCTACCATTTTGTATCTGAAATATCAGTAATTTATTCAATCATGTTATGTATTGAGTTCCAATATTATATAGCATATTTCATGTATCATATGTATCGTGTATCATGTCTTTATACTATCATGTTTATAGATTATATTTCAAGTGTCATGCTTGTTAGGATGTCACATGTCACATCATTGACACGTGTTACATATGATAGTTATGTACACTAAATATCATGCCTTACAAAACATATGAATTCATAATTTGACATCCACTTATTAGTTTATTGCACACTTCGTAACTTTACTATACTAGAAAATCCCCACACGACTCAAGCCAAATGTTTGAATTCCTTGTTCACAAATGTTTGTTCCATCACTAGCTGGAAGTTTTCGCCGCTTGATGACGATGGCCTTGCCCTTGATTAGTGGCAAACACCTATCTCAACTTGTCCATAAGATTCATATTTACCATTAACTATTTATTTTTTATGCCTTAGACAATTTCTAGTATTGATTCTTAGGTAGTATTTATATCGAGAATCCAAACCTTCATTCCCCATTTATAACCAAATTACACTATCATCAAATTTTTATATAATAAAATTTGCAGAACTCATCTAGATAGTAAACTAAATATGTAGGAAGAATATCACAGCCAACCTTGATAATTGAACTGCTAGTTAGAGATTTTAACTATCAATTAGTGGCTATCATGTACGATTGAGCTCCAACTTCTGTCGATTATCATGATTTAGGGCTATAGACTCATAAAATGTGATCAAGTCACTAACATGTCATTAGAGCATGAAATTTTCTTAAAGCTCTAGATTTTTTTTATAATTTTATGGTTGAAAATCGGCTCTCTAAAATCTAATTCCAGTTTCTAATTTTAATTAGTAATAATTAAAATTATCTAAATTTTTTTATTGTACTTATTAAGACAAACATATGTGAAAAATGTCATCACTGTCAAAAGTCAAAGGACCACTATCCTGATTGGCAGTTGGCAGTCTCTGAAATCTGTTGTTCCTAATTTTTTTCCAGCACCTAGATAATTTTAATGGAGCCAAGTTTTCTTACTAGACTACTATCATGGTTCTAGGAATTGAATTTGACTGTAAGTTTTAATAATACTTCTAAATCCGATTTTGATATTTTATACTAATTTAAATCATCCACAGGTTCATCTATCTATAGAAACAATTATAAGAATATAACAAAAGCGAAATGGATCATAAAATAATTCAAATTATTAAAACTAGGGTTATAACTATTAGGCGTTGTTAGGGTGCTTGCCAATGGTTTTTACCTTTAGTAGGTGATCTAGTCACTGCAATGGCAACAAGTTTTCTATAACATGATTCTCCTTCATTTTAGATCTTAAATACTTAATTAGGACTCTAATTTATCTGCTTGATCCCAACATATTGCATGAATAGAGAAGAAAAATTATAGAAATTAACTGGACAATGTGCTACTTTCCTGGGTTTTAAGATAACTTATTGAAAAAACTTGACATAAACTATCTGACCTTTGCTACTGCCATGAGAATTAAAAAGGAGAAGGAGAAATTGGATTTGAAGAATGAAACAATGAATATTAGAGAAGGGAAAAATGCTTTCGATGCATGAAGAATCAAAACCACCTCATGCTTACAACTTAACTTCTATCAGTGACATTTAACCAGATACCACTCCCCTTGTCAGCAGAGAAGGACTCAGGGATCAAATGATTGATCATAGTGTTAATTTCATAAAAATTAATTATTTATTTATTTTCTCAATTATTGTTATGTTCAACGTTCACAGAAAAATACCAAATTAATACATGAAAAAGATATGGATGAGAGACGTGCCAAAAAAATTATATTTTATTTTTCTAAGAACTAGAATGAAAGAAAGAAAATACTGAAGTCATTAATGAAATAATTTATTATTTGATATTCAGCCAATTTTGTATTGTTTCAAAAAAAATTCTTAAATTTTTTTTATCACAAATATTAGAAAAATAATAATTATAAAGTCAGAATGTCACTTGGTATTATAGAATTTAATATCGCTCTATCGAAAGTCATTTCAATATCCAGTTTATCTTTGATAACTCTAACTAGGCTTGATCGATTCAAAAACTCCAATATAAAAATACAAGATAAAAATAAATGTATCCCGTATTGGACCATTATTAAAATCTTAGGGATTGATATAATCTATAGGGAGTGTATTAACAAAGAGTGCCAGGTAGTGGGACCTACTGGGCCAGTACATGAACATAGCAGATAATGTTACTAGCCCTTGTCCATTTCTATTCTATTATATCTTGGTGTTGGGATAGTTTATATTAGTAGTATTGAGATCAATGAATCATTAGATAATTACAATATTTATCTCTAACACGCTCTAGCATTCCTTTTTTAGTCAATAAACAGCTTCAATTCATATACAAACCCAACCAGACTCACTAGGCAGACTTTTTTTTAAAGACTGCTTTATTATTTATAAACTACGTTATTTCATGGCATTCAACTTACTAAGATAGCTACATGATTTGTATAAGTGCACATAATATTTCAGAATCTAATTATGATATTTTATATAAATCATCCACAGATTTATTTATCTGATATTTCATAAGAATCTAACAAAAGAGAAATAGTTCATAAAATAATTCAAACTATCAAAATAAAAGTTATAGTCATTAGGCGTTCCCTGAGTGCTTGCTAGTGGTTTTTACTCCAATAGGTGATCTAGTCATTAGAGATAGCAATAACTTTTTTATAGCATGGCTCTACTTTATTTAGATCGCAAATACCCAAGTAGAATTCTTTATCTACTAGATCCCTATATATTTGCATGAACAAGAAAGAAAAAGTATAGAAATTAATGTTGGTGCATCTTGCCTTCAAGGTGGAACTTATTAAAAAACCTTAACATGAACCCTCTGATCGCTGCTACTGCCATGAGAACGTGAGGGAGAAGAAAGTGAGAGAAAATTGGTTTGAAATGAAAAAAAGAAGAGGGAAATGCTTTTGATACGTGAAGCATCCAAACCAAACTCATGCTTAGTATTTAACTAAACTTCTATCCTAATGAAACATCATTTGATCAAATACCATTCTACTCCTAAGCCCCCTACTGCCACTCTGAATCAAATGAAGGAGTGTAGCATAAAAATTGATTATTTATTTATTTTCTCAAATACGATACTGTTCAACGAACACAAACAAATAACAAATTAATACTGGAGGAAGATATAGATGAGAGAAATGCTAAGAAATTTACATTATATTTTTCTAAAACCTAGAATAAAAGATAGAAAGTACTAAAGACATCAACAAAATAATTTATTATTCGGTATTTAGCCGGTTTTTTTATTTTCTCAAAAATTCTAAGAAAAATCTCAAAAATCATAAATATTAAAAAATAATAATTTCAAAGGTAAAATGTCACTTTGAATTATATAATTCAAAATCGGTCTATCGGAAGACCTTTCGGTATCCGATTTGATTCTAGTAACTCTAACTCGGTACTATCAATTTAAGAAAACTGATATAGAAATATAAGTTAAAATCAATTGTATTCCATATTAGACCATTATTGATATTCAGAGTCTTAGATTGATATGATCTATATGAAATATATTAACTAAGAGAGCTAGTTTGTTAGGGGTGCCACAATATGAGATCTACTATCCCTGTGTCTTGGTAATGGGATAGTGTCTGTTGATAGCATTGAGTATTAACGAATCATTTGAGAATTATAATATTTATCTCTAACAAGTTATGATTTTTCTTTCGTAGTCAATAATATTTTTCAATTTGTATACAAGCCGAACCAAACTCACTAGATAACAACATAAAAACTGCTTCATTATCTACAAACTACATTATTTCATTGCATTTAGCTCACCTAAATAATTACATGATCCTTACAGGCATATTCAGATGCAGACTACATTGGAAACTTGAATGATCGAAATTCTATCTCGGCATATGTAATCTTTTTAGGTTCAAATTACATATCCTTATGCTCAAAGAAACAACGAGCTATTACTCGCTCCTTAACTTAGAATGAAGATCAAGCCCTTGCAATGACGGTGTTAGAGAATGTGGTTATACAACCTTCTCAATAAACTCAAGTATCCTCTTAAAACATCACCTAATTTACTATGTAATAATCTTGGTATCATGCATTTTATCTTCAATCCAACTCATTATTTCAAAATGAAGCATACTCAAACAAATACCCATTTTATTCATAATCTAGTTTAAAAAGGAAAATTGTTAGTTCAGCATGTTCACACTAATAACCAACATGCAGATGTATTAAGAAAACCATCTCAATAGCACATTGAATTTTCATGGTCCAAGATTGGCTTCGTGGAAGGAAGCCTAATCTTGTTGGTATATCATGAATTATTCAGAGCAAATCAAGTAAGGAAGTAATATATGCAACAATAAATCTTGATAAAATTTAAGATCCTATTTAAGCCATATTAAACATAACATATCATGTGGATCCAATTACTAAATGTAACAATAAGCTAAGTCCTGCTAAAATTTAGAATTCTATTCAAGACATATTAAACATAGCAAATCACATGGGCTATTCAAATCGTAATACTTAAATGTGTGCTAAATTTTTAAGATCATATTTACTCCTGTAGTTTCATTTATTAATTTTTTATTATATACTCATATGTATATATTTTGATCGGATGTACTTAATTAAAATGGTTAATTTTAAACTTATTTCTTCTCTTACAGTTGGCACTGAAATAACATATTGTTTAAGTTGGTCAAAGACGCATTAGTGGTTGAAATGGAAAGATGATTGTCCATTATATATAGTGAAGACCAGAAAATACAAATTCCTTCATAGTCTCTTGTTGGCGCTGAAACTCACATAAATATGTTGATATTTATATAATACATATTCCTTTTATTATATTCCCATGCTTTATTCTACTATGAAAATGCATGAAGATATTTTTCTGGCCTCCAAGCAATCTCAGCTTACAGAGCTTTACATTGTGTTGGAATAGCTACTAAAGGCTTGGCTCTCGGCATGGTGAATGCATAATTTATCTCAGTCATATCCAATTCTGATGCCGATATGCCATCAGGGAGCTCCCAGTTGAAATAATGAACCATGTGCGCAAGTATCAGTGGAACCACTATCATTGCAAACTGCATCCCTGCGCAAACTCTCCGCCCTGCTCCGAAAGAAAGCAGTCGAAAGTCATGGCCTGTGTTGTCAACATCGTTATCCATAAACCTTTCGGGTATGAACTCTTCGGCATTGGCCCAAATGCTCGGATCTCTTCCGATTGTCCACTGACTGATGAGTATGTTAGACCCTCTCGGTATGCGATACCCTCGGACCTCACATTCTTCCTTGCCATGATGAAACAGGAACCCAGCTAATGGGTGAAGCCTTAATGATTCCTTCATAACCATATGCAAGTATTCAAGTTTCGACAGATCGGATTCATCAATATGTTGGTGTCGGCCGATGACTGCAGCTATCTCTTCTTTGAGTTTTCTCATTATCCTCGGATTCTTGAGGAGCTCTGAGAAGGCCCATTCGATCATTGTGCGCAATGTGTCCAGTGAAGCTTCCACCACATCCTTGATACACAGTAATGAGAATAATGTTATCTTTTGTTGGTGGTGAGAAAAATGTTATTCGGTAGTTTTCTTCCAAGTATTGGATATAAATGGACAAATGTTTTATTATTTAATCTCAGAAATTCTCTCTACTTTAAATGTGAGTCTTGACTAGGAATGAGAATGGGTGAATCTAAAAGTTAATTTTTAACTCTGTCCTGTTCAAGAATTTAAATCTAAATTTCCAGTAATTTTTATTATTATTCTCGACTAAAAGTCAGAAATCCTTTGACCGTACATTCTAATCCCTAATCGGGCCTCAACGCTTTTAGACACTTACCAGAGCAATAGCCTTAATAGTTGTCCGATCAATACTAACTCCGACAACTTTCTCTTCATTCTCCATGAGCGTCAACAAGATATCGACGAAGTCCTTCACCCCTTCCTTCTTCTTTCCGTCTCTCAAGTGCTCATCGATAACCTCCTCCAGAAAGGCATCATTTACTTGGTGCAACTCCCTGGCCTTCTTCCTTATCCCCTGGAAGTCGAAGATTCGCGCCACCGGAATAGCATCGTTCAGATTGAACTTCCCAAGAAGCTTCAAGAGGTCGGCCGTGCTCGTCCGAAACCTCATCATGGCCTCATCGTCTTTGCTGTTCCATTTCCTCCCGAGCAACATCCTTGCCACGATATCTGCCACCACATCAGCCAGGGCTGCTCCTATGTTCACCGCTGTGCGTGCGCATGCAGCGTCCCTTAGCGACTGAACGAAGAGCCCAACCTCCTCCTCATATATTGAACGGAAGGATCTGATCTTGGAGACGCTGAGGAGGTTAGTTACGCAGAGCTTCCTGACGTCCCTCCAGTGCGGGCCGTATTCGTTGAAGGCAAAGGCTTTGAGGCCATAGCTGATGTAGTGCATGATCTCCGAAGGCGGGCGGTTGGCAAACGTAGTGTCGTGACTCTTTAGGAACTCCTCGGCCAGCTCCGGGGAGGAGACGACGATGGTTGGAATGCTCCCTATCCGAAGATGCATAAGCGGGCCGTAGATTTTGGAGTAATCGTGGATGGTGCGATGAGGCAGCGGTCCCAGTAATGGGATGCAGCCAAGAATTGGGAAGCCATTCGGACCTGGAGGAAGAGGCAAGCTCTTCTCTCGTCTAAGTGATGTGCTGAGGAGATGATATAGGAAGCATAAGATACTGAGTAGTAAGGAGAGAAGCAGCCATTGAGACATAGCTAGCAACTAGTGAAGAGTGTTTACTTGTTTGTTGGATGAGGATGCAATTATAATTATATAGCACAATTATGCTAGACAACCTTCTGTTTGCGGTGGTTGAAACTTAAACGGACAAGGTAGCAAGGGAATGTATTTTGTCAATAAGGTGATGTGCGACATGGTGAACCGTCATGCTACCTACTCTTTTAGGTAAGATTTTTATCATTTCAGCATAGACTCCGTCTGGACTCCTTTAAATTATCAATTCAATATCGTTCAATATCCACAGGTTTTAATGACTTTTCAAAGGCCAAAAAGAAAGGCTTGTGTTGCTTGAAAAAAAAAAAGACTAGATGCAAGCCAATTGGTCAGTTTATTGAGCAAGCGTGGTTTGTTTGTAAGTCATTCAATAATTAATATGTGATAGTACGTCTAACTGTATATTAAATAATACAATCAATCACATCGGAATTTAAACATAACACTACGAAAATAATGAAAATTTCAACTTTAAAATATTACAATATATATTAAATAAAACTAGAGAAAAGTTGTTGAATTAAATATTATCAAAATAAATAAATTCCGTCTCCAGTCAAACTAATAAATATGCCATATCCACTTGTTACATTTTTAAATAAACTTTTAAAATAAATCCAGCTAATGAATCTAATCAATTAATAAATCATGTTGTTCCGCCTACTTCTAAGAGTAAACAAGATCTTGCTTCACCTTTAAGTCCGGGTATGTCTCTCGTCATACATAATTAGTTGTTAGTAAAGTGACCAATAAAATAATTGTAATATAATATAGAAATTAGTATCATAATTTCATAAAGAAAAATCATTTATAAATAAATCCATAAAAATCGCATTCTATCATTAGAGCGCATGTTTCATTTTATTCTATCAATTAATGGTCATTTACTTATAATATTTGAAAATTTTATAATAGTATAAAATTATTGAGTCTGAATGTACCCCGTTCCATCCTAGAAAACGGTAACAGTAATATCTTGGGATATTCCAGAAAACAATATCTATAATTGCATCCATAAAAATGATGACAATCAGTTTGGAAGATTTTTCCGAACACTTCTGTGTAGGAAACAATTACACAATTTCATTCAGCCATCAAATTATATGAATCCTTAGCTTCTCCTAATATCTGTTTTTATACAGTTTAGTTCATTCATTCAATTTTAGTACAGTTTAGTTCATTCATTCAATATTAGTACAGTTAATATGGTAATGATATCATAAAATTCAGTATAAATTTTCAGTATCATTCAGTCGTCATAGTACAATAACTCTTTGAATTTATCATCAATCCGGTCATACTACCTACTCTTAGCTAGGTAAATTTTTTTATCATTTCAGCAAAGGACTACATTTGGACTATAATTTTAATCGCCAGTTCAATTCAAAAAGAAAGTCTTGTGGTGTTTGGAAAAAAAAAAAAAAAAAAAACAAAACAAAACAAAAGAAAACGAAACACTGGATGCAAGCCAATTGGTCGATTTACTTCTTTATTGCCAAAGCAAGTGTAGCCTGTCCATAGGCGTGCATAGTTGAGGTAAGCGCAACAAGGGTTTGAATCTGGGATGTGCGAGTTTTTGGGGTTCCACCTGCCTAAAGAGCTTTAGCATCCCGCTATCTTATAGATAGTGTTATTACATTAGTGCTAGTGACGAAGACCGCTAGCACGGAATCTACTAGAAAACGTCATAATTCTCAATAAAGTTAAACATTTATAACTTCTCACCTGTTATAACTGCTATAGCAGAATCAAAAGGATATCGCATATTCACGCACATGGGAGTTCTATCTCCACACAAGGAAGCAAGGGATTCGGGAAATCCGCTGCAACTTCGCTTCCTACAAAATACTCGTTCATATAAATATGACCTCTCAATATGACTCCTGGATAGGGGACGGATTTTCGACCAAAAGAAGTATATGTAGAGAGAAAAAAACAGCAATAGAAGAAGAAGATTTTCTTTAGAAGAGGACTTGGCTCTACCTCTTGATTATTTCATCTATATATAGGAAGTACAAAAAAAAACGATCCAATCGGATCACAAATTCAAATAACAAACTGAACTAATCTTGACTAATTCAAAACCAAACTGAACTAATCTTCTTATCTTGACTAATTCAAAACCAAACTGAACTAATTTTCTTATCTAAAAATGTTGAGGCAATGCAACAAGATTATCCAACAATCACTCCCTAATCTTGTTGCACTTTCTTGATTTCAATCAACCCAATCTTCTTGCGCATCTCCAGGATCTTGATGCGCCCGAGAGGCTTCGTTAGGATGTCGGCTAGCTGATCATCCGAGCTAATGTACTCAACCGCAATCTTCCCTCCTTCAACACACTCCCTAATGAAATGATAGCGGGTATCGATGTGCTTGCTTCGATCATGGAAAACAGGGTTCTTGCACAAAGATATAGCTGATTTGTTGTCCACTCTGAGTGTGACGCTGCTGGGCTCCTTCTTTGTTAAATCACAGAATAGGCACCCAAGCCAAATTCCTTGGCATGCCGCCGTTGTGGCAGCAATGTACTCCGCCTCGCAGGACGACAGTGCCACCACCTTCTGCTTCTAAGATTGCCAGCTGATAAGGCTCTTTCCGAGCAGATACAGCACACCTGTTGTACTTTTGCGGTCATCTACATCTCCTGCCATGTCGCTGTCGCTATACCCGATCAAGTGTAGCCCTTCTTTTCTCCTCCTTTCATAGTAGCAGCCCATATTGTGAGTACCACAGATGTACCGCAGAATATGTTTCACGGCTGCTAGGTGCTCAGTGGTTGGAGCCTCCATAAAACGACTTACGTACCCTACCGAGTAGGCAATGTCCGGTCGCGTATGCACCAGGTATCTTAGGCTCCTCACGACACTTCTATAGAAAGTGACATCAGTAGGAGGACTAGTGCTCTTCTTGCTCAACTTGAGCCTTGCTTCCATGGGAACTTGGCATGGGTTGCAGCCGTCCATGCCACACTTCTCCAGGATCTTTAGTGCATAGGCCGACTGGTTCAGAGTGATACCATCCCCCGTCTGTTGCACCTCTATGCCCAGGTAGTAGCTCAACAAACCCAGGTCGCTCATACTGAACAATTTCTTCATCTTCTCCTTGAACTTGCTGATTTCTTGCGGATGTGGTCCTGTGATAATAAGATCATCAACATACACACTACATCATTGGTAAATGTAGACTTCGTTGAACTCGCTCATCAATACAAAGTAGCACGCTACTACAAATCTAAGGTAAACAGACACTCCTCTCAAGGAAACATGATGCTCCCTAAAACCGAAATTACAGGCATAAATCAGGCAAGGATTGGGCAAATGAGAAACTCACCACTAACTGGGGAGGGCCCTACATCATTGGTAAAGTTTTTGGAGTTGTTACGTACCAACTTTGAGAACTGATGGGCCGCGAGCACTTTCATAAATTCTATCAGTAAGCTGCCCCATGCAATTTGCTCAATCGATTAGACTCCTTAGAATTTTCTTATAATAAATTCTCAGTAGTTTGTTCCAAGCAATTTACCCCATGTAAATAGACACTGCTTAGGTTTATTATTTCTCTAATTTTTTAACAATCTCATGTTCAATTCAGAATTAAAATTGATAAGATTTATAACTTGACAATACCAAAATAGAACATTCATAAGAGTGCTCGCTACAAAGATAGAATAATATAATGGCCTGAACACATATAACATTTTTAAAATATAATTATATTAGTATTATAATAATATTATTTTAAATAACTTAATTTTTAAAAGATCTTTTAAAATGCAATTCTATTAGTATTATAATATTATTATTTTTAATTAAAATATGAATTATTTTTAAATGATCTTTTATCTAAGACCAAGTAAAAATTAATGTCTAAAACTTATCCTATTTTCTAAAATCCAAGCTTATTTTTTGTGATCCAAATATTAAATAAAAATAAATTTAAAAGTTGTGAAGATGAGAGGATTTGTTCCCTAAACTTCTAGTCATTACTAAATTAAGTCACAAGCCCAAACAAATAGGCTTGTGACTTAATTTAGTAAAAGTTATTTAGTTAAGAAGTTAATTATACTTAATCGTAACACCATTCTTGAAATGAATTAACATAGACATGATATTAGTAACACTTACGGTCAACATGATTATGGCTTGGATTATAATTGGACTTGACATGAACCTAATATGAACTATTATAGAATATTGATAACACTAAATTAGTGCCAAAAACTGAATGATAGAAAAGTATCATGTTTTGACTATATTACTTGTGAAGTTATATACTTGATCTTAGCACACACTAAGAATGCATGGTGAATTGTTGGATTCAAAATCCTAAACTCTAGGTTGCCTAGTGGCGTGTCCAAGTTAGATCTACATCATCTGAATACCCTTTTGGGTCTGTGTGAGAAATATTCGAAACATGTGAATTCAAGTAGTTAGCATGTCCAATATCCTGACATCTTAGACTTAGAACAGTTATTGCATAGATTAAAATATAGATGTAACTAGATTAATTTTTATTAACCTCTAATTAATTAACCATTGCTTTTTATTTATGTTCCGTTGTTATCATGTCTCTTTAATTTTTTTTTTTTTTTTTAAAAAGCCATGCTTTATTCTACTTATCAACTTCATATTTTTATCTAGCAAAACATTTGTATTTTTTATCATGATCTGACGGTTTTGTATATATGCCCAAAATTTGAGATAGAACTTACTGAGCTGACTCATGATGACTAGGTATATTTTCTCTGAGTTAGTCGTAGGTTAGTAGATATTGTTGTTTTCATTAGTTATTTTTTCTTATTATAAATAATCATGTAATAAAATTAATGTTTTCATGTGAGTCCATGCTTAATTTAGTTTCCGTTGTTACTCTCCCTATTTGATGTAATAAATTTGAGAATGAAATAAAAGAATTTTTCTTATTGTATTTACTTGTATTAACCATTTTGTAGCTGTGAACTTTGTGAATGATACTAAGTTAGGCTTAACTTATTCATATCGAGTATGTTACAAATACTTGCATATTGTACTTGCATACTATACTTTGGGAATGAGGCATGACATATCTTGTATGTCATATTAATATAAACATCTTGTCAATATACAAGAACATAGGTTTGTGAATCTTTCCATTAGAACTTAATTACATATAGCTTAATTACCTTTTAAATCGCCGAAGAGTGATTCTTTTCTCCCATATATAAAATATTAAAATGGAAATTCTAAATGCGCACCACATTTGACTTAGTGAGCACGATTTTCGCCAGTGCTGCACTGCTGCTCATCATTTTACTATAGGAAGCGGTGCTCACCAAGTCAAGTGTGGTGTGCATCTAGAATTTCCCATTATAGAAAAAACAAAATGGAAAAAAAAAAAAAGAAAAGAAAAGAAAGGAAACATACGTTTTAAGTTTCCAAGTGTCCAGACAACTTCTGTTGGTTACCGTTTAAATTCTGACCCCATTCAAACCTTTTCAAATCTGCCTTTGTGCTGACAAAAGCATTGATTTTAAATAAAGAAAATAAACAAACGAAAACAGTATCCCGCTTCTAACGGCTATATCCTTGAATGAACAAACCCCCTTCTTTAAACCCCAGCAAGAAGAGAAGAGAAGAGAAGAGAAATCAGTCCAAACTTCATCCTCTTTCGTTATCAATCTTTCACCTCACCATGGACTCCTCAACTCCATCAACCCCCATTTCCCATCATCCGAAGCCCCGGTTCCATCCAACCAAAGCGGATGACCCGATTGACTCGCCAGCGCCGGTCCGTTCTCCCCTTCGAGAGCTGCTTCTTCTATCCCCTTCCCCTTATCGAAAGTCGAGGCCACGGCCCCGACCACTTATTGTGGATGAGTGCGCTGATGCTGTGGCTCAAGCAGCTGCGGTGACTCCCTGCAGCAGAAAGAAAGGGAAGAGCAGGGCCTCTGGGGCTTCACCAAGAAATGCACGGCGGGCGAGGCGGCGGCCGGAGAAGGAGACTGTGACGGAGGTACTGCCCTTCGAGGAGGAGGGGGTGAGAGCGAGGAGGAAGAGGCCGAGCAAAGCGAGGGTTCGGAGTGAAGAAGGGTTGGCTCTGGTGGCCTGGGCTCCTCCTTTGAGCCCGTCGCCGAGAATTTGTAAAGAAGAGATCGCCAACGTTGAGAGCTGGAGGAATGGAGATTGGCCCTGGGAGCTGATCGTGGAGCTTGTGATGTGGCAGAATACGGCGAAATCTTTGCTGTGGTTTGGACTGGGGACGATGCTTTTCTTTTCTTCTTGTTTCTCAAAGGATGTCAGCTTCAGGTACTCTTTATATTGGCATTTCTCTCTTTAAAAAAAAAAAAATTTGAAATTTACCTTTTTTGCGCTTTCGCAGCATGATATCGGCACTTGCTCACTTGGGTTTATTGATTCTGGGCTTGGCTTTCCTCCGTGATTCTTTTCCCCAGAGGTATATGTCCAGTTATTGATTTCTTGCTTCTATCTTACTGGACCGGTGTTTGAATAAATGCTGAATATAGTTGAACTTTCTACAGGCAGGAGCAGAAGCCGAAAGCGGAAAACTTTAAGTTAAAGGAAGAAGACATCCTGCGAGTTACTCGGTTGATTTTGCCAATGGTGAATGCAGCTCTGGCCAAGAGCCAGGAGGTTTTCTCCGGCGAGCCATTGATGACTCTAAAGGCAAACTTAATGCTTTTGATTTCCTCTCATTCCCGTTTATGAAATATTTTTTCTCACGATGACACGATCCGGATTCGATTTCAGGTGGCTCCTATTCTTGTTTTCACGGCGAAATATGGTCACCTGATAACACCATGTAGGCTTCTGGCCACTGGTATGGCTGAAATGAGAAGCAGAATCATCATCTAACTTGTGTTGATTAGGTTAAATGTTCAAAATGCATGTCCTAATTAATTGATTATACGAAAACTGCAGGGTTTTTTCTGGGCTTCACTCTCCCGAAATTTTATTCTTGTTACTCGGACAAAATCCTGAGAAAAGGTACTTCAGTTGTGAATAGCATATAATGGAGCCTTGATGTGTCTTGTGAGGATATTCTAGTTTTGTTCTTTAAGTAGTTAAGTTATTTTCTTGATGAATCAGTTGAGGAGACAAGGAGCTACGTTTGGGAATCATGGAAATCTTATCCTCGAAAGAGATTTATAGCAGCATCTGCAGCTATGGTGCTGTGGAATCTGTTCAGTGTCAAAATGAGGGTCTTTGCAGGTATATTTCTGTTTCTATTCCAACTCATTGATTTATTACTAAGAATCTTTATCTGTCGTATTAGATGTAACCGTATCGCTGCAAGTAGTGCAATCTGTTTGCATGAACAAATATGAACTAGTTGCTTCCTTCGAGCGTACATCATTTTTGGAACTTTATTTAATTCGCAAGTTGACTTGTGCATGGAAAGGTGTGTGTTGTGCTTGAAGTTTACCATTTTATCTTATTAGGTGTTTGCATAAGTATGATATTTGATTCGGCTGTTATGCCTGCTACATCAGAAACTTTTTCCTTGAAGAAATCAGATTGTGCCGGATAAGAGGTGGCCGAAGGAAGATGTCCAGTCTCAAAACATCTTGCAATAAATTCGATCTAATATATGATCTCCAAGATTTAACCCTGTTGAATCAGTGCAGATGGTTCCATCTTTCCCTCCACTTAATATATCATATGAAATCCATCAATCTTTATGCAGATAAATTTTTGCAGATCTTAATGTTAAAAATGCTGCATTACTTAAGCCCTTGGTTGACTTGGATGGAACTCATTCTAAATGGAAAAAAAAAAAGTATTTATGGAAGTAAGAGTACTATGTGCTGTATATCAATCAATATAAAAAAAAAATTGTGGCATTGAAAGTGTGTGATCCATTTTTGCAGCATTTATCTCTCTTGTGGCTCTACGCCATCACCATCAACAGCAAATAGGAAGTGACGGTGTTGAAAATGAAAACAGAGAGGCAGCACTGCAGCAAAAAGGAAGTGAGACTGCTGAAAAATGAAGACGAAGAAGAGCTGCAGCAAGCAACCATGTTAGCAGAATAGGAGGAGTTCGCAGCTAGTTTCGGAGCAAACTCTTGCAATAACCACCTGTACATTTTTCTTTATATGCATGTGCCATCTTTTGCTCTTCTACAAAAATTAAGGAGCACACTGACACATGAAAATGAAGCCATTTCACCCGAGAATCGCCTTGTAACCTATTCTAACTTTGCTTTCCTAAACAATAACTGAACGAACTAGTTCTTGTTTTAACATAATGAGGTTGTGTGCACAGTAAAATATTTAGTTCCAGACAAACAATAAGATGGTTTTACTCTGGTATGCAAAGGACATCCAAATTTTTAGGGTCAGTCTCCTCCATTCAGCTCTTTTAAGCAAAAGCCATGTTTTTAATGTATATAGTTTTAGGCCTATACTTAATTGGCTTTTGTCAATTCATATTACCTATTGCATGTGTACTCATAAGAAAGACCCTCATGCTCCGTCTGGGCACGTTTTATGCATGCGTTAGTTATAGCCTAGTTCTGAAATAACGGCGTTGTGGCATACAGTCAGTACGTGCATCACATTGCTTCATCAGTTAAGCTCCTGGTTAGTGCAAAACTAAGTAACATTTCAATCTGTTTGTAAGAAGTGCAAGAGTTTCAGCCATACGGAGGTCATCTGTCATCCAGCAATCATAGTTTGGATGCCTAATCTCAAAACCAATGAAGATGCACCTATGGAGCCAACGTCAGATGGAACTACTGAACCTAATGATGTTGTTGCAAGTACAAAAATTGCAATAGAGGAGTAAGTTATTACTCATTATCATAGTGGATAACAAGGAGAATTAAAACATACAAGAAGCCTTGATCATGCAAGAACATCCAAGATAGACTGACTAGATTTCTACTAACAATGACAAAGTGGAGGAGATAATTTGCAAGGAGATTTCCATACCTAGAGAAAGGAGTGAACTCTAAAATAGCTAAACTTACAAATAAAGATGCGTTAAAGGCTATTTTCATGGCACCAAATAGCTCAGCCTCAATCGAGCTAATTTTATTGTCAAGTAGAGTTGTAGTCTAGAAATCTTTAAAAGATATACCCAAGTTTACTGTGGTTGAAAATGAGAAATAGAAAGATAAGATAGAGAAACAAAAGACAATGAAAAGAGAAAATAAGAAATCTGCTTCACTTCAGTAGCGGACAATCATCTGCAGAAACCAACAAGAATTTCTGACAATATAGAAGAAATATGAATTAGCCTCACAAGCTAACTTCAAGGAAAGAATTCAGGTGGAATTTGAAACACAATCCATCTCTTGAATGCAAGATATTTTGAGATTATTTGTACACAATTTTTAGGTTTTGGAGTTTTAGTTTCCTTTCACTCATATGGAGCCTAATAATGATTCTATTTACCATTCTAGAGCATAATGATGGGATTACTTGTGGAGTTATCATTGGACTAATTTTTTGTTTAGCAAATCTAAATGTTGATCAAATGTTTAGAAATGTCATCAACACAGTTACACAGTCCACATTATTCAAGAAAAACTTCTAAAATGGATATAAAAATAAAATAATCCAATCCACGTAGTTCACAAAAGTTTTCCAAAATGGATATCAAAAATAAAATAATCTCAAAAATCGGCTTGGGGGAAAAATATTTCTCAATCACGACTAATTCAAATATGGAAGTTCGAAATTCTCAATTAGAGAGTTATGGACTTATCTAGTTTTGGATTCATATTAAAACTACTTCATTAATTAAATTCAGACTTATCAAGTCCAATTTTATCAAATCGATTAATCAGTACTTTGCAAGTTCGGATTCATTTCCTACTAATCCACACAATCTAAACTCTGATTGCCGCCTCCCTCTCCCTTCTCCCACACTTAGCTCTCCCCAAGCTTGAATCCCTTAACCTCTCTCAAAATCCCTCTCCCTCTCTCAAAGCCCTCTCTCTCTCTCTCTCTCTCTCTCTCTCTCTCTCTCTCAAACCTCTATTCTCCCTCCATCTGCCATCCCTCCCTCATTCAAGGCCCCCTCCCTCTGTCAAAACCACTATTTCTCTCTTTATCTGCCCTCTCTCTCTCTTTCAAAACCCCTTCATCCTCTCCCCCTCTCTCTAACCTTTTCTCCCTCTCTCAAAACCACTCTTCCTCTATCTACTCTTTTTGTCTCTCAAAACAATCTCTCAAAAACTCTCTCCCTCTCAAAACATCTCCCATTTAGATCATTCTCGCTCTTTGAATCTCTCTATTCACTATCTCTCTCTCCCTCTCCTCACACACCAATTGGATATGCAATCACATCTTTCTACCACCGCAACCGCACCATCTAGAGCAATCATGAGTGAGTTTTTTCATTTATTTTCATTATATTTTCATGTTTAATCTTCCATATCAATATGCTTAAGTATAACGATAATTTGCTTAATTTATAAAAAATTCTAATGATAATTAGAGTAATTTTCAATATGACAAAAATAAAAATTCTATGGTCCTACTTTTGTGAATAGAAATTTTTACAAGTAGGAACGAAGATATGTTAAGTATGATTGTATGAGTAAATTAAATAGACTGAAATCAATAGGTGTGATAATGAACAATTTTGTTTTATTTTTTCTTCGCTTCTATGGTACTTTTATAATCGAAACAAATAATAAACTTAAATATATTATACTTAGTGGGAATATAAAGTTGTTAGTGATAATAACATCAAATACATATAAAGAGCTCCTTGAGAGGGGAGGCAAGAGAGAGGTAGATGGAGAGCGAGAGAGATTAGGAAAGAGAGGGGAGAGAGGTTTGATAGAGAGAGCATAGTTAATATATCAGATATGTTGAAATGGCAGGAATTCAGACATGGCATGTCCAGATTCCTCATAATAGGAATCTAAACATGCCACATCACCAGAATCCTCCTTACAACAACCCTGTGTTTGGATTATATATGGAAGGCATTTGTTCATTGAGTTTTATATTGGATCATATATGAAAACAGTATGCATTGTCCAATATGATCAAAAAGTAAAATTATATAATCATACTTTTTGTGAATAGAAATTCACAAATCATTGTTTACAAACGGGAATGAAGGCATACTAAGCCTAATCTTAAGACTAAATTAAATAATTATAAAATTATTAGGTATGATGATGAATAATTTTGTTTTGTTAGTTCTTCGCTTCCAGCTGCGGATCCAAACATTCGAGCCGGAGGAGGCAAAATTGGACAGAGTTTTAAGAGGAGAAAAATTCAAATCAAGAAAAGCAAGGCTACACTGGGCAAACAGCCTCACACACGTGAGGCTAATAGCCTCGCATACGCAAGTCTAGCAGCCCCGTGCGGGGCTAATAGCCCCGCGCGAGGATAATAGCCTCGCGCGCGAGGCTGATTCCAATTTTCAAACAGGGTTTCCTTCTGAATTTTTACTAGAGTTCCAATTACAAATATATCCAATCACTTTGAATTAAAGATTTCAGATCCAAATACAAGTTCAGATGTTGAATTGAGTTGGGATTCTATTCTTATCCCTAAGAAAACCGCTGAACTATAAATAGAGGCCAAGAGGGGAGTTTTAAGGATCTTTGGAAGATCTTTGGAGACCCTATAACTGATTTTCTAGTGCGAAGGCATGCCAACCAGCAGTAAGAACCACCGGCCAGAAGCACTCTCCATCATCTCTCCATATTCACAACCGATTTAAGTATTAGATCGTCAATAGAGTACGAGATTGATGCTCCATAGCCATGTTTAGAATTCTCCCTTTTATAAAAGATAGAGACGTGTTATAAGCCTCTCATTTGTTTTCTTGTTTCTTTTCATTGTAATTTGAAGAGTTATTATAATCTTTAAATCCATGGCAATGAAAGAAAGCGCAATCTTCGCAGAAAATAAGCTGGATACCACAGTGGAAGAAGTTTTCTACACCGACAAGGAGATCATGACCTAATCTAATACTAGAAAAATTGTAAGTCATGGAGATGCTAGTCGTAGAAATTGATCAGTAAAAATATGAGGAATACTTATCCTTTAGATCGGTAAGTCTAGTCAAAACACGGCTCCATCGCCGCTTGGAAACCCTAAGTACATATTCGAATGACAAGAGGACTCCCGTTGGATAGGAGTTCCTCGTGTTGGCAGTGAAAATTTCTAAGTTAAAAGGATTTTCCACAATAGAACGCGGAGCCAACTCAATAGCCCCGCGTTTGGTTATATTAACCCTGCGTTTGAATAAAACGCGGAGATGTTTAATAGCTCCGCGTTGATTCCGCAGTCTGGCTTGTATTAGACTCGCGTTTGAGTAAAACGCGGAGATGATCAATAGCTCCGCGTTAGCTCCGCGTTTTGGTTATTTAGCGCCGCGTTTTGATGCGATTAAAGCTCCGCGTAAGCAGATAACCTGAATCTCAAATTGATTGAGATTATGATTTTGGGCTTATCCAAATACCCGAATCAAGTCTAATCAGAATTCCATCGAAACTAAGATATTTGATTGGAATCCTGGATGAATGCGAGTTCTATTTAGATAGAAACTCTTGCATTAACCTGGGCCTATAAATACCTTCCTGGTGAAACCCTAAGGGTCTGCTTTTTGGCATCGGAAGTTTCCTATCGATCCTTTGGCAATTCAAGTACGCGAAAGAGCCTTGAAGCCTTTGCTGATCATCTTCTGAAATCTTGGAGAATTCAAGTTACACACAGAGCCTTGAGTTCGTGAAGATCAGAGAAAGTCACCATCTTCTTTCTGGAGTTCTTGAGAAGTTCGAGTTACCCGAGAGAGCCTTGAACAAATCAAAACCAGAGAAGATCGTCTATAATCGGCCGATATCTTTAAAAGAGAAGATTTCAACGTACCGATCGTCCAAAGGAACTACTATAGATCCCATCGCCACAGATCCCACGAAACTATTGTAAAAGAGAGAGATTGAACTATAAAATCCTCTCGTTTGTTCTCTTTATATCTTGTTCACTTCTATTGTAATCTAAGATGTGTTCAATAGAAGGAAGCGAAGAAACTTTTGCGACGAACAAATTGGCGACCGCAGTGGGAGCCGTCTCTTTCACTGATGAAGAGATTGTGGCGCAATCGGACGTTGACTTGATCGGATCCGAAGTAGACACGCTGGTCGTTGAAATCGACCAGCAGAAGTACGAGGAGTTCCTCTCCTCCGGATCAGGTGACTTGGATGAGACACGGCACTATCGTCGCATGTACTCCGATGCCCGAGTGACGGGTAGAAAGGTATCCACCGAGAGATGGGGATCCTTGGAGACTGCGGCTATAGAGCCGGAGTTCACACAAGAAATCCTAGCCGAGGATGAGCTTCCGATTGCCGAAGAAGACTTGGAAACTGGACTGACCAGGACCCAACTCCGGAATAGGAACCGGAGCGCGAGGCGTAGAGCCCTCAAAGCCCACCTTGGATGCGGAGCTAACTCTAGAGGACGCGAGGCTATGGTCCCTCGCAAATTGGCTCGCGCTACCCACAAGACCAATCTCTACCGCGTTAAACGCGAAGATACAACTTGCCTTAAAAGCAAGGAAAAGCTAGCATGTGATTTTCCACGCGAGGCTGGTAATACTGGCGAGTTACGCAAGATTCCTGACACTCGCGAGTTACGCGAGTATAAAAATTATTCAAAGCCAGCGTGTGATTCTCCAAGCGAGGCTATTACTGTGCCTAGCGAGAGACGCGAAGCCAGTAATACTTGCAATAAACGCAAGACTTCTAACACCCACAAGGAACGGGAAAATAATTGGCAGATAGTTGTCAGTCGTAAAAATCGCGCTAAGCGCGAAGCTATGATCTGCATTAATCGTAAAGATAAGCCAGCGCGCAAGAACTTCCCTTCACGTGGGGTTATTATTCCAGAAGCTAAACTTCCAAGGACACACCAAGCTAGCGAGAAACGCGAGGCTAGTGTAGATAAGCGCGGAGCTATTCTTCAGGCCTGCAATGTGAAACGCGAGGCTATTCCTAAGCCACGCGAGGATCGGTCCGACCCCAGAGTCAGGGTTGATCAATCAAAGAAGCTTCAGTGGATTCCTAAACATTCTCAAGAGTTGAATGGACCTCTTGATTCCATAGCTAGAGGCACTGACCTCCTGGAACATCTCTCTAAGAAGAGAGGCATAGACCAACTTCAAGTTGAACATAGTTGCCATTGCCAGCAACTTGTGACAGCAGTATCAGCCGTGATGGATAACTGTAGCTGCAGCAAGAACAGGATATCTGTGTTCGACCGATTAAACGAGTCAAACCAGAATCCTGCTAAGAAGACAAGAACCACTCCTCTGAAACAAGGAAGAGCTGTAACTTCCAACATGGTAGGAAAAGGGAAGAAAATTGCAGAGACGGATGATGATTCAGAATCGAGCGATGATGAACCTCATCGTATTACTCGACTAAGATCAGGAGCCGTCCCGCCCCGAAATTATAAGAAACTTGCAGGGGGTTCTTACGACGAGGACAGCAATAATTCTGCTATAGCCTCGCCCCCATCCTCTATATCGTCTCGGCTACAGAAGTCAGCATCGCATATGGCAGATAAGTCTGACGATATCAATCAGAGATTTGAAGCTCAAGAAAAGATGATTCAAGAGCAGCAAAAGATGATTGAAGGACTCAAAGTCATGCTATCGAGGTTTGTTGAAGATAACGCCAAAAAGGGCAAAGAAACTTTGAATGAAGAAGAACAGGAAGAGAAAGCCCACTCGATGCATGAGGAAGATGATAGATTTTCTTTCCATGATCCGCATGGCGAAAAGATAGAAAAGCTGCAGAGTCAACTCGAAGTTTTAATGCGTAAAAAGGAGTTGAAAGAAGCTGGGGTCTCTAGACCGTATCCTCCTGAATGGGATATGATACCTTACCCACCAAAGTATAAGCCGCTCAAGTTAGAGCCATACGACGGGAAGGGATCGCCCAGTCAGCATATATATTACTTTTTGTCCCAAGCAGGACACTTAATGGGTAATGATCCCATCATGACCAAAGTATTTGCAAGTACTTTGCGAGGGCCTGCCTTTACTTAGTTCATGCAGTTGCCCCCAGGTACTATTAATACCTGGTTAGATGTTGAGAAATTATTTCTCTCACGTTTCTTCGAGGATGACACCGAGATTACTGTTCATTCCCTCCTTGCAACTAGGCAAGAAGAACAAGAAACGGTTAAAGATTTCATAGAAAGGTTCCGGGAGAAGTCCGTACATTGTAAACACGAAATGATCCAGGAAACTCTAGTCGAGACCTGTCGACACAACCTTAAGACCAATGTGCTCCTCAAAATGGGGGCCGTAGAGTCTAAGACGTGGAGGGACCTGCTCAAACAAGGAGAGCAAGCTGAAGACTTGATTCGCCGAGTCGAGGAATCCCGCGGATCAAGAAACGCTGGGGTAGTAAGCCATATACCCAAAACAATAGCAATAAGAATAAAGGGAAAGCAGTCATGTCGTCAGAAGCTGCTCCTTAGAAAACCGGTCCTCCGCCAGAGCCAAAGCCTCAAGGACAACGAGGATCAAGGCAAATCAGACCGCAACAAGAAAGGAATTACACTTTCAAGGCGGAACAGACACATATCCTCTTTCATCTGCTCCAGAAGAAAGGAATGCTAAAACTTCCGGAGAATAAGAAGCCAGAAGATGCGGGTAAGACTAAAGACTCCAATTACTGTCTTTATCACCGGAATGTTGGACACCCTACCAGGGATTGTTTTCCCCTTAAGAACAGAATCCAAGCACTAATAGAGGCTGGAGTTTTGACGCTTAAGGAAGAGCAGAAGAAAGTCACTGCCAATATGGCAACCATAATGGTCGGAACCCACGAGTTTCCCACAGGAGTGACCCCAATCCCTAAGGGTAAGATGGTCATGAAGAATCTTGATCCGCACAACAAAGCCCAAGAGGGACTTGTCCCCGTAACAACCCAAAAGGGGGAAGTTATGTGGGTTCACCCTGACTTGCTGGAAGATGAACAATGGACTACTTCAAGAAGTCAAGGGAAGAAGCGGACTGTTAACGCCATTTCTGCGGATATAAAGAAAGAATATATAGTTTCGGCGGCCTTCATAGATTCTGAAGAAGAACCCGAAATTATGGCCACTCATCAAGATGGGCCAGGCCCTTCCGGTACTCGATCTGGAAAGACATATCTTAAGGACTACACTAGAGTGGATCCAAAAGATATCTTGCCGAACTCGCAAAGCCTGCGATGCAGAAAGGACTTCGTTTCCAGAAGAATCCTACCAGAGATGAAGGAGCCAAAGAAACTCCCTTCGAATTTGACATAATTGCGCAGTTGGCTAACATCCCAGCGCGAGTAACGCTTTACGAATCGTTGAGATTATCAAAATCAATACGTGAAGTTCTAAGAGAGGCCTTGGCAGACTCTGAGTCGTTCCTAGCTCAGATTGTCGAGCCGGCCATCGAAGAGCGGGACTCTTGCCCCCACTGTCATCAAGTGAGGAGGCAAGTCCCACAAATCATCTTCTCTCCAGAAGACATGCAGGTGAGGAATATAAAGCATAATAGGCCTTTATATTTCACTGGATATGTCGGGTCCACAAAAGTGGACCGAATTCAGATTGATCCAGGTTCTGCACTCAGCGTCGTGCCCAGTAGATTGATGCAGCTGTTGGGGATTTCCCTTCATCGCTTGACACCTACACACACTACCATCTATGGATTCAACGCTAATAATAGCCATCCTCTTGGTAAGATCCGATTGCGGTATCAAATTGGAGACTTGAAAACGGAGGTTACATGCTATGTAATTGACGCTGATACCTCCTACAATATTTTATTGGGGCGACCTTGGATCCACTCTCATATGATAGTTCCGTCGACTCTTCACCAGTGCATGAAATATTGCGATGAGGAAGGAGAGGTCCGGATACTAATTGCTGACAAGCAGCCATTTAAAGGGTTGGAAAATTACTTCACAGATACTGCACTCTACAAGCCAGCACATGAAGTTTCCAATGACAGTCTTAGCAAGTCTCCAAAGCCCGACGACAGTGGCAATGAAGCCGACACTGAGTACGAGCTCCTTGGAGAAGATGATGGGGGTGATTATGAAATCAACCCTCACCTAGATCTTAGCTTAGGTCTTGATAATATAGTGGATGTAACAGAAAGTGAATGGGTTATTAATGAAAATGTAAAGTTAGTCTACGAGCATGCTGTAGCTACTGAGTCTGAGCCCTCTTGTACCTCCACCGAAGCGGATGGCCTGACCGAACTTGAAGTTCTGGCGGCATACCATTTGCCCTTCAGGTCTTCCCTCCTCTCTCAATTAAAAATAACCGAGGATCAAGGGTACTTCTTTGAAGTGCCTCCCCGACAGAAGTCCCAAAGGCCGATCATATTCGGCAAAGTGGCCACGTCGCCTCGACAGAGACAAAGTAGTGAAAGTGATGAACAAACATTACCTCAATTTCACTTATATGAGCAAAGGTCCCAACAGATGATGGAGAAAATGGGATATAATTTTACCCAGAAGCCGGGATTAAACTTTGGAAAAGGGCGGCGGAATCTCATACCCTCGTTTAGACCGAGAGGAAAGAGCCCTGATTATTATCAGAAGACCCGCAGGGGGTTGGGTTATGTATCTACTCCACCTTCGTCACCATTAAATGATGAAGAGAGTCCTTCGGCCAAAGAAGAAACATTTTCACCAGATCATGATTCAGATATAAGCACCGGTGCTTGGTTTCAATTTTTGACAATCAATATGGTTTCAGCCAAGCCAGAAAGCGACGAGAAACCAATTGACGTTCAAGATGATGCTTGGGCTAGGCATATGGATACTCTCTGGGATGTCCGCTTTGAACAGTGTGACCCGCCCACAGAAGACAAATTAATACAGGTTAACATGGGAACGGAAAAAAATTCGAAACCCATTTTCATAAGCGACACACTAACTCCTTTAGAAAAAGAGGAACTTATATCTCTTATCAAAGAGTATATAGATGTGTTCGCATGGAGTTATGAAGATATGCCTGGGCTTGACCCTCAAATTGCCACACATCGGTTAAATATAAAAGAAGATGTCAAACCTGTTAAACAACAACAGAGGCGTTTTCGACCGGAATTGATGGAGGCAATAGTTGCTGAGGTCAATAAGCTTATACAATCCGGGTTCGTCCGTGAAGAACAACACCCAGACTGGGTGGCAAACATAGTGCCAGTTCGCAAAAAGAATGGCAAAATCCGGATATGCATTGACTTTCGAGATCTGAACGCTGCATGTCCCAAGGATGAATTTCCACTCCCCATCACCGACGTGATGATAGATAATACTTGCGGTTATGAGAGGATGTCCTTTATGGATGGCTTCTCAGGTTATAACCAAATCAAGATGCACCCAGATGATGAAAAGCATACAGCTTTCAGAACGTCACAGGGGGTATACTGTTATACGGTGATGCCATTCGGATTAAAGAATGCAGGTGCCACCTACCAACGCGCAATGAGCGCCATATTCAAAGAACACCTACGCAGAACAGTGGAGTGCTATGTGGATGACTTAGCAGTTAAAAGCAAAGACAAAGAAGATCATCTTCACGATTTAAGAGTGGTCTTCGATCTTATGCGGAAACATCACTTGAAGATGAATCCTACCAAGTTGTTCATGGGGGTATCCAGCGGGAAGTTTCTAGGGTTCGTAATAACTTCAAAAGGAATTTTCCTCGACCCGAAAAAGGTAAAAGCGATTAGCGAAATGCCGCCTCCCCGCAATCTTAAGGAATTAAGGGGATTACAAGGAAAGCTCGCTTATATTCGACGCTTCATTTCCAACCTATCTGGACGATGCCAGCCATTCTCAAAACTTATGAAAAAGAGAGTGTCTTTTATATGGGATGAGGCATGTCAGCAGGCATTTGATGACCTCAAGGATTACCTTACTAAGCCTCCTGTACTAATGGCACCAGCCCCTGGGCAGCCCTTCCTTATATATGTAAGGGCCATGGATAATGCTTTAGGAGCATTACTTGCTCAATATAATGAGCACGGCCATGAACATGCCCTCTACTATTTAAGTAGAACAATGATTGAGGCCGAACAGCGGTATACCCCGATTGAAAAAGAATATTTAGCCCTAGTGTTTGCTGTTCAGAAAATGCGACACTACCTTTCGGGGAAAACAATTCATGTCATATCACGGGTTAATCCCCTGAAAATTCTGATGACAAAACCAGGATCCTTGAATGGCCGATTGGCAAAATGGGCGCTCTTACTATCGCCCTATGACATACATTTTGTCCCTCAAAAGGCAATGAAGGGACAGGCAATCGCTGATTTCCTTGCAGACCATCCAATTTGGTCCAAATTAAAGCAGACATCAGAAGTCAACACAGTTACCGGAGAACAACCTTGGCAAATGTTCTTTGATGGTGCCGCGAGACGATCTGCTGCTAGAGTGGGGGTTGTGCTAATATCCCCACATAAACATATATTGCCTAACGGTTACTCATTAACAGAACCTTGCACTAATAATGTAGCGGAGTACAACGCGTTTATTATCGGCTTAAAAATAGCTCTGCAACTGGGGGTGAACCATCTAGAGGCATATGGAGACTCTAAACTCATTATCAATCAGATGACAGGTGAGTATGAAGTCAGACATGAAACCCTCATCCCCTATCATCAGCTAGCTATTGAGCTAGCAGGATATTTTGAACAATTTTACATATACCACATATCTCGAAATGGGAACATATATGCAGATGCTCTTGCCGCATTAGCCGCAATACTGGCAATCCCGCCAGGTGAAGCTAAAAGCATCACCATTGGTAGTAGAGAACTCCTCCACCCAGACGTGGTATCTCAAGCCGAAGAGGTATGCCAGATTGGCTTAAAGTTAGAACCCCGTGATTGGCGATTTCCTTTTGTGGATTATGCCTTACATGAGATATTACCAGAAGATCCTAAGGAAGCCACCTCAATAAAGAGGAAGGCCCAAAGATTTCATTACGACCAGAAACTTCAGACTTTGTATAGAAAGTCAAGAGGTGGTCTATTGCTACGCTGCATATCAAAAGCAGAAGCAGAACAAGTGCTAAAAGAAACACATGATGGAATATGTGGAGCTCATCAGCCCGGTCCCAAACTTGGAGACCGTATAAGAAGGCTGGGGTACTACTGGCCGAGCATGGTTACGGAAGCAATGGCATACGCTAAACGATGTCATGCATGCCAAATACATGCCAATTTTATTCATCAACCCCAAGAATACTTGCACAATACCGTCGCAAGCTGGCCATTTGAAGCGTGGGGAATTGACATTGTAGGGCCAATAACTCCCCCGTCATCCAGAGGACATCTGTTTATTCTTGCAATAACCGATTATTTTTCAAAGTGGGCCGAAGCCGTGCCCATGAAAGAGGTGAAAACGACAGATGTAATCAAGTTTATCAAGCATCATATCATTTACCGATTCGGCGTCTCTCGACGGATCATTCATGATAATGGTCCGCAATTCATCAATCAGGGATTCTCCAGATTCTGCAATAAGTTCAGAATCAAAGATATTGCTTCTACACCATATAACCCTGCGGCTAATGGGTTAGCAGAAGCTTTCAACAAGACGATCATCAAACTCCTTATGAAGTTCGTCTCTTCCAATAAACGAGATTGGGATGAAAAGTTGGGAGAATGTTTATGGGCTTATCGCACCACCGTTCGCACCCCGACCAAGGCAACCCCGTTCTCTTTGGTTTATGGAAGTGAGGCTGTCTTGCCTCTTGAAATCCAGATACCATCATTAAGAGTGGCTTTAACCACAAAGATGACGACAGAAGAGCGCCATCAGTAAAGACTGCAAGAACTAGAGGCGTTAGATGAGAAACGTCTCAGGGCTCAACAACAAATTGAGTTGTATCAAGCCCGAATATCTCAAACGTTCAATAAGAACGTTAAACCAAGGACCTTTAGGCAAGGAGACTTGGTTCTAGCTGTTAAGAGGCCAATGGTACTAACCCACAAGACTAAGGGTAAATTTGAACCCAAGTGGGAAGGACCGTTTGTTGTAGAGACAGTATACTCCAGTGGAGCCTGTCGCTTAATGAATCAAGACGGCGACAGGATGATGATGCCGATCAATGGCAAATTTCTAAAGAAATACTATTTTTAGTACCCCTGGAGATACGCGTCTTCTCTTTTTCTTAGGCATGCGCATTGTGCGCCTCTGACCTAAACCTGGTGAGTTTGGTTCTCAAGTTTGAACCACCTCCAGTCTTTTTATTAGGCATGCACAGTTTGGCGCCTCTGACCTAAACCCTGGTGTGTTTGGAGTACCCAGTTCAAGTTATGCGAGAGAGCCTTGAACCGCCTCCAGTTTGGTTCTCAAGTTTGAACCACTATCAGTCTTTTCTTGGGCATGCGCAGTTTGGCGCCTCTGACCCAAACCTGGTGTGCTTAGTTCTCAAGCTTGAACAGCCCCCAATCTTCTTTTAGGCATGTGTAATTAAGCGCCTCTGACCTAAAAAGTATGAATTGCCCAACGCCGACTAGGCAATAGGAAGAGAACAAGTTTCTCGCCAACCCATCATGCAGGGGTAAAAGTATGAATTGCCCAATGCCAACTAGGCAATGGGAAAAGAACTAGTTTCTCGCCAACCCATCATACTGGGGTAAAAGTATGAATTGCCCAACGCCAACTAGGCAATGGGAATAGAATAAGTTTCTCGCCAACCCATCATGCTGGGGTAAAAGTATGAATTGCCGAACGCCAATTAGGCAATGGGAAGAGAACTAGTTTCTCGCCAACCCATCATACTGGGGTAAAAGTATGAATTGCCCAACGCCAACTAGGCAATGAGAAGAGAATTAGTTTCTCGCCAACCCATCATGCTAGGGTAAAAGTATGAATTGCCCAACGCCAACTAGGCAATGGGAAGAGAACAAGTTTCTCGCCAACCCATCATGTTTAGGTAAAAGTATGAATTGCCCAACGCCAACTAGGCAATGGGAAGAGAACTAGTTTCTCGCCAACCCATCATACTTGGGTAAAAGTATGAATTGCCCAACGCCGGCTAGGCAATGGGAAGAGATTAAATTTCTCGCCAACCCATCATACTGGGGTAAAAGTATGAATTGCCCAACGCCGACTAGGCAATGGGAAGAGAACAAGTTTCTCGCCAACCCATCATACTGGGGTAAAAGTATGAATTGCCCAACGCCGACTAGGCAATGGGAAGAGAACAAGTTTCTCGCCAACCCATCATACTGGGGTAAAAGTATGAATTGCCCAACGCCGACTAGGCAATGGGAAGAGAACAAGTTTCTCGCCAACCCATCATGCTGGGTTAAAGTATGAATTGCCCAACGCCGACTAGGCAATGGGAAGAGAACAAGTTTCTCGCCAACCCATCATACTGGGGTAAAAGTATGAATTGCCCAACGCCAACTAGGCAATGGGAAGAGAACAAGTTTCTCGCCAACCCATCATACTGGGGTAAAAGTATGAATTGCCCAACGCCAACTAGGCAATGGGAAGAGAACTAATTTCTCGCCAACCCATCATACTGGGGTAAAAGTATAAATTGCCCAACGCCAACTAGGCAATGGGAAGAGAACTAGTTTCTCGCCAACCCATCATACTGGGGTAAAAGTATGAATTGCCCAACGCCAACTAGGCAATGGGAAGAGAACAAGTTTCTCGCCAACCCATCATGCTGGGGTAAAAGTATGAATTGCCCAACGCCAACTAGGCAATGGGAAGAGAACTAGTTTCTCGCCAACCCATCATACTGGGGTAAAAGTATGAATTGCCCAACGCCAACTAGGCAATGGGAAGAGAACAAGTTTCTCGCCAACCCATCATACTGGGGTAAAAGTATGAATTGCCCAACGCCAACTAGGCAATGGGAAGAGAATAAGTTTCTCGCCAACCCATCATGCTGGGGTAAAAGTATGAATTGCCCAACGTCGATTAGGCAATGGGAAGAGATTAAGTTTCTCGCCAACCCATCATGCTGGGGTAAAAGTATGAATTGCCCAACGCCAACTAGGCAATGGGAAGAGAACTAGTTTCTCGCCAACCCATCATACTGGGGTAAAAGTATGAATTGCCCAATGCCAACTAGGCAATGGGAAGAGAACAAGTTTCTCGCCAACCCATCATGCTGGGGTAAAAGTATGAATTGCCCAACGCCAACTAGGCAATGGGAAGAGAACTAGTTTCTCGCCAACCCATCATACTGGGGTAAAAGTATGAATTGCCCAATGCCAACTGGCAATGGGAAGAGAACAAGTTTCTCACCAACCCATCATACTGGGGTAAAAGTATGAATTGCCCAACGCCAACTAGGCAATGGGAAGAGAATTAGTTTCTTCCCTACCCATCATACTGGGGTAAAAGTATGAATTGCCCAACGCTAACTAGGCAATGGGAAGAAAACAAGTTTCTCGCCAACCCATCATACTGGGGTAAAAGCATGAATTGCCCAACGCCAACTAGGCAATGGGAAGAGAAGAAGTTTCTCGCCAACCCATCATGCTGGGGTAAAAGTATGAATTTCCCAAGGCCAACTAGGCAATGGGAAGAGAACAAGTTTCTCGCCAACCCATCATGCTGGGGTAAAAGTATGAATTGCCCAACGCCGACTAGGCAATGGGAAGAGATTAAATTTCTCGCCAACCCATCATACTGGGGTAAAACTATGAATTGCCCAACGCCGACTAGGCAATGGGAAGAGACAAGTTTCTCGCGAACCCATCATGCTGGGGTAAAAGTATGAATTGCCCAATGCCAACTAGGCAATGGGAAGAGAACTAGTTTCTCGCCAACCCATCATACTGGGGTAAAAGTATGAATTGCCCAACGCCAACTAGGCAATGGGAAGAGAACAAGTTTCTCGCCAACCCATCATACTGGGGTAAAAGTATGAATTGCCCAATGCCAATTAGGCAATGGGAAGAGAATAAGTTTCTCGCCAACCCATCATGCTGGGGTAAAAGTATGAATTGCCCAACGTCGATTAGGCAATGGGAAGAGATTAAGTTTCTCGCCAACCCATCATGTTGGGGTAAAAGTATGAATTGCCCAACGCCAACTAGGCAATGGGAAGAGAACTAGTTTCTCGCCAACCCATCATACTGGGGTAAAAGTATGAATTGCCCAATGCCAACTAGGCAATGGGAAGAGAACAAGTTTCTCGCCAACCCATCATGCTGGGGTAAAAGTATGAATTGCCCAACGCCAACTAGGCAATGGGAAGAGAACTAGTTTCTCGCCAACCCATCATACTGGGGTAAAAGTATGAATTGCCCAGTGCCAACTGGCAATGGGAAGAGAACAAGTTTCTCACCAACCCATCATACTGGGGTAAAAGTATGAATTGCCCAACGCCAACTAAGCAATGGGAAGAGAATTAGTTTCTTCCCTACCCATCATACTGGGGTAAAAGTATGAATTGCCCAACGCTAACTAGGCAATGGGAAGAAAACAAGTTTCTCGCCAACTCATCATACTGGGGTAAAAGCATGAATTGCCCAACGCCAACTAGGCAATGGGAAGAGAAGAAGTTTCTCGCCAACCCATCATGCTGGGGTAAAAGTATGAATTTCCCAAGGCCAACTAGACAATGGGAAGAGAACAAGTTTCTCGCCAACCCATCATGCTGGGGTAAAAGTATGAATTGCCCAACGCCGACTAGGCAATGGGAAGAGATTAAATTTCTCGCCAACCCATCATACTGGGGTAAAACTATGAATTGCCCAACGCCGACTAGGCAATGGGAAGAGACAAGTTTCTCACCAACCCATCATGCTGTGGTAAAAGTATGAATTGCCCAACGCCGACTAGGCAATGGGAAGAGAACAAGTTTCTCGCCAACCCATCATACTGGGGTAAAAGTATGAATTGCCCAACGCCAACTAGGCAATGGGAAGAGATTAAATTTCTCGCCAACCCTTTCATACTGGGGGTAAAAAAAAAGTATGAATCGCCCAATACCGATAAAGTAAAGGGAAGAGGAAAAGTTTGGCATTTTAGCCCAAACGTAATCCTCGACAACTCACCATGTTGAGAGGAATAACATGGCTAGCCCAACTTAAACGGTAGTTGGTAAAGGCTAATTAAATCCGTTAATACCTGGGGGTTTGCTAAAAATCTCATATTAAACTTTAATTTTTACTTCGGCTCGAGAAATTGAGCATAAACGGTACCGAGATAAATCGTTTTGACGACAGGTTATTTGTTGGGCAAGCAAATCTGTTTTGAAGCCGGCAAATAAAAGAGTCAAAAGAATCATCTTTATTAAAAAGGTGAAGATACAAAAAGAATTTCAAAAAAACATCGTAAGGTTATCTCTCTCCTGTTTACGAAGTTCTTATTACAAGGAAGATAAAAGCGTAAAGAGAGATGAAACTATTGGCCTCCCAGGAGTCTCAATTGGTTTATTGTCTCGTCCAAATTTCTACGATAAGAAGCCTCCACGGTTTGCTGAGCTTGCCTACGCAACTCATCGTCACTTATTGTAAGTTGTTGCTGGCGAGATTCTTCTATGGCACGATTCCTGGCCATCTCTTCTTGCTGAATCTGCTCCTGCTGGACAAGCAACATCTCCCGCTTCTTGACAGATTCTCCTAATCGGAGTTTATTTTCTATCAAGGTGGCCTGAGCTCTGGCAATCGTCTCCTGGGCTTTAGAGATGGCCGCCTGACTTTCCTCAATTCCAAAGTTTACCCTCTGCAGGTCGCCAAGAACGGATTCCCGACTGGCCTGGAGCTCTGTCAGCTCCTGAGACCATCTCTCCTCTTGCTGCCTTAAAATATTTCTTCGAGATAAGGATTCTGCCCGAAGCCGCGCCAGCTCTATCTCAGTGATCGCCTCCACATCCGCCTGACGGAGTGTGTGTAGCATGGTCACCTGCTCTTCTAAGGCTGCAAGGCGGGCCCGGTATGGAGCTGCTCGATCTTGTCCACCGAATTCTTCGATATTTCCTAAATAGCGGAGTAACAGTGGACGTGCGAAGTTGAAGAAATCGTGGCCAGCAAGAACCATCTCGACACATCTTCTTAACAAATGCATAAAATCCTCGACAGTGAAGCCGAAAAGTTTTTCAAGAGGATTTGCACTGTCGGTAGGCAAAGTAGGTAATGCCAAGAAAGGTGTCGTAAGCAAGGGAGCAGTAGTTGCTAGAATTAGAAAAGAAGAAGCCCGTCCCTGCATTAAATTCATAATATGGGGGACCAGTAGAGCCAGTGCAGATCTGGAAGAGCTGGAGACCCCAGACGAAGTACCGTCAGTACAGATCGCTTGGGTACCCCTACCAACAGGAAGAGAAGATGGGATCACTTCGCCTGAAGCTCCTCCGGTGGGAGAAGCATCTTCGAACGAGAATTTCAAATTATTCTCCTCCCCTACTGGAAGGCTTGAAGTCGGAAGAGTTACAGGTATCTCAGCAGCCACGACAACAGACGACGTTAAAATCGCTGACTGAGAGGGCACGCCAACGACTGTGGGAAATGTCTCAGTGGAACAGACTGGCGTTGGAGATGGCATGCTAGGAGAAGGTGTAGCCTCATTAGCAGCAGCTGCGATAATAATCTCAGTTCTCTCGTCACTTCCCAATTCGTCAATTGGGGGAATTGAAGAGGAAACAGAGGCAGGAGCCGGTGTGGAATAATCAGCCGCAAACTCACCAGCAGAGCTACCCACACCACCAACGGAGCGGAATGGTCCATTCTATCGTCAGACTCTACTTGGGTAGTCGAGTGCATTGGCGAAAGAAGTTGATCACCTGCATTTCAGAAGACCAGAAAAGCAGTGTTACATTAAAATAATAACGGGCAAAAGATAAAATGATAAAGGCCATACCAGGCGATACAAGTCCAGCTGTCGGACTTGAAGGGGGAACCATTGTCGTTTCCAGCAATGTACCCGTCTCACTACCCGTTAGTTGCGCCCCAGCTTCTGCCACAGGCTCTACGGCCGAAGGAGCCGAAACCTCAGCAACACTTGGAGCTTTAGCAGGTTCATCCTCTCTTGCCAACGCTGGGGGTACAGCTGAAGCCAACAAGTCGGAAGCAAGTTTGATAGCTACTTCTTGGGGGGCTATCAAAGTTTCCTGTGCCAGTTTTTGCTTGTTACCCGGCCTTTTCTTTAAAGTGCCACGGCGTTTGAGAGTTGGACTCAGGGAACGACTGACAACAGGCTGAGGAACTCCACCAGCACCAGTATTGTCGTCATCATCACCGGCATCATCGTCTGATTCGCTGACATCCGAAGGCTCAGCCGCAGCGCCAAGGAATTCTTCAATTCCTTTTATCCTTACCCTAGAAGCACCCTGGCGGCTAATATAGAGGGCTTCAATGTCTTTGCAACAACTGCGATTGAAAGAGAAGCCGGGCACGTCAGCATTCGCAATGTTGAACCAATTGCAGGAGCTGAGGGTCATGGCCAATTCTGGCACCTTCTGGGGCAAGGAGAATTCAGCCTCGGTCCCGCCCGCTGCAAAATGGAACCAGCCACGAGCGCCTTCGTATAAATTCCCCTCGTGAGCGAGATCTTTATTTGGATTGCCCACATAGAGTTGAGAATATCCAAACTGGCGAGCAAAGCGACTCGGAGTATATGGCTCGATCTGACACTTGAGATCTTGACGATACACCAAGTGTTCGGGACGGATGTTGAGAAGCCACCAGAACGCTCCTACAGATAAAGTAGTGAACTTATCTGCTCCCAAGGCATCCTTCAGCCTCGTCCCATATCCTCCGCCGGGAAAGTCAGGAAAACACCGGAAGATCTCATAATTCTGAAAGCTACGAAGAGTCTTTCGAATCTGGGACATATAATTCTGCCTCCATGAAGAACGTTCATACAGTTCTACAAGGAAGCACTTTTCGCCCGAACGACGCTCCGGTGCACTCATTAAGGAGGGACAGTGCAAAACAAGCCACGCCATCAAATAGGTGTAGGGCATCTCTACCTTAGGGTTTGGAGTTTTCGGCTGGACAGTCTTCTTCGACTTGCCCTTTCCTTTCCCCTTGACTTTAATAGTAGGGAGGAAATCACGACAGAGCACCCTCAGTCCATATTGCAAATTGCATACCATGGCGGGAAGGAGTCCAAGGGGTCGGCCGTATGCAAGAAGAACCGCTGGATATACCACGGTCATTGCAATCGCTTCCTTGGACAATGACGGCACGACGCATCTTTTGAGCCACAGCATCAAAAACCCGGCAATGAGACCTCTGTTGGAGATCGAAAACTGGGCTTGATAGTGATAGCTCTTGAATGAAGTACCGGGACCGTATCCATTCTCATTGGATTCCGTGGTATAAAACAAACGGTAATGGCCCCTGGCTACATGTTTGTCGATCTCTGAAATGGGGATAGGAGAATGACCATGGATAGTGGCCGAGCTATCCTTAGAATTTAAGTTGGCAAAGAGGTACTCGGCCCATTTCTTGTGGTCGATACCATGATTACGCGCACCTGTCTGGTCAGCGCAGATATGATAATGGCACATTATCTCCCAGTACGTGACATAAATGCGCTCATCCCTTGCCAATAGCATGTTCAACTCATCGGTGGTAGGGATATACTCCTCGTAAGGGACTTCGCCCATCGAGAGCCCAGAAACCTCAAACATCTCGTGGAGAGCAAACCCTAGCTCATCCACTGGAGTAAAGAAAGTACAGGTTTCAGGGTTATACATCTCCAAGAGACAGTAAAAGTGATAAGCACTCTGGGAAAACCCGAATTGGACATTCCTGATGGCTTTATACAAGCCAATATCCTTTAAAATGGGCTCGTGGGAATCCAACATGTACTGAACAAGGCGGGCCCACCACATATTGTTAGAAGAATGAACCCAGCCAGGCATCCTGAAGTCGCTAGCCGGGTACTGACCATCCTTCGCCAAGAACTCACTTAAGAAAGTTCGGGCACGAGATGGGACTTCTCCCACTGGAAGCTCCTTGCCAAATCGGCCTGGAAGCAAGCCAGTAATGCATCTGGGGGAACCATCTTGATAGACCCCTTTTGCACCAAATTTGCCTGTTAGGACGCCATCTTGCTCTTGAGTCAATCCCCACTTTAGTTCCCGAGGTATCGCCAGCCTCTGAAGATAGACCAGAGGATAGCTACGATCCATTCTAGGCAGAAACATCAGCATTTCGCCTGAGTTATATAACCAAACGCGTTCCTCTTCAGAAAGGATCTCATCTGAGTGGTCCATCTGGTCTCCAAAGAGGAAGGCGGGTTTCTCCATCGCCTTTCTGTTCACATCTTCAAAAGCCGCATCAGTTATGATCTCCCTCGCAGTGGTGGGATGATATTTGATCAACTTCTCCCTGCGATCCTTCGGGTCTGGCTTGTACGAGGGCAGGATGGTAGTGAAACGGAATTGGCCTGAGGGATCAGAACCCCCAGCAAAGCCGAAGTAATTCTTGTGGGGAAGAGATTCTATTGAATACCCTACTGCACGAAGAAACACCAGAATAAGAGAAGTTTCTCTAGGGCAGAAAATTTCTCTAAGTATGGACGCGCGAAGCTAAGAATAGCGCCGCGCGAAACTAAAGATTAGACCGCGCAGAAGTCAAAATAGCCTCGCGTTTTTAGCGCAACTGCTACTTAAAATAGCCTCGCGTTTTTAGCGCGACTGCTACTTAAAATAGCCTCGCGTTTTCAGCGCGACTGCTACTTAAAATAGCCTAGCGTTTTAAGCGCGACTGCTACTTAAAATAGCCTCGTGCTTTAAACGCGAGGATGACGCGATAACTTCGCGTAAGAAGGCAGTCAGAGACTTTTCTTCTTCTCCAAGCCTTACGGCAAGAGTACGGCGATCTCGCCGGTAAAAGAGTTGATTGATCAGTTAAATTTAAGCCAAATCACTCTAGAAATGTTCTAAAGAGTCTCGATGGAAGGATTCTTACCCCCGATAGGCGAAATGTGGGCTGGCGCGTCGCTGCCTTGGCCACCGCCATCACTGCTTGCGCCAGTCGCCGAAGATGGAGCCGCTCGAGAAGTAGCACGAGTTTTGGGTGCCATTGCTGAGGAAAATCTACTAAAAATCTGGAGAAACTCGGTCGGAAGAAGCTCGGGTCGCCTGAACTCTGATCGCCTGAATCTCTAAATTTCTGAAAAATTCTCAAATAGGGTGAGAAGGATAAGGAATAGGGATTTCATTTAAAATGTAAGAAACCGCCTCTTGGAATTCGGCGCGAGTTTCGGAGAAAATGACTAGTCAGTTACTCTTTAAAACGCGAAGCTATTAGCCTCGCGCGATGATGGAAAATACGAAGTTGTTTTACTCCGCGCAACTATACAAAACGCGAGGATAGCCTGTGCCTTAGCTTCGCGTTTTTGTGGAAAGACTTGGATTTTTTTGACGAGTGCAATTGAGCGCTTCCATCTAAGTTAAAGAGATCATTATCCGATCATTTGGGTATTATCAGTCTAAGTCACGCAGAAGTGCCTTAGACTATTTTACCAAAATTATTGACCATCTGTTTGTTGTGCAAGCAAGTTTATTGAAGCCAATAGATAGAGAGGAAAATAATTTATCTTTATTCATGAAGCAAGAGATTACAAAGAGGGAGTTATAGCTCTCCCAAAAGCTTTTACATGATCAACTTGTCAATAACCAAACAGTAAGATTTCTCTACGGGGTGTTGAAGCTCAGTTCCCTGGTTCACATGCAAAAGAATTCAAGATTTCTCTACGGGGTGTTGAAGCTCAGTTCCCTGGTTCACATGCAAAAGAATTCAAGATTTCTCTACGGGGTGTTGAAGCTCAGTTCCTTGGTTCACATGCAAAAGAATTCAAGATTTCTCTACGGGGTGTTGAAGCTCAGTTCCCTGGTTCACATGCAAAAGATCTCCTCTGCAAATGTCAACTAGGATCTGTCATCCGAAATGAAGCACGAGAGGAAAGGAAAGTACTGCAATTCTGAACTGCAAGTGCTGCAATTATGAACTGCAAGTGCTGCAATTCTGCACTGCAAGTGCTGCAGCTCCTTATTTACAGCCCCTTCAGGAGTTTATCTCTCGGAGCCAGAGCTTGAAACCTGCAACTATATTGTAAAGCATATGCTTCTAACTTCCTTAGAGTTACTTTTGCTGATGAAGATCGATGGACCCGCATACATTCCTCTTCAGGAAGGACTGGACTTACTGCAAAAGGAACAGAGTTTCCAAAAGAGTGAAAACGCGGAGCTAAGCTAACTCCGCGCAAAGTTGAAGAAATAGCCTCGCGCTTTAAATGCAGAGGATGATGCGATAACTTCGCGTAAAGGGGACAAGATTTCTTTCTGCTCTTTCCTTCTCTTTCAAATTCATCGCGACTGCTAATCAAAGATAGCCTCGCAATTCATAGCGACTGCTAATCAAAGATAGCCTCGCAATTCATAGCGACTGCTATTCAAAGATAGCCTCGCAATTCATAGCGACTGCTAATCAAAGATAGCCTCGCAATTCATAGCGACTGCTAATCAAAGATAGCCTCGCAATTCATCGCGACTGCTAATCAAAGATAGCCTCGCAATTCATAGCGACTGCTAATCAAAGATAGCCTCGCAATTCATAGCGACTGATAATCAAAGATAGCCTCGCAATTCATCACGACTGCTAATCAAAGATAGCCTCGCGGATTCATTGAGACTACTAGTAAAGCCCCGCGTTTCAAGCGCAGGGACGACACAATAAAACGGCGATCTCGCCGACAAGATAAGCAATCGTCCAGAATAAACCAAGCCAAAATATCTCAGAATGGTTCTTAGAAAACCAAGAGATGAGGTTTTTACCTTCGGAAGACGCTGCATAGACTGGTTCACCGTCGCGTCTACCTTCACGACTGCTGCCATCAACGCCGACCAACTTGCGAAAAGCCAAACTCCTCTGGAGAGACATCCTATGGAGAATTGAACGAAGATCAGTTGAAGATCATTCGTGAGTCACTCGAGTTCTTAGAAATTCTTCGGATGAGATGAAGAAGAAGATGAGCCGGGAGCTCTATTTAAACAGAATTTCCGTCGCTTGGTATTCGACGTGGAAACTCAGGGTAATTAATGACGTAATTACTCATTTCACTGAAGACGAAGTGAAGCTGATTAGCTCCGCGTAAGTGAGCATAACGCGAGATAGACTTGGTATTCTAACTCCGCGTTTCAGTTTAGATATCCAAAGTATTTCAAAATCTGCTGAAGTCTAAGCCATTTTGAAAACTTTGGAGGGAGTTCTGTTGGCAGTGAAAATTTCTAAGTTAAAAGAATTTTCCACAACAGAACGTGGAGCCAATTCAATAGCCCCGCGTTTGGTTATATTAACCCTGCGTTTGAATAAAACGCGGAGATGTTTAATAGCTCCGCGTTGATTCCGCAGCCTGGCTTGTATTAGTCTCGCGTTTGAGTAAAACGCGGAGATGATCAATAGCTCCGCGTTAGCTCTGCGTTTTGGTCATTTAGCACCGCGTTTTGATGCGATTAAAGCTCCGCTTAAGCAGATAACCAGAATCTCAAATTGATTGAGATTATGATTCTGGGCTTATCCAAATACCCGAATCAAGTCTAATCAGAATTCTATCAAAACTAAGATATTTGATTGGAATCCTGGATGAATGCGAGTTCTATTTAGATTGAAACTCTTGCATTAATCTGGGGCTATAAATACCTTCCTGGTGAAACCCTAAGGGTCTGCTTTTTGGCATCGGAAGTTTCCTATCGATCCTTTGGCAATTCAAGTATGCGAAAGAGCCTTGAAGCCTTTACTGATCATCTTCTGAAATCTTGGAGAATTCAAGTTACGTACAAAGCCTTGAGTTCGTGAAGATCAGAGAAAGTCACCATCTTCTTTCTGGAGTTCTTGAGAAGTTCGAGTTACGCGACAGAGCCTTGAACAAATCAAAACCAGAGAAGATCGTCTATAATCGGCCGATATCTTTAAAAGAGAAGATTTCAACGTACCGATCGTCCAAAGGAACTACTATAGATCCCATAGCCACAGATCCCACGAAACTATTGTAAAAGAGAGAGATTGAACTATAAAATCCTCTCGTTTGTTCTCTTTATATCTTGTTCACTTCTATTGTAATCTAAGATGTGTTCAATGGAAGGAAGCGAAGAAACTTTTGCGACGAACACCTTGGATCTTTGATTTCGAAAAGGAAAGGAGTCCAAGCGATGGACTTGAAAGATGAGATGATTCTCGTTGAACAGGAACTTCTCGGATTTTCGAGTTCTGAATATGAAGAGATCCAAATTACGAATTCGAATGACAAAAAGACTTCCGTTGAACAGGAGCCATTTGGATCTTTGGATTCCAAAATTTTGAAAAAAGAAAAATCTCCTCCTATCATGGTTGCACAAGACAACAAAGAGAAGCCAAGATCTGGATGACTAGAACTCAGATTCGGAACCGAAATCATTGAGCAGGGCGTCGAATTCTCAAAAATCAAGTCCAAGACGAATTTGGCTCTAAACGCCAAGCTAATCAGCCTAGCGTAGCTCTGTACGAGACTATTTCAAAATGCCAGGCTAATCAGCCAAGCATAGCTTTGTGCAAAGGCTATTTCAAAACCCAGACTAATCAGTCTAGCGTAGCTCTACAAGAGGCTATTTCTAAACGTGAGGCTAATCAGCCTAACGTAACTCTGCGCGACGTTATTTCTAGATGCGAGGCTAATTAGCCTAGCATACAAAAGTTGCAATGCGAGGCTACTCAACCCCACGCACAAAGAGCAAAATGCAAGGTTGTTCAGCCTCGTATAAAAAGTCGAGAATACAATATTGAGCCTCAGTTCTGTAAAGCACTCACAAAGACTAGAACAGAACATCAATCAAGGTGAAGATTCTAATCTTTTACACCAGCTGACTTTCAAAAACACAGCAAGGAGTCTTCCAGAAGCTGTAACAAAGAAGAAATTCATCAAGAGACTGATTTACGATAAATCCTCAATAACAAAAGGAGGATGGCCCAATTCCTTCCACTGTGCCGATGCGATCAAAAAATTTTCGCAATACTTACCGATTGCCATTATGGTCTGTCTAGACCCTCGGTTTTTAGTCAAATAACCGAATCAAAGAACAATATGTCTAAAAAAGGTGTGTTCAATGATGGAAGATCACCAACGGTGAAAACCTTTATTTGTAACCTCAAATATGGTGAACAAAGGGAAGAAACCACGAGGCAATAAATACTCATCTAATATGGAAGCATGTCATTATACACTACTCCGGTCAGGAATTCTAGCATCACAAAACTACAAAAGGTTGGCAGGAAGTTTAGACAAGGAGAGTGAAGGAGATAGCGATCATTCAGCTGTTGCAACGCCTCGATCATACGAGTCTTCCAGACTTGAAGAAACAATGGCACATATAACAGAAAGCTCTAGTGAATGAATTAGTGGCTAGAAGCTCAAGAACGCCTAATTCAAGAACAACAAAAGAGTCTTGATTAACTCCGCATATTGCTTCTTAAAATGGTAAAAAATACACAAAAAAAACACTAAAAACAAATCAGAGAAACTCTCTGACGAACCACCAAAGAACGATGGTGGAAATTCAGGAAAAGAAGAGGAGTTTAACTATGTCATAGACCCACACACGGAAAAGATGTAAAAGATTCAGGACCAGTTAGAAGCTCTAATGCACAGCAAAGATCTATAAGAAGTCGGAGTTACTAGACCATATCCAATGGAGTGGGAATCGACCCCTCTTTCCAAAAAAATATAGCCCTTAAAGTTAGAATCTTTTGATGAAAAATGTTCTCCCAACCAACACTTATACTACTTTTTGTCACAAGCAGATCATCTTATGGGAAATGATCCTATAATGATCACGATCTTTGCAAGTATCTTGAGAGGACCTGTATTTATATGGTTTATGCAGTTTTTCCTGGAAACTATCAAATCATGGTCTGATGTGGAGAAAGAATTCTTGTGCCTCTTCTTCGAAGATGATACGGAGATCTCGGTACATACTCTCCTGGTAAACAAATAAAAAGAGGATGGGACCATCAAAAGTTTTGTGGAACGTTTCCAAGAGATATCACTACGATTTCTGCATGGCATGTCACAAGAAACATTGGTTGAAATATGTAAGCACAATCTCTAGACAAAAATTCTCATTAAGATGGGAGCGGTAGAATCTAAAACATGGAAAGATTTGGTCAAGGGCAGTACGTGGAGGATATAATCCGACATATTGATCCAAATCATACCTAGAGGAGAGCATCCACGAACCAGGCGCAGTCACAACCACCTCGCCCGAAGGGTAAGGAGGCGATGACCACTAGACCTACTACAAGTCAAAAACCACAAAATAATCGGGATTTCTTCAGACCACAGCAGACATATGACTTCAAAGATGAATAGGCGGTCACGTTCTTTCATCTACTAAGTAAAAAGGGGATGCTCAAGTTGCCCAAAAATCAAAAGCCAGAGGAAGCTAGAAAGACAGATGATCCCAGATATTGTCGCTACCATCAAAATATTGAGCACCCAACCAAAAATTATTATGTTCTTAAGGATAAAATCCAGGCACTCATTGATGCGAAGGTGATCCAGTTGAGGCTGGAACAGAAAAAGGTGTCTGCAAATGCGGCTACAATTACCATGGGATCTTTGAAAATTCCAGGAGGTGTGACTCCAATCCCTGTATGAAAACTGATAGGAAAGAACTTCAACCCGCACAGTTTGAAGCGAAAAAGGCTCTCTCCAGTCTCCACTAAGAAATGAAAGATCATGTGGATACATACAGATCTTCTAAAAGACGAGCAACGGACCACTTCAACCAATTCGAAGAAAACCAAGGCGAAGACTCGGACATCTAACGCAATATCCATCCTTGGTGAAAAAGACCAGTTTGGCACCACTTCACTCGCCGACTCAGAAGTCGAGACGATGACAATGGCTACTCATCCGAATGAGACAGGACTATCAGGTACTCAACCCGGGAAGAACTACCTTAAAGATTACTCAAAGGTCGGGCCGAGTAAATCTGCAGAAGTACCTGAAGCATTGCCTACTAAGCAAAAAGAACTTTTCTACCAAAAGGATTCGAAGAAGGATAGTGAGGCAACGGGGGTACCATTTTGATTCGATGTGTTAGCCTAGTTGGCTAACATTCCTGCTCGAATTACTCTCTACAAACTTCTACAACTATCAAAGGCAACAAGAGTTGCCCTAGGAGAAGTTTTAGCTGATTCAGAGACTTTTCTTGTACAAATTGCAGAACCATGTACTGACGAAGAAGATCCTTGCCCAAGTTGCCACCAAACAACGAGGAAAATCCCGTATATAACATTCTCACCCGAAGATATGCAAGTAAAAATTTTGAAGCACAACAGACATCTATATTATTTGGGATATGTTGGTTCAACTAAGGTAAGCCGAATCCAAATTAATTCCGATTCTACATTAAACATCATCCCCCAAAAATTGATGTAATTTCTTGGCATCTCTGCTAGTTGGTTAACGCCCACCAATACCACCATTTATGGATTTAATACAAACGTTAGTTATTCTTTGGGAAAGATATGACTTCGATGCTAAATTGGGAACTTGAAGTCAGCAGTCACGTGTTATGTCATGATGTTGACACATAATACAACATCTTGATTGGACGCCTATGGATCCCTGCTTATATGGTGGTACCATTGACACTTCATCAATGCATGAAGTACATTGATGAAAGGGGAAGTTCACACATTGATGGCAGAGAAGCAACTGTTCAGGGGATTGGAGAATTACTTCACAAATGTCATGCTATACCAAGATACCCATGAAACTTTAAAGGAGTAGAAGAAGAGAACTACGACAGTGGCAATGAGGCAGATTCAGAGCCCGAGCCCGACGAGGACGATGATTTTTAGTTTGAAATAAATCCATTTATAATCAGTGTAGACAATATGGATGTACTTAGTGTCACCGATGAGGTAGGAAAATGGGTCATTAATGACAATGTAGGATTTGCTTACTTGCCTGTTGTTGCTTCGAATTATGTACCCTCTTGCACGAACATAGAGGTACATAGCTTATCTGAGTTAGAGACGTTGGCGACTTTCACTTATACGATCATCACTCGCTGCACAGTCAAAAATAGCTGACCCAAAAGGTCTGTTTTTGAAGTGCCTCATCAAAGGCCAGACCAAAATCCCATAATATTTGGGAGAGTTGAGTCACAGCCCGATCCAAATCTGGGTGATGATAGTGATAGCCAAGCATCACCACAGTTCAAACTCTATCAACCAAATTCTCATCAAATGATGAGAAAAATGGGTTATGATTTAACTTCCAAGTAAGATTTAAACTTTGCAAAAGGAAGAAGGAATCTTTTACGCTCGTTTGTACCAAAGAGAAAGAATCATGATTATTACCACAAAACCCGCAAGGGGTTAGGTTATGTCACGCCTACAGAAAGCAGAATGGGAACAATCAACTAGTTCAGAAGGCAACAAAAACACAGTAGATTCAGATTTAGATATAACTACCGGAGCAATATTCCAAGCTCTTGTATCAAACATGACTTCTGCAAACTTTAATGCAAAGGAAGAGGATCCACCTCTCTCACTAGAGGATCTATGGGTTCAACAGATAGAAGCCCAATGGGATGTGCGGTTTTAGCAACGAGAACCACCCACTAAAAACAAAGTAACCAAAGTTAACATGGGAACGGAGGAGAATCCGAAGCCTATCTTCATAAGCGAGAATTTGCCTTCATCTGAAAAAGAAGACTTATTAGCTCTGATACAAGAGTATATAGATGTCTTCGCTTAGAATTATGAAAAAATATCAGGCCTGGATTCAGGAGTCGCAATCCACCGACTCAATATCAAGGTTGGAGTGAAACCAGTAAAACAACAACAAAGACGCTTTCACTCCAAATTGATGGAAGCGATAGAAGCCGAAATCAAGAAACTTGCTGATTCAGGTTTCATGCGCAAAGAGCAACATCCCAATTGGGTGACAAATATTGTTCATGTGCTTAAAAAGAATGGTAACATTTGGATATGCATAAATTTTCGGGATCTCAATACTGCCTGTGTTGGCAGTGAAAATTTCTAAGATAAAAGGATTTACCACAACAGAACGCGGAGCCAATTCAGTAGCCCCGCGTGTGATTATATTAACCTTGCGTTTGAACAAAATGCGGAGATGTTTAATAGCTCCGCGTTGATTCCGCAGTCTGGCTAGTATTAGCCTCGCGTTTGAGTGAAACGCAGAGATGATCAATAGCTCCGCGTTAGCTCCGCGTTTTGGTTATTTAGCGCGGCATTTTGATGCGATTAAAGCTTCGCGTGAGCAGATAACCAAAATCTCAAATTGATTGAACTATGATTTTGGGCTTATCCAAATACCCGAATCAAATCTAATCAGAATTCCATCAAAACTAAGATATTTGATTGGAATCCTTGATGAATGCGAGTTCTATTTAGATAGAAACTCTTGCATTAACCTGGGGCTATAAATACCTTCCTGGTGAAACCCTAGGGATCTTCTTTTCGGCAATTGTCTTCTTTTTGAGTCCTTTGACAATTCAAGTACGCGAGAGAGCCTTGAAGTCAGAGGTATTCTTCTTCTTCCTTTCGGTTCTTAGAGAATTCAAGTTACGCACAGAGCCTTGAGTTCGGGAGAGACCAAAGAAGATCATCTACAATCGGCCGATATCTTCGAGAGAGAAGAGTTCGACGTTCGATCATCCAAAGGAACTACTATAGATCCCATCGCCACTGATCCCACGTTTACTATTGTAAAAGAGAGCGATTGAACTATAAAATCCTCTCGTTTGTTCTTTTTTATCTTGTTCACTTTCATTGTAATTCAAGCTTATTCAATGGAAAGAAGCAAAGGAACTTTTGCGACGAACAAACTGGCGACCACAGTGGGAGCCATCTCTTTCACTGATGAAGAGATTGTGGCGCAATCGGACGTTAATTTGATCGGATCCGAAGTAGACACGCTGGTCGTTAAAATCGACCAGCAGAAGTACGAGGAGTTCCTCTCCTCCGGATCAGGTGACTTGGATGAGACATGGCACTATCGTCGCATGTACTCCAATGCCCAAGTGACGGGTAGAAAGGTATCCACCGAGAGACGGGGATCCTTGGAGACTGCGGCTATAGAGCCGGAGTTCACACAAGAAATCCTAGCCGAGGATGAGCTTCCGACTGCTGAAGAAGACCTGGGGACTGGACTGATCAGGACCCAACTCCGGAACAGGAACCGGAGAGCGAGGCGTAGAGCCCTCAAAGCCCGCCTTGGACGCGGAGCTAACACCAGAGGACGCGAGGCTATGGTCCCTCGCAAACTGGCTCGCGCTACCCGCGAGACAAATCTTTATCGCGTTAAATGCGAAGGTACAACTTGCCTTAAAAATAAGGAAAAGCTAGCATGTGATTTTCCACGCGAGGCTATTACTGAGCCTAGCGAGAGACGCAAAGCCAGTAAGGGTTGCGCTAGTCGCAGAATCACCAACACTCGCGAGTTATGCGAGTATAAAAATTCTTCAAAGCCAGCGTGTGATATTCCACGCGAGGCTGATAATGAGCCAAGCGAGAGACGCGAGGTCAGTACTAATTGCGAAAAACGCAAGACTTATGACACTCGCGAGAGACGCGAGTTTAAAAATTCTTTGAAGCAAGCGTGTGATATTCCACGCGAAGCTGATACTGAGCCAAGCAAGAAACGCGAGGCCAGTAATACTTGCAATAAACGCAAGACTTCTGATACCTGCGAGGAACGCGAGGACGATTGGCAAATAGTTGTCAATCGTAAAAATCGTGCTAGGCGCGAAGGTATGGTCTGCGTTAATCGCAAAGATAAGCCAGCGTGCAAGAACTTCCCTTCACTCGGGGCTACTATTCCAGAAGCTAAATTTTTGAAGACACGCCAAGCCAGCGAGAAACGCGAGGCTAATGTGGCAAAACGCGGAGCTATTCTTTAGACTCGCGATATAAAATGCGAGGCTACTTCTAAGGCCCGCGAGGATCAATCCGACTGCATAACCAGGGCTGATCATTCAAAGAAGCTTCAGTAGGTCCCTAGACCCGTTCAAAAGTCAGACAAACTTCGTGATTCCATGGTTAAAGATGCTGATCTCAGGGATTATCTCTCCAAGAAGAGAAGCATAGATCAACTTCAAAATGAACCTGTTTGTCACTGTCAGCAGCTCATGACGGCAGTGTCCGCTGTAATGGACAACTGTGGCTGCATCAAGGGCAGGATATCCGTTTTCGACCGATTAAACGAGTCAAATCAGAACCCTGCTAAGAAGACAAGAACCACTTCCCTGAAGCAATGGAGAGCTGTAACTTCCAACATGGTAGGAAAAGGGAAAAAGATTATAGAAACGGATGATGATTCGGAATCGAGCGATGAAGAACCTCCTCACGTCACTCAACTTAAATCAGGAGCCGTTCCGCCTTGAAACTACAAGAGGCTTGCGAAGGGTTCTTACGACGAGGACAGCGATAACTCCGCTATAGCCTCGCCTCCATCCTCCACATCGTCTCGGCTACAAAAGTCAGCATCGCATATGGCAGATAAGTCTGACGATATCAATCAGAGATTTGAAACTCAAGAAAAGATGATTCGAGAGCAGCAAAAGATGATTGAAGATCTTAAGATGATGCTCTCAAAGTTTGTTGAGAGTAATGCTAGAAAGGGCAAAGAAACTCTGAATGAAGAAGAAAAGGAAGAGAAAGCCCACTCAATGCATGAGGATGACGATAGATGTTCTTTCCATGACCCGCTTGGGGAAAAGATACAAAAGCTACAGAATCAACTCGAAGTTTTAATGCGTAAAAAAGAGTTGAAAGAAGCAGGGGTCTCAAGACCGTATCCTCCTTAATGGGATACGATACCATACCCACAGAAGTATAAGCCGCTCAAGTTAGAGCCATACGACGGGAAGGGATCGCCCAGTCAGCATATATATTACTTCCTGTCCCAAGCATGACATTTAATGGGTAATGACCCCATCATGACCAAAGTATTCGCAAGTACTTTGCGAGGGCCTACCTTTACTTGGTTCATGCAGCTGCCCCTAGGTACTATTAATACCTGGTTAGATGTAGAGAAATTATTTCTCTCACGTTTCTTCGAGGATGACACCGAGATTACGGTTCATTCCCTCGTTGCAACTAGACAAGGAGAACAAGAAACGGTTAAAGATTTCATAGAAAGGTTCCGGGAGAAGTCCGTACATTGCAAACACGGAATGATCCAGGAAACTCTAGTCGAGACCTGTCGACACAATCTTAAAACCAATGTGCTCCTCAAAATGGGGGCCGTAGAGTCTAAGACGTGGAGGGACATGCTCAAACAAGGAGAGCAAGCTGAAGACTTGATTCGCCGAGTTGAAGGTCCCGCGGGTCAAGAAGTGCTGGGGGTAGTAAGTCATATATCCAAAACAACAGCAATAAGAATAAAGGGAAAGCAGCGATGTCGTCAGAAGCTGCTCCTCAGAAAACCAGTCATCCGCCAGAGCCGAAGCCTCAAGGTCAGCGAGGATCAAGGCAAATTAGACCGCAGCAAGAAAGGAATTACACTTTCAAGCAGAACAGACGCCTATCCTCTTTCACTTGCTCCAGAAGAAGGGAATGTTAAGACTTCCGGAGAATAAGAAGCCAGAAGACGCTGGTAAGACTAAAGATCCCAACTACTGTCTCTATCACCGGAATGTTGGGCACCCTATCAGAGATTGTTTTCCTCTTAAGAACAGAATCTAAGCACTAATAGAAGCTGGAGTTCTGACGCTTAAGGAAGAGCAGAAGAAGGTCACTGCCAATATGGCAACCATAGTGGTTGGAACCCACAAGTTTCCCGCAGGAGTGACCCCAATCCCAAAAGGTAAGATGGTCACGAAGAACCTCGATCCCCACATGAAAGCCCAAGAAGGACTTGTCCCCATAACAACCCAAAAGGGGGAAGTTATGTGGGTTCACCCTGATTTGCTGGAAGATGAACAATGGACTACTTTAAGAGGTCAAGAGAAGAAGCGGACTGTTAATGCCGTTTCTGCAGATATAAAGGAAGAATATATAGCTTCGGGAGCCTTCAAAGATTCTGAAAAAGAACCCGAAACTATGGCCACTCATCAAGATGGGGCAGGCCCTTCCAGTACTCGATCCGGGAAGACATATCTTAAGGATTACACTAGAGTAGATCCAAAAGACATCTATGCAGAACTCGCAAAGCCTACGAAGCAAAAAGAACTTCGTTTCCAGAAGAATCCTATTCGAGAGGAAGGAGCCAGCGAGACTACCTTCAAGTTTGACATAATTGCTCAGTTGGCGAATATCCCAGCACGAGTAACGCTTTACGAATTGTTGAGATTATCAAAATCAATACGTGAAGCTCTAAGAGAGGCCTTGGCAGACTCTGAGTCATTCTTAGCTCAGATAGTCAAGCCGGCCGACGAAGAACAGGACTTTTGCCCCCGCTGTCACCAAGTGAGGAGGCATGTCCCACAAATCATCTTCTCTCCAGAAGACATGCAGGTGAGGAATATAAAGCATAACAGGCCTTTATATATCACCGGATATGTCGGATCCATAAAAGTGGACCGAATTCAGATTGATCCAGGTTCTGCACTAAGTGTCGTACCCAGAAAGTTGATGCAGCTGTTAGGAATCTCCCTCCATCGCCTGACACCAACCAACACAATGATATACGGGTTCAACGCCAATAATAGCCATCCCCTCGGGAAAATCCGACTCCGATGTCAAATCGGGGATTTGAGGACAGAAGCTACATGCTACGTCATCGATGCAGACACCTCCTACAACATTCTGTTGGGGCGGCCTTGGATCCACGCTCATATGATAGTCCCGTCGACTCTTCACCAATGCATGAAATATTGCGATGAGGAAGGAGAAGTCCGGACACTTGTTGCAGATAAGCAACCATTCAAAGAGCTGGAGAATTACTTCACAGATGCTGCACTCTATAAGCTAGCACATGAAGCCTCCAATGACAATCTTAGTAAGTCTCCAAAGCCCGACGACAGTGGCAATGAAGCCGACACTGAGTACGAGCTTTCTGAGGAAGACGATGGAGGTGATTATGAAATCGACCCCCACTTAGATTTTAGTCTGAGTATTGATAATGATGTAACCGATGTAATAGAGAGTGAATGGGTTATTAAAGAAAGCATAAAGTTAGTCTACGAGCATGCTGTAACTACTGAATCAGAACCCTCTTATACTTCTACTGAAGTGGACGGCCTATCCGAACTTGAAGTTCTGGCGGCATACCATTTGCCACTTAGGTCATCCCTCCTCTCTCAGTCTAAAATAGTTAGGGGAAAGGGTCACCACTTCGAAGTACCTTCCCGACAAAAGTCCCAAAAGCCGATCATGTTTGGCAGGGTAATTACATCACCTCGACAAAGGCAAAACAGTGAAAGTGATGAACAAACATCACCTCAATTTCACTTGTATGAACAAAGGTCCCAACAGATGATGGAGAAAATGGGATATAATTTCACCCAGAAGCCGGGATTAAACTTTGGAAAAGGGCGACGGAATCTCATACCCTCGTTTAGACCGAGAGGAAAGAGCCCTGATTACTATCAAAAGACCCGCAAGGGGTTGGGTTATGTATCTACTCCACCCTCATCACCATTGAAAGATGAAGAGAGTTCTTCGGCCAAAGAAGAAACATCTTCATCTGACCATGATTCGGATATAAGTACCGGTGCTTGGTTTCAATCCTTGACAGCCAATATGGTTTCAGTCGCGCCAGAAAGCGACGAGGAACCAATTGACATTCAAGACGATGCTTGGGCTAGGCATATGGATAGTCTCTGGGATGTCTGCTTTGAACAGCGTGACCCGCCCACAGAAGACAAATTAATACAAGTTAACATGGGAACGGAAAAAAATCCGAAACCTATTTTCATAAGCGACACACTAATTCCTTTAGAAAAGGAGGAACTTATATCTCTTATCAAAGAGTATATAGATGTGTTCGCATGGAGTTATGAAGATATGCCTGGGCTTGACCCTCAAATTGCCACACATCGGTTAAATATTAAAGAAGACGCTAAGCCTGTCAAACAACAGCAAAGGCGTTTTCGACCGGAACTGATGGAGGCGATAGTTGCTGAAGTCAACAAGCTTATACAATCCGGATTCATCCGTGAAGAACAACACCCAGATTGGGTGGCTAACATAGTGCCAGTTCACAAAAAAAAGGGCAAAATCCGGATATGCATCGATTTTCGAGATCTGAACGCTGCATGTCCCAAGGATGAATTTCCACTCCCCATCACCGATGTGATGATTGATAATACTCGCGGTTATGAGAGGATGTCCTTTATGGATGGCTTCTCAAGTTATAACCAAATTAAAATGCACCCGGATGATGAAAAGCATACAACTTTCAGAACGCCGCTGGGGGTATACTGTTATACGGTGATACCAATCGGATTAAAGAACACAGGTGCCACCTACCAACACGCAATAAGTGTCATATTCAAAGAACACCTGCGCAGAACAGTGGAGTGCTATGTGGATGACTTAGCAGTCAAAAGCAAAAACAAAGAAGATCATCTTCATAATTTAAGAGTGGTCTTCGATCTTATGAGGAAACATCATTTGAAGATGAATCTTACCAAGTCGTTCATGGCGGCATCCAGCGGGAAATTCCTTGGGTTCATAATCACCTCAAAAGGAATTTTTCTCGACCCTGAAAAGGTAAAAGCGATTAGTGAAATACCACCTCCCCGCAATCTTAAGGAATTAAGGGGGTTACAAGGAAAGCTCGCCTATATTCGACGCTTCATTTCCAACCTATCTGGACGATGCCAGCCATTCTCAAAACTTATGAAAAAGGGAGTGTCTTTTATATGGGATGAGGCATGTCAGCAGGCATTTGATGACCTCAAGGAGTACCTTACTAAGCCTCATGTACTAATGGCACCAGCCCCTGGGCAGCCCTTCCTTATATATGTAAGGGCCATGGATAATACTTTATGAGCATTACTTGCTCAATATAATGAGTACGGCCATGAACATGCCCTCTACTATTTAAGCAGAACAATGATTGGGGCTGAACAGCGGTATACCCCGATTGAAAAGGAATATTTAGCCCTAGTGTTTGCTGTTCAGAAAATGCGACACTACCTTTTGGGGCAAACAATTCATGTCATATCACGGGTTAACCCCTTGAAGATTCTGATGACCAAACCGGGATCCTTAAATGGTCGATTGGCAAAATGGGCGCTCTTACTATTGCCCTATGACATACATTTTGTCCCTCAAAAGGCTATGAAGGGACAGGCAATCGCCGATTTCCTTGCAGACCATCCAATTTGGTCCAAATTAAAGCAGACGTCAGAAGTCAACACAGTTACCGGAGAATAGCCTTGGCAAATGTTCTTTGATGGTGCCGCGAGACGATCTGCTGCTGGAGTGGAGGTTGTGCTTATATCCCCACATAAACATATATTGCCTAATGGTTACTCATTAATAGAACCGTGCACAAATAATGTAGCGGAATACAACGCGCTCATTATCGGCTTAAAAATAGCTCTGCAGCTGGGGGTGAACCATCTAGAGGCATATGGAGACTCTAAGCTCATCGTCAATCAGATGACAGGTGAGTATGAAGTCAGACATGAAGCCCTCATCCCCTATCATCAGCTAGCTATTGAGCTAGCAAGATATTTTGAACAATTTTACATATACCACATATCTCGAAATGAGAACGTCTATGCAGATGCTCTTGCCGCATTAGCCGCAACACTGGCAATCCCGCCAGGTGAAGCTAAAAGCATCACCATCAGTAGCAGAGAACTCCTCCACCCAGACGCGGTGTCTCAAGCCGAAGAGGTATACCAGATAGGCTTAAAGTTAGAGCCCCGTGATTGGCGATTTCCGTTTGTGGATTATGCTTTACATGGGATATTACCAGAAGATCCAAAGGAAGCCACCTCGATAAAGAGGAAGGCCCAGAGATTTTATTATGACCATAAACTTTAAACTTTATATAGAAAGTCAAGAGATGGTCTGCTACTACGCTGCATATCAAAAGCGGAAGCAGAAGAAGTGCTGAGAGAAATGCACGATGGAGTATGTGGAGCTCATCAGCCCGGTCCAAAACTCGGAGACCGTATAAAAAGGCTAGGGTACTACTGGCCGAATATGATCACGGAAGCAATGGCATACGCTAAACGATGCCATGCATGCCAAGTTCACGCCAATTTTATCCACCAACCCCCAGAATACTTGCACAATACTGTCGCTAGTTGGCCATTTGAGGCCTGGAAAATGGACATTGTGGGGCCAATAACTCCCCCGTCATCCAAAGAACACCGGTTTATTCTTGCAATAACCATTATTTTTCAAAGTGGGCTGAAGCCGTGCCCATGAAAGAGGTGAAAACGACAGATATGATCAAGTTTATCAAGCATCATGTCATTTACCGATTTGGCGTCCCTCGACGAATCATTCATGATAATGGTCCGCAATTCATTAGTCAGAGATTCTCCAAATTCTGCAATAAGTTCAGAATCAAAGATATCGCTTCTACACCATATAACCATGCGGCTAACGGGTTAGCTGAAGCTTTCAACAAGACGATCATCAAACTCCTTCGGAAGTTCGTCTCTTCCAATAAAAGATATTGGGATGAAAAGTTGGAAGAATATTTGTGGGCTTATCGCACTACCGTTCGCACCCCAACCAAAGCTACCCCGTTCTCTTTGGTTTATGGAAGCGAGGCTGTCTTGCCTCTTGAAATCCAGATACCATCATTAAGAGTGGCTTTAGCCACAAGGATGACGACAGAAGAGCGCCATCAGCAAATATTGCAAGAACTAGAGGCGTTAGATGAAAAACGTCTCAGGGCTCAACAACAAATTGAGTTGTATCAAACCCGAATATCTCAAACGTTCAATAAGAACGTCAAACCAAGGACCTTTAAGCAAGGAGACTTGGTTCTGGCTGTTAAAAGGCCAATGGTGCTAACCCACAAGACTAAGGGTAAGTTTGAACTCAAGTGGGAAGGACCGTTTATTGTGAAGACAGTATACTCCAGTGGAGCCTATCGCTTAATGAGTCAAGATGGCGACAGGATGATGATGCCGATCAATGGAAAATTTCTAAAGAAATACTATTCTTAGTATCCCTAGAGATACGCGTCTTCTTTTCTTAGGCATGCGCAGTTTGGCGCCTCTGACCTAAACCTGGTGTGTTTGGTTCTCAAGTTTGAACCACCTCCAGTCATTTCTTAGGCATGCGCAGTTTGGCGCCTCTGACCTAAACCTGGTGTGTTTGGTTCTCAAGTTTGAACCACCTCCAGTCTTTTCTTAGGCATGCGCAGTTTGGCGCCTCTGACCTAAACCTGGTGTGTTTGGTGTGCCCAGTTCAAGTTACGCGAGAGAGCCTTGAACCGCCTCCTGTTTGGTTCTCAAGTTTGAACCACCTCCAGTCTTTTCTTATGTATGCGCAGTTTGGCGCCTCTGACCTAAATCTGGTGTGTTTGGTTCTCAAGTTTGAACCACCACCAGTCTTTTCTTAGGCATGCGCAGTTTGGTGCCTCTGACCTAAAACCTGGTGGGCCAGTTCTCAAGTTTGAACAGCCGCCAATCTTTCTTTTAGGCATGCACAGTTTAGCGCCTCTGACCTAAAAGGTATGAATTGCCCAACGCCGACTAGGCAATGGGAAGATAACCAGTTTCTCGCCAACCCATCATACTGGGGTAAAAGTATGAATTACCCAACGCCAACTAGGTAATGGGAAGAGAACCAGTTTCTTGTCAACCCATCATACTGGGGTAAAAGTATGAACTGCCCAACGCCAACTAAGCAATGGGAGGAGGAAAAGTTTGGCATTTAAGCCCAAACGAAATTCTCGACAACTCACCATGTTGAGGGGAATAACATGGCTAGCCCAACTCAAACGGTAGTTGGTAAAGGCTAATCAAATCCGTTGATACCTGAGGGTTTGCTAAAAATCCCATAAACCTTGTCATGTTAAATTCTTACCTCTGACAGTATGGTGCGGAAAATTGTGCATAAACAATACAAAGGGATAAATCATTTTGACAACAAGTTATTTATTGGGCAAGCGAATATGTTTTGAAGCCGACAAATAAAAGAGTCAAAAAAAAATCATCTTTATTAAAAGGGTGAAGATACAAGAAGAATTTCGAAGAACCATCAAAGGTTATCTCTCTCCTATTTACGAAGTTCTTATTACAAGAAAAATGAAAGAATAGAATGAGGAAACTATGGGTCTCCCAGGAGTTTCAATTTATTTATCGTCTCGTCCAAATTTCGACGATGAGATGACTCCACAGTATGTTGAGCCTGTCTACGCAACTCATCGTCATTTATTGCAAGTTGCTGCTGACGAGACTCTTCAATGGCACGATTCCTGGCTGTCTCCTCCTGCTTGACCTGTTCCTGTTGGAGAAGCAACATTTCCCGCTTCTTGACAGACTCCCCTAATCGGAGTTCATTATCTATCAAGATGGCCCGAGCTCTGGCGATCGTCTCCTGGGCTCTAGAGATGGCAGCATGACTCTCCCCAATCTCAGAGTCCACCTTCCTCAGATCTCCGAGAATGGATTCCCAGCTAGCTTCGAGCTCTGTCAGCTCCTGAGACCATCTCTCTTCCTGCTGCCTTAAAGCATTTCTACGCGATGTTGATTCCGCCCGAATCCGCGCCAGTTCTATCTCAGTGATTGCCTCCACATTCGCCTGACAGAGCGTGTGTAGTGTGGTCACTTGCTCTTCTAAGACTGCAAGGCGGGCCCGGTAAGGAGCTGCTCGATCTCGTCCCCCAACTTCTTCGATGTTTTCCAGATAGCGGAATAACATTGGACGTGCGAAGTTGAAGAAATCGTGGCCAGCAAGGACCATCTCGATACATCTCATTAGTAAACGCATAAAATCAGCGACACTGAAGTTGAAAAGTTCTTCAAGAGGATTTGAAGTATCAACAGACAAAGCAGTTAATGCCAAGGGAGATGTCACGGGCAGGGGAGCAGTGGCTACCGGAGTCGAAGAAGAAGCCCGTCCTTGTACCAGATTCATGATGTGGGGAACCAGTAAAGCCAATGCAGATCTGGTGGAATCAAGAACCTGAGAAGGAGGGCTACTAATACAAGTCGCCCGGGCAGTGCCACCAACAGGAGAAGATGAGGGGGTATCTCCACCAGAAGCTCCTCCGATGGCAGAAGAAGCTTCAAATGAGAACTTCAAATTCTCCTCATCCCCGGCTGGAAGATTGGAAACTGGAGGATTTACAGGTGTCTCAACAGCCATTATGGTAGAAGGCGTTAGAATCGCCGGCTGAGGAGCAGAAGGCACACCAACGACTACGGGAAAAGTCGCGTAAGAATAGGTGTTTGGTGTCAGAGACGGCAAGCTGGGAGAAGGAGTAGCTTCTTTTGCTGCGGCCGCGACGATTAACTCTGTCCTATCATCGCTCCCAAGATCATCAAGTGAGGGAACCGAAGAAGGAACGGAAGAAGGAGTTGTCACAAAGTGGTCTGCGTTTAGTTCAATTGCAGAACTACTTAGCACGCCCACTGAGCCGGTGGTGCCTGAGTAATCCACTCGCTCCTCAGACTCCCCTTTGGTGGTCGAGTGCATCGGCGAGAGAGCGTGGCTAACTGTACCTCAGAAAAGCAAAACAAAGAAAGTTGCATACCAGTACAGAAAAAAAAATAGAAGACGGAGTATAAAAGCTGAAAAAGTTATACCAGGGAATACAAGTCCAGTTGTCGGACTTGAAGGCGGAGCCGCTGTCGTCTCCAAAAGAATACCCGTCTCGTTAACTAATGGTAGCGCGGCGGGTTGTTCAATAGTCTCTACCACTGGAGGAACTGGAACTCCTCCGGCACTTGGAACCTCAGCAGGCCCAATCTCCCCTGCCGGCACTGGGGGTAGAGCTGAAGCCAATAAGTCTGAAGCAAGTTTGACAGTCACTTCTTGGGGGGCTATCAAAGTTTCCTGGGCCAACTTCTGCTTCTTACCAGGCCTTTTCTTTAAGGCACCTCGGTGTTTGAGAGTTGGACTACAGGGTTAAGTAACAACAGGTTGGGAAGCACCTCCAGCCCCAGTGCTATCATTATCATTATCGTCATCATCGTCGGACTCGCTGGTGCCTGAAGGCTCAGCCGCGGCGCCAAGGAATTCTTCCATTCCTTTTATTCTCACTTTAGAAGCACCCTGGCAGCTAATGTAGAAGGCCTCGATCTTTTTGCAACAACTGTGGTTGGAAGAGAAGCCGGGCACGTCAGTATTTGCAATGCTGAACCATGTGCAGAAGCTGAGGGTCATTGCCAGTTCTGGTGACTTCTGGGGAAGGGCGAATTCAGTTTCGGTTCCGCCCGCCGCAAAATAGAACCAGCCACGGGCACCTTCGTACAAATTCCCCTCGTAAGCAAGATTCTTGTTCGGATTACCCATGAAGAGTTGAGAGTATCTGAACTGGCGAGCAAAGCAACTTGGGATGTACGGTTCAATTAGACATTTGATATCTTGACGATATACCAAGTGTCCGGGACGGATGTTGAGTAGCCACCAGAACGCTCCCGCAGATAAAACAGTAAAATCATCTGCTCCCACAGCATCCTTTAGTCTCGACCCATATCCTCCGCCGGGAAAGTCAGGAAAACACCGGAAGATCTCATAGTTCTGAAAGCTACGGAGAGTCTTCCGAATTTGGGACATATAATTGTGCTTCCATGAAGAGCATTCATACAGCTCCACGAAGAAGCACTTCTCACCCGAACGACGTTCAACCGCACTCATCAAGGAGGGGCAATGTAAAACAAGCCACGCCATCAGATAAGTATAAGAAAGCTCCACCCTAGGGTTTGGAGTCTTCGGCTGGGCAGTCTCCTTCGATTTGCCCTTTCCTTTACCCTTGACCTTATCAGCGGGGAGAAAATCATGACAGAGTGTCCGCAATCCATGTTGCAGATTGCACACCATAGCAGGAAGAAGTCCAAGGGGACGGCCATGTGCGAGAAGAACCGCTGGATATACCACGGTCATTGCGATTGCTTCCTTAGGCAATGATGGCACGACGCATCTCTTCAACCACAACATCAAAAACCCGGCGATGAGACCTCTGTTGGAGACTGGAAACTGGGCTTGATAATGGTAGCTCTTAAATGAAGTGCCATGACCGTATCCATTCTCATTGGAGTCAGTGGTATAATATAATAAGTAACGGCCCCGGGCTATACGTTGATCGATCTCTGAGATAGGGATAGGAGGATGGCCATGGATAGTTGTCGAGCTATCCTTAGAATTCAAGTTGGCAAAAAGGTATTCGGCCCATTTCTTGTGACCGATACCATGATTACGCGCACCTGCCACGTCAGCACAAATACGATAATGGCACATCATCTCACAGTATGTGGCATAGACACGTTCATCCTTAGCCATCAATATGTATAACTCCTCAGTGGAGGGGATGTATTCTTCATAGAGGACTTCACCCATGGAAAGTCCGGAAACCTCAAACATCTCATGGAGAGCAAACCCTAGCTCACCCACTAGTGTAAAGAGAGTGCAGGTCTCGGGGTTGTACATTCCAAGAGGCAGAAGAAATGATATGCACTCTGGGGGAACCCGAACTGGACATTCCTGATGGCTTTATATAAGCCGATATCTTTTAAGATGGGCTCGTGGGAATCCAACATGTACTGAACAAGGCGGGCCCACCACATATTACTAGAGGAATAAACCCAGCCAGGCATCCTAAAGTCGCTAGCCGGGTACTGACCATTCTTCGCGAGGAACTCATTTAAGAAAGTTCGTGCACGGGATGGGACTTCTCCTACTGTAAGCTCCTTGCCAAATCGGCCTGGAAGCAAGCCAGTAATGCATCTGGGAGGACCATCTTGATAAACCCCTTGTGCACCAAATTTGCCCGTTGGGACGCCATCTTGCTCTTGAGTTAGTCCCCACTTTAATTCCTGAGGCATCGCCAGCCTCTGAAGATAGACCATGGGATAGCTACGATCCATTCTAGACAGAAACATCAGCATTTCGCCTGAGTTATATAACCAAACGCACTCCTCTTCAAAAAGGATCTCATCTGATTGATCCATCTGGTCTCCAAAGAAGAAGGCGGGTTTCTCCATCGCCTCTCTATTCAAAGTTTCGAAGGCTGCATCAGTTATAATTTCTCGCACAGTAGTGGGGTGATACTTGATCAACTTCTCTTTGCGCTCCTTCGGGTCTGGCTTATATGAAGCCAAGATAGTGGTGAAGCGAAATTGGCCTGAAGGATCAGAACCCCCAGCAAAGCCGAAGTAGTTCTTATGGGGAAGAGCCTCCATCGAATACCCTACTGCAAAAAGAAGCACCAGAGTTAGAGAAGTTTCTATAAGACAGAAAAATTCTCTAAGTAGGGACGCACGAAGCTAAAAATTAGAACGCGCGAACCTAAGAATAGCGCCGCGCGAAGCTAAAGATTAGACCGCGCAGAAGTTAAAATAGCCTCGCATTTCGGCGCGACTGCTACTTAAAATAGCCTCGCGTTTCGGCGCGACTGCTACTTAAAATAGCCTCGCGTTTCGGCGCGACTGCTACTTAAAATAGCCTCGCGTTTCAGCGCGACTGCTACTTAAAATAGCCTCGCGTTTCAGCGCGACTGCTACATCAGATAGCCCCGCACTTCAAAACGCGAGGATGACACAATAACTTCGCGTAAGAAAAAAGTCAGAGACTTTTCTTCTTCTCCAAGCCTTACAGCAAGAGTACGGCGATCTCGCCGGTAAAAGAGTTGATTAATCAGTTAAAATTAAGCCAAATCACTCTAGAAATATTCTAAAGAGTCTCAATGGAGAGATTCTTACCTCCGATAGGCGAAATGTGGGTTGGCGCGTCGCTGCCATGGCCGCCGCCACCACTGCTTGCGCCAGTCGCTGATGATGGAGCCGCGCGAGAAGTAGCACGAGTTTTGGGTGCCATTGCTGAGGAGAATCGACGGGAGATCGGGAGAAACTCGGTCGGAAAAAGCTCTGGTCGCCTGAACTATAATCGCCTGAATCTCTAAGTCTCTGGAAAATTCTCGAGTAGAGTGAGAAGGATAAGGAATAGAGATTTCATTTAAATGAAAAAAACCGCCTCTTAGAGTTCGGCGCGGATTTCGGAGAAAATGACTGGTCAGTTACTCTCCAAAACGCGAAGTCATTTAGCCTGACGTGATGATGGAAAACGCGAAGTTATTAACTCCGCGCAACTGTTCAAAATGCGAGGATAATCAGATGTCTTAGCTTCGCGTTCTTATGAAAAAACTTGGACTTTTGGTGAGTGCAATTAGGCGCTTCCATCTAAGTTAAAATGATCCTTATCCGATCATTTGGGTATTAGTAGTCTAAGTTACGCAGAAGAGCCTTAGACTATTTTACCAAAATTATTGACCATCTGTTTGTTGAGCAAGAAAAATTATTGAAGCGAACAGATAGAGAGGAAAATAATTTGCCTTTATTGATAAAAAAAAAAAAAGGATTACAAAGAGGGAGTTAAACTCTCCCAAAAGCTTTTACATGATCAATTCATCGATAACCGAATAGTAAGACTTCTCTACAGGGTGTTGAAGCTCAGTTTCCTGGTTCACATGCAAAAGATCTCCTCTGAAAATGCCAATTTGGATCTGTCATTTGAAATGAAACATGAGAGGAAAGGGAAGTGCTGCATTGAAGCACAAGCTGAACTGCAAGTGCTGCAATTCCTTACTTGAGCTTACGGCTCCTTCAAGAGTTTATCTCTCGGAGCCAGAACTTGAAACCTGCAACTATGTTGTGAAGCATATGCTTCTAGCTTCCTTAGAGTTACTTTTGCTGATGAAGATCGATGGACCCGCATACACTCGTCTTCAGAAAGGATTAGACTTACTGCAAAAGGAACAGAGTTTCTAAAAGTATGAAAACGCGAAGCTAAACTAACTCCGCATGCAGTTGAAGAAATAGCCTGGCGCTTTAAGCGCAGGGATGACGCGATAACTTTGCGTAGAAAAAGAACGGAGTTCCTCTATGACTTCTCCTTCTCCTTTAAGCCTTACGGCCGGAGAATGGCGATCTCGCCGGTAAAGTAAACAATTGGCCGGATTAAACCAAGCCAAAACATCTCAAGATGGTTCTTAGAAGCCCAAGAGTTAAGGTTTTTACCTTCGGAAGACGCTGCATAGACTGGTTCGCCGTCGCATCTACTTTCACGGCCGCTGCCATTAACGCCGGCCAACGTGCATCTAGCCAAACTCCTCTGAAATAACATCCTAATGATGAAAATCTATGGAGAGTTAAAGGGAGATCAATTGAAGATCGCTCGTTGACATCGCTCACTCAGTTGCAAAAGTTGAGAACTCTTCAAAAAATCTCCGGATGAAGAAGAAGAAGATGAGCCGAGAGCTCTATTTAAACAGAATTTCCATCACTTGGTATTCGGCGTAGAAATTCAGGGTAATTAATGACATAATTACTCATTTCACTGAAGACGAAGTGAAGCTGATTTGCTCCGCGTAGGCGAGCATAATGCGAGATAGACTTGGTATTCTAACTCCGCGTTTCAGTTTAAAAAATCCAAAGTATTTCAAAATCTGCTAAGTTCTAAGCCATTTTGAAAACTTTAGAGGGGGTTTTGTTAGCAGTGAAAATTTCTAAAATAAAAGAATTTTCCACAACAGAACGCGGAGCCAATTCAGTAGCCCCGCGTGTGATTATATTAACCTTGCGTTTGAACAAAACGCGGAGATGTTTAATAGCTCCGCGTTGATTTCGCAGTCTGGCTAGTATTAGCCTCGCGTTTGAGTGAAACGCGGAGATGATCAATAGCCGCGTTAGCTCCGCGTTTTGGTTATTTAGCGCCGCGTTTTGATACGATTAAAGCTCCGCGTGAGCAGATAACCAGAATCTCAAATTGATTAAGACTATGATTTTGGGCTTATCCAAATACCCGAATCAAATCTAATCAGAATTCCATCAAAACTAAGATATTTGATTGGAATCCTTGATGAATGCGAGTTCTATTTAGATAGAAACTCTTGCATTAACCTGGGGCTATAAATACCCTCCTGGTGAAACCCTAGGGATCTTCTTTTCGGCAATTGTCTTCTTTTTGAATCCTTTGACAATTCAAGTACGCGAGAGAGCCTTGAAGTCAGAGGTATTCTTCTTCTTCCTTTCGATTCTTAGAGAATTCAAGTTACGCACAGAGCCTTGAGTTCGGGAGAGACCAAAGAAGATCATCTACAATTGACCGATATCTTCGAGAGAGAAGAGTTCGACGTTCGATCGTCCAAAGGAACTACTATAGATCCTATCGCCACTGATCCCACGTTTACTATTGTAAAAGAGAGCGATTGAACTATAAAATCCTTTCGTTTGTTCTTTTTTATCTTGTTCACTTTCATTGTAATTCAAGCTTATTCAATGGAAGGAAGCAAAGGAACTTTTGCGACGAATAGCCTGCCCTAAAAATGAGTTCTCAATGCCGATAACCAATGTCATGATAGATAATATATGCGGGTATGAGAGAATGCCCTTCATGAATGGTTTCTCAGGGTATAATTAGATCAAGATACACCCCGAGGATGAAAAGTATATAACTTTTAGAACCCCGTTAGGGATATACAGTTATACAGTGATGCCCTTCGGATTAAAAAGTGCTAACGCTACCTACCAACGAGCATTGAGCGTCATCTTTCGAGAGCACTTACGGAAGACTGTCGAGTGCTATGTGGATTACTTGGCAGCCAAAAGTAAGAAAAAGGAGGATCACTTGAATGATTTAAGTACTATATTTGACCTCATGAAGAAGCATCAGTTGAAGATGAACCCCACTAATCTTTCCTGGAGGTGTCTAGTGGCAAGTTCTTGGGATTCGCTGTGACCTTGAAGATAATCCATCTTGATCCCAACAAAATTAAAGCGATTCAAGAAATGCAGTCACCTCGTAACCTAAAAGAACTTAGAGAGTTGTAAGGGAGATTGGCTTATATTCGACGATTCATTGAAAATTTGTCAGGACGTTGCCAACCATTCACAAGGCTCATAAAGAACAGATGTCATTCGTTTGGGATGAAACATGTTAGCGGGCCTTCGATGATATAAAAATGTATCTGACCAATCAACTTGTTCTAGTAACCCCAGTGTCAGAGAAACCTTTCCTCATCTACATAAGATCGATGGACCGCACCCTTGGAGCTTTATTAGCACAACACAATGAACAAGGTTAAGATCAGACCATCTATTATTTAAGTCGCATCATGATTGGCGCCAAATACAAGTATAACCCGATCGAGAAAGAATGTTTAGCTTTACTATTCACAATCCAGAAAATGCAACACTATATAGCTGGAAAGACGATCCACGTCATCCCTTGGGTTAACCCGTTAAAGTTACTCATGACAAAACCGGGTGCATTGATGAGCGATTAGCAAAATGGGCAGCACTCCTGTCGTTGTACGAAATACACTTCATCCCTCAGAAGGCTATGAAAGGACAGGTAATAGCAGACTTTCTCACAGAACACCCTATACCAGAGCATTCAAAATTCTAGAATGACAAACTGAAGAGATTGCTCAGGTTAATCTAGTTGACGAAGAACATACCTGACAACTATTCTTTATGGAGCGGCAAGGAAAACTGCAGCTGGAGTGGGGTCATATTAATAAGTCCTCACAAACATGTGATACCCAGGGAGTATTCACTCACCGAATATGCATAAATAATATTGCAGAATACAATACACTCATTGTCGGCCTCCAATTAGCTCAGCAACTGGGGGTGAAGTATTTTGAAGCGTATGGAGACTCCAAGCTCATTGTCAACCAAATGACTGGAGAATATGAGATGAAGTATAAAGACCTCATCCCTTATCTCAAAGAAGCAATTAAGTTGGTCAACAAATTTGAACGATTCTGCATCAATCATGTACCCAGACACGAGAACGTATATGCAGACGCTCTCGCATTTCTGGCCGCAACCTTAGCTGTGCCATCCGGAACAAATAAACAAATCTCAATAGGGGGTCAGGACCTCTTGCACCCAAAGACACTATTTGAAGAACAAGAGGTATACCAAGTAAGTTTGGATCTCAAACCTCACAATTGGTGCTTCGCTTTAATAGACTATGCATTATATGAAATCCTCCCAGAGGACCCTAAAGAGGTGGCTTCGATCAACAAGAAGATATCCAAATACTACTACGATGCAATGTCACATACATTGTACCGAAAATCACATGATGGTATTCTACTACGTTGCCTTTCGAAGGAAGAGGCCAACAAAGTAATTCATGAAATGCATAGCAATACCTACGGGGCCTACCAAATATGACCAAACTTGTGGATCGTATAAGAAGACTTGGTTATTTTGATCAAGAATGATCATGGATGCCATGAATTATGCAAAGCGCTGCCACGTCTACCAAATATATCCCAATTTCATTCACTAATCGCCAGAATACCTGCATAATTCTGTCACTAGCTGCCATTCGAAGCCTGGAGCATGAATATCATCGGTCCGATTACCCTGCCATCATCTAAAGGGCACCAATTCATACATGCCATAGCTGACTACTTTTCTTAGTGGGCGAAGGCCGTCCCTATGAGGGAAGTGAAAACATCAGATGTCGTCAAATTTATCAAGCACCATGAGATATACCGCTTCGGCATATCCAGGCGGATTATCCACAATAATGGTCCCAGTTTGTTAGTCAAGGATTCACGCGATTCTATAGTAAATTCCAAATCCAAAATATTGCATCGATACCTTATAATCCGATGGCAAATGGGTTTGCTGAGGCCTTCAGTAAGACCATCGTTAAGCTGCTTCAAATATTCGTGTCCTCCAGTAAGCAAGACTGGGACAAAAAATTAGGAAAGTGCCTATGGGCTTACCGAACCACAGTCCAAACTCCAACAAAAGCTACGTTGTTCTCCTTCATTTACGGGTGTGAAGTAGTTTTGCCACTCGAAATTCAGATACCATCCCTACGAGTTGCATTGGCTACAGAAATGACAATAGAAGAGCAACACCGACAACGATTTCGAGAACTCGAGATGCTAGATAAAAAGTGCTTGAAGGCGCATTAGCAATTGAGATATATCAGGCACGTATCTTGAAAGCCTTCAATAAGAAAGTTAAGCTGAGAACTTTCAAGGAAGGGGCTTGGTCTTAGTTGTCAAAAGACTAATGATCATGACTTACAAATCTAAAGGAAAGTTCGAACCCAAATGGGAAGGCTCCTTTATGGTGGAAACTGTCTATTCAAACAGAGTTTATTGCCTGATCAACCAAGACGGTGACACAATAATAATGCCTATTAACGGCAAATTCTTGTAGAGACACTACAAATAGTCACTCTCAGAAAAAAAACTCCGCCAAAATGGTTGCATGTATATACAATAAATTTTGTTGTCCAATGCCGCTAAGACAACGAAAAGAGAAATCAAAAATTTCTCGCCAACCCTATCACACTAGGGGAATGTGTATGAAATTAATAACCCAAAACTTGAAAAGTAAGAGAAGAAGCAACGCTTAACATCAAAGCTCAAATAAAATCCTCGACAACTCATTATATAGAGGAAAATAGCATGGCTTGCCCAACGCAAATAGCAACTAGTAAATACACACCAAATCCGTTTATAGCTGGGAGTTTATTAAAAATCCCGTGAACCTATCATATTAAACTCTTAATTTTGACAGCGAGATTTGAACCATCTCACCCATATCACCTCATAAAGGCACTTGTCACAAACCTGTCATATTAAGTTCTTACCTCTGATAGCGAGATTTGAAACATCTCACCCATATCACCTCATAAAAACACTTGTTACGAACCTGTCATGTTAAACTCTTAAATCTGACAATGAGATTTGAATCATCACCTACCACACAAATCATCCCATATATAATTCAATAAATAATTATTTTCATGATCATGATCTGATCACTGGCTCTATCTGGATATGGTGAGTCACCCCCAATCTCAAATTGACTCTGTTTACTGTCCAGACGAGTCAATCCATGATTCTGACTTGATCACCGACTATCTATTATCCAAACGAGTCAACCCATAATCATGACCCAATCATTGATTCTGTCTGTTATCTAGATGAATCACCTCATAGACATGTCAGCCATATTTTTGACTGCAGGTTCCGTGATCATGACTCGATCACCGACTCTGTCTGTTATCCAGGCAAGTCAACCCATGATCCTAACTATATCATCAATTCAATCTGTTATCTAAGCGAATCACCCTGTAGGCATGTCAGTCATATCTCTGTCTACGGTTTTATAATCCTGACCTGATCACCGACTCTGTCTGTTATCCAAGCGAGTCAACCCATGATCCTAACCCGATTATCGATTATGTCTATTATCCAAGTAAATCACCAGGTAGGCATGTCAACCATACATCTATCTATGCTTTTCTAATCCCAACCCGATCATCGACTATGTCTGTTATCCAAATGAGTCACCCCCAATCTTAAATCGATTATGTCTGTTATCCAGGTGAGTCACCATCAAATCTCAAAATAATTTTGTCTGTTATCCAGGCAAATCACCCTAGCTCTGTCGACTTTCCAAGCGAGTTGCTCTCACAACAAACTCTGAAACTAAACTTGTTATGGTCACAACATACCCGTAACAAGTCTCATCTTTTGCAACTCTACTTTTCAAAAATCCACAAATCTACAATTCTGATTTTCACCCTAGCTCTATACATTTCCCAAACAAGTCATTTCTCAAAAAACTGGCTATGGGTGTGATCTTGGTAAACTCCATATACAACAGGTCCCATCTTTCAAAAAATCTTATCCAGACCCCTAGAACATTCACAAGTGCATCACACAACAATTTCAGAATAAGACAATATATTGAACCTAATTGAAATAGTTGTTTTGTTCACATGGCAAAATGAAGGAGAGAAAGAAAGCAGCACAAAGAGTCTTATTTTTTTAAAAAAAAAAAAGGAAGACAAAAATGAAGAAAGATGCAAGGGTGGCCCAGATCCCTTAAACTCGATTATGCTTCCTCGAGAGCCGCCCATTGAGTTTTCTCCACTGATGACAAAACTTGACGGTGCAACCCGCCTTTGTTAATGGCCAGTTGCTAGGTAGCTTAAGCCCTGGCCTTCTCGATTGCCTTTCTCCGCACGATAACATCTTGTTGAGGTTGGCCATGGTGCAGAACCAGTTCATCATGCCTCTTCAACACCTTATCCTACTTTACTTGGGTGGCTTTGAGAATGGCTTGAGCCTTGGTGATTGTCTCATAGGCACGGTCTATTGTGGCCTAATTCGCATTCAGCTCAAACTTTGCCTACTCAATTTCTTCATTGATAGCCTCTTGATTGGCCTGGAGGCTGCTAACTTCAGCGGTCCAAGCTTCCTCTTAACGGCGAAGCTCTTCTTGTCATGCGATCATTTACGCCCTTCGACGAGCAACTTCAATTTCCATTATCGAAGAGTTTCCAATACTAGAACATGTTCAATTAAAACGGTCAGGCGGGCCCGATAAGGAGCAGGTTGTTCTGATCCACCGATATTCTCAATATTGTTCAGATAATTCAGTAACATGGGGCGCCCGAGCTCTATGGAACGATGACCATCCAAAAACATAGACACGCACCGCTGCAACAAACTCAAGAAGCCCATGACGCTGTGTTGGAACAATTCTTCAAGTGGATCGTCATCAGGAACAACTTGGGTTGAGCTCGGAACTAGTGTTGGAGCAGGAGTCACAGAAGAAGGTGTTGCGATGGGAGGAGAGGTTTCACCACTTAACACTACTATGATGTGCAGTGCCAGTAGTTGCAACAGTGGATGAACTAACTCTGAAATCATGGACGGAGGTCCCCTGGAGTTACTATAATAGTGGTAATGGGAGCAGACTCTGACGGAAGACTCTCCTCCAAAACATTTCTAGTGTTGGATCCTGCCCCCTCAAAAGAAAATATCAATGAAGCTTCGAAAGTAGGAGGTACCCTGGTTGAGGGCCCTACACCGGGATCGATGAACGAAGAGGTGGCAATGACCTCTATACTTGCTGCCATAGGTGGAGGCATAGTTGCAATAGTAACACTTGACAGACTATCTGGCTGAACGTCGACATCTGCAAAATGAGCATAATAAATGAGTACTAAAAATATAGCAGGATACGATTCATAGATAAGGACCATATGGAAAAGAGGAATACCTGGAGGACTAGTTGATAAGGCCAATGGAGGAATACTCTCAGGAAAGACTATCTCTAACTCCTCAGGCGGAGGTGACTATGCTTACTTGTGTTGGGAGTAGGAGAAAAATAGCTCTCCTCATAGGCATCTATATCAGATGCAACATCACCATCATCACTGCCATGACTACTTGTGCCCAAACAATCAACACACTCAGATGAGAGTGATCGATCTGAGGCAAAGCGGGGCAGCAGTGAACCAACACCTGAAATATAACCCATTACACAAGGACGAAGACAGAAAGAGGCTGAAAAGAAAATATGGGGTCGAACTTATGAGAAGACAACAATCCAGTTATCGGACTATGAGGTGAAGTTGTCATCTCAAGCATCATGACCGGTTGTGAAGCAATAGCACTGGTACCCTCGCCGGTCACAATAACAACTTCTGGCTCAGAAGTGGCTGTTCGCAGCAGAAATTTGCTTTTCTTCCATTGAAATAACTTAATTATAATGAAAGTGAATAAAAAAAAAGAACAAACGAGAGGATTTATAATCTATCGCTCTCTTTTACAATAAAAACGTGGGAGCTCATAGCGATGGGATCTAACTAGTAGTTATCGGCAAAAAAATTCTGGAAAAGCAAAGCAGATCCACGAATTCAGAGACAGAAGCCCGCAACTCATCTGATCCGCGAATCTAAGAAACTGAGGTCCGCGAATTTAAGAAACTGAGGTCCACGAATCTAAGAAACTGAGGTCTGCGATCCAGACGACAAAACAGGTTCGCGAATCTAAAGTTGAGATTCGCAACACTACCCATAGCTTTCGGATAGGGGTTTAATACAAAGTCACCCGACCCGAACAGAAGAATTGCCACCTCGGATCGTGGGAATAACTTCCAAACGAATGCAGCGGCGTTACTTCGATCGTGGGAATAACCACCTAACGAATATGGAGGCACTTCTCGAGTAGTGAGAGCTAACGGTCGAGCAAAATATGGCGGGATGTTACTCCAAGCCCCCTATAAAAGGCGAAGAGCGAAAGAAACACAGGGACACAGACAGAGACAAACGTCTTCTCCTAGAAATTACCCCTTGTGATCAAGAGCAAAGAGCCCCTTTTTCTTTCTTTTAGCCAACTGAGAGAGATTGTACGGAGTGTCAACGGAGAGCAAGATCGTCCTCCATAGCTACCTAGAAACCCAGCCTTAAATAAAGAGGAAATCCATCTTCCTCATCTTTTGTAAACGGAAAACTGTTAGATTATAATCCTTTATTGAAAGATTGTCAGTAAAGAGAAATTCAATTTTTTTTATGGCGAACAGAAGATTGGCGACTCCGCTGGGGAATACCATCACCTCAGGTGACGTGGTGATAGCTCAATCTGACAACATTCCAGTTGGTAGTATGGTCGACTCGCTCACCATTTCCGTCGACCAGCAAAGGTATGAAGAATTTCTTTCTTCAGGCTCCAAGAGCCCTATTTCCCTAAGGGGATACCATAAAATCTCCAAGGGGTCAATTCCCAAGGAGATGGCAATAGTCCAGTTGAGGGAATCAACGGACCAAGATAGTCCGAAATCCCCTTCCTTAACAACGGGCTCTTTGCCAGTTCCAATAAAGACTCTTGATCTCTCAAGCAAAGTGGACCAAGGTCCCCGCTTCAACAAGGGAAAGCGACCACCACCCGCTCCGCAAAGCTGTCATGCGGAGAAGGAGGTTCCTCTCACTTGTACAATGAGGAGAAACCTGAGAAGAAGCAAAGTTCGTGCCCTTCACAAGAATGCGCAACAAAAGGAAACTGCCAACTCATCTCGACAGAAACCTACGATCCAAATATGGAAGCCTAAGGGCGAGGTTGGTCAAGATGCAGAAAGATTCACTCACGTTTCCTACAGGAAGCGGAGTGAACCTGTCAAAGTTGTCCATAATCAACGCGGAGCATACGTTCGCGTCCCAAGGGAAAAATCGGAAGAAACTCGCGAACCTCAAATTCGCAAGAGGCACATGCCTATCTGCGAGGTTGAAACTCCACCGTCCCTCATAAATGAGCCCATCACAAAGGACTCCGGTGCAAGAGATCTTAGGAAACTTCTAAATAGAAGAAGAGAAGAATCTCATGTATCTCAATGCCACTGCGAACGACTGATCAATGGAGTACTGTCTCACTGTCATTTTCCAACTCATGCCCGATCCTCGGTGTTTTGTCGATTGTCGTCTCCATCAATATCGTCATCCCAATCGGCAAAAAGGAGACGATGCGGGCTCGAGTTTTCTGAACCGGAATATCCCGCGATGACCTCCAACATGATAAGCGTTGGAGAAAAAAAGAAGAAAAAGAAGGCGAAGAAAATCTCCGAAGAAGAAGCTTCTGACCCAGAGCTCTCGAAAATCTCTGAAGAAGAACTTCTGACCCAGAGCTCTCTTCGAGTTCGAAAGACCCATCCAACGAAGAGCGAGGAGTTTTTAGGCACACTCGACTCAAAAGTGGGGTGGCGATCCCTATGAATTATAGACAGATGGCAGGGATCTTATCTGATGAAGAAGATATAGCCAAGTCTGTTATGGCTGAATCACAGATGTCTGATTCATTCTTAGAAGACTCCGCCTCTGCATATATGACGCAGAACAATATCCCAGAAGAGTTCGTGCGGAGAATGGAGGAGCAAGATAGGTATATCCAGCAACAGCAGAACGCCATCAGCGAGCTTAAAGATATGCTACATATTCTGATGGAGTTAGATAAAACTAAACTGAAGAATACGGGAAAGAAGACCGAAGAAGAAGGTCATGGTCCTCATAACAATCAAGAAGAAGAAGAACATCATAAAGATGATGACAACCGCTCCATGCTTCAGGAGGAAAACACAAATGTTGTTTGGATGGAGAGCTTCCAGAACCAACTGAACGCCCTTATGCATAAGGGCGACATACAAGAACTCGGTATAGTAAGGCCATATCCCATGGAGTGGGAAACGGTGCCGTTCCCAGAAACCTACAAACCATTGAAACTCAAATCTTTTGATGGTAGAGGATAGCCAAACCAACACATCTACTATTTTAAGTCGCAGATAGGGCATTTATCCGGAAATGACCCTATTATTACAAGAATATTTGTTAGTACCTTAACCGGGCTAGCTTTTGAATGGTTCCGGAGATTAGAACCAGGAACCATCAATTCCTGGAGCGACATGGAGAAAGCCGTTCTCACTCGATTCTATGAAGATGATATGGAGATATCAATGTCGGCGCTTTTAGCTGCTAAACAAAAGAAAGGAGAGTCAGCTCGGGACTTCATCAAAAGGTTCCGGAACGATTCTCTCAAAAGTCCGCATGGGATGCCATAAAAGACCCTGGTAGAAACCTGTCGACATAATTTATCGACCAAGGTTCTAGCCAGGATGGGGGCGGTGAAGTCCTCAATTTTGAAGGATCTCGCCCTACAAGCTGAAGAAGCTGAAGAAATTGCGCAAAGGCTTGAAGAAGAGGGAGGCGAGGAGAAACCGAAGCGAAGTGGTGATAACAGCTATAAGTCCCGACCCCGAGGATATAAGGGAAAGGAAACAATGATCACTGACGCGCCACAACCTACGAAGACTTCCCGAAACTTCATCCTCAGACACGAATGCTACAAAAGCAATACTCCTTTAAGGATGAGCACACGAAGACTATCTTCAATCTCCTCATGAGTAAGAAGATGCTGAAGTTGCCAGAGTCTAAACGTCTAGAGGAAACTGAGAAAGTTAATGATTCTAACTACTAAGTCTACCATATGATCATTAACCACCCCACCCAAAATTGTTACATCCTTAAAGACAAAATTCAAGTCTTAGTAGACGCTAATGTCATCAAGCTTTAAGAGCACCAGAAGAAGGTGACTGCGAACATGGTGACCGTCAAGTTCGGTAAAGCGCCCCACTTGATAGAGTCAACAGTTCAAGATGGAGTGCAGCCCATCCATAAAGGCACGATGCAAGTCGTAAATTTCGACCCACACCAACAGCAAAAGAAAGAACTATTCCTCTTTGGAACTGATAGGGGGGAGATACTATGGGTACATCATAATCTCCTAAATGATGAACAATGGAGTCCCAGTTCATCTGGGAAGAAGCGAAGAGAGAGGGTCTTCACTTCCAACGTCGTTTTCGTAGTTCCCGAAGACGATGAGATCGTTCCTGCTCTGACCCATTCGGAAAAAGAAATCGAAAATTCCTTGGTCACCGATGCAGGACCTTCCTCCAAGGGGACCCGTTCGGGAAAAGATTACTTAAAGAATTACGGTCAAACAACAGATTCTCAACCATCTCCAGAAAAGTCAAGCAAAAGGAGCTGAAGTTTGACAAAGCTCTAAGGAAGAAGGGAAAAGAACTTGCGGAAGACTCGCGAAAGTCATTCCAGTTCGACATCCTAGCACAGTTGGCCAATATCCCTGCAAGGATAACCTTATACGAGCTCCTGAAGCTCTCCAAATCTACTAGGAAAACTTTAAGAGAGGCTCTGTAAGATTCGAAAGTGTTCTTGGCGCAAATACCAGAGACGATCGAAGAAGGAGAGTCTCTTTGCGCGACATGTCACCAGATTTCTGGTAAAAACATCCCTTGCGTCACCTTCTCTCCGGAAGATATGCAAGTCAGAAGTAATAAGCATCATCGCCCTTTGTATTACAAGGGATACATAGGGTCTACGGAGATTGATCGTATTCAAGTTGATCCAGGCTCGGCTTTGAGCATCATGCTGCGAAGGATGCTACGATATCTTGGAGTGCCGATGAACAGGTTGGCCGCAACCTATTTACTACCATCTTCGGGTTCAATGCTAACAGTAGTAGACCTTTGGGTAAAATAAAGCTCAAGTGTCAAATTGGCGACCTGAAAACGGAAGTCACGTGTTACGTGATAGATGCGGACACGTCATACAACTGCTGTTGGAGAGACCCTGGATCCATAGCAATCTAATCGTGCCCTCTACATTACACCAATGCATGAAGTACGTCGACGAAGACGTGAACGTAAAGACACTCATTGCGGAGAAACAACCCTTCAAAGGAGTTGAAAACTACTTTACTGACGCGTTGCTATATCAAGATGCATTTGGCGTCGCAGATCGGCCGTTCAGGATGACTCTGATAGTGGCGAAGAGGCTGATACAGAATCAGGATCCGAAGATTCGGAATCCGAGGATGTAATCTGGGATGGTGAGCCCACTGTGATAAGCCTCGAAGGCCTTGATGTAAATAACGCCGTTCACTCTGATGGTGAATGGGTGATAAATGAAAATCTAAAATTTGTTTATTCTTCTGGTGTTGATTCTGAGCCCTCAAGCACTAGCACAGATGCATTTAGCGACTGTGTAAATGAGATATATTCTCTAACTTCCTTCCAAGCACCTATCCGATCATCCTTATATGAATTAAGTAATGACATTGAAAGGGCTAACCAAGCTATTTTTGAGATCCCTCCCAAAAGCGGAACCCAAAAGGCCATAGTATTTGGAAGAGTAAGTCATAAGAACAAAGAGAAATGTTCAGATTCTGAGGAAGAACAGGAAAAACCCAAGTTCTTCCATTACGATGAAAATTCCCGTGGAATAATGAAGAAAATGGGATACAATCTGGACGAAGGCAGGGGGTTGAATTTCGGAAAAGGAAGGAAGACAATCCTTCAACTTTTTATCCCCAAAGGGAAGATGCCAGACTATTACCAGAAAACCGGTAGAGGGTTGGGATGCGTCACCACTTCCAAGGCCTCCTCAAGCGACAAAGCTGAGGAAAGACAGTACGATCATTCATCAGAATTATCATGCTGGGATTCAGATGTCAGCACAGGTGTGATCTTCCACGAGATATCCGCGAACATGGCTTCCGCGATCCAAGAAGACGAAGATTTGGAAGAAATCTCGCTAGTAAGAGACAACCCTTGGAACAAACATCTTAATATGAAGTGGGAGATTCAGTTTGAACAGCGGGAGCCCCCAACTGAAGATAAAGTGATCCAAATCAATATGGGAGATGAAAAGAATCCTAAACCCATATTTATAAGTGAGAACCTATCCTCGGAAGAAAGGAAGGAATTGATATCCCTCGTCTGCGAATACATCGATATTTTCGCTTGGAGTTATGAGGAAATGCCAGGGTTGGATCCAAGCGTGGCGGTTAACAAATTGAAGATCCGACCAGAAGCAAAGCCAGTAAAGCAGCTACAACGAAGATTCCGCTCAGAAATCATGGAAGCGATAGAAGCTGAAATCAAAAAGTTGATCGCGTCAGGCTTTATTCGCGAGGAACAACACCCTGATTGGGTCACAAATATAGTTCCCGTGACCAAGAAAAATGAAAAAATCTGAGTCTGCATAGACTTTAGAGATTTGAATGAGGCTTGCCCCAAAGACGAATTCCCGTTACCCATCACTGATATTATATTAGATAATACTTGTGGGTATGAGCGCATGACGTTCATGGATGGATTTTCGGGATATAATCAAATAAAGATGTATCCCGATGATGAGAAGCATATGTCCTTCAGGACACCACTCGGAGTATACTGCTATACAGTCATGCCCTTTGGCCTAAATAACGCAGGTGCTACGTATCAACGCGCCATGCATGCAATTTTCCAGGAGCACCTCCGAAAAACAGTGGAGTGCTACGTAGATGACCTAGCAATTAAAAGCAGAAATAAAGAAGATCACTTAAAAGATTTGATGACAGTGTTTGACCTCATGAGGAAGCACCAGTTCAAGATGAATCCAGCTAAGTCTTTCGTGGGGGTCTCTAGTGGCAAATTCCTCGGCTTTGTCGTAACTTCAAAAGGAATACATCTTGATCCAGATAAAGTCAAAGCTATCCAAGACATGCCACCTCCCCGTAACCTCAAAGAGTTAAGAGGGTTACAAGGCAGGCTGGCGTACATTCGCAGATTTATATCAAATTTATCTGGTAAATGTCAACCTTTCACCAGATTGATGAGGAAATGAGTGTCGTTCATCTGGGATGATGCATGCCAAAAGGCTTTTGAAGAGATCAAATAATATCTTACGAAACTGCCAGTGCTCGTGTCCCCAGTTTCGGGAAGACCCTTCCAGTTATATGTAAGGGTTATGGACCATTCATTGGGCGCTTTGCTAGCGCAGAAGAATGAGTCAGGCCATGAGCAAGCCATTTACTACCTCAGCAGAATGATGATCGGGGAGGAACTCCGGTATAATCCCGTGGAAAAAGAATGTCTAGCGCTGGTGTTCGCAATACAGAAAATGCGACACTATTTAGTTGGACAAACTATCCATGTTGTATCGAGAGTTAACCCTCTGAGAATATTAATGACTAAACCCGGGTCATTAAACTCAAGACTATCCAATTGGGCTATTTTGCTATCACAATATGATATGCACTTCGTCCCACAGAAGTCTATCAAAGGACAGGCCGTGGCCGACTTCTTGGCCGAACATCCAGTCTCGGCATCCTCTTGGTTATATGAACAAATCCCAGGAGAATTGGAGGAACGAGATTTAATTCCAGAAAAGGATGGTTCGAGAAGGTCTTCCGAATCAAATACGGTTTCGAAGGGTGTATGGCAACTTTTCTTTGATGGTGCCTCCCGAATGGGATCCAAAGGAAAGACGACAGCGGGGTGGGAGTTGTTCTCGTCTCTCCTCGCAACCACATCATTCCTTAAGCTTACTCGTTGACAAGCTCGTGCTCCAACAACGTCGCGGAATACAACGCCCTCCTAATCGGCTTAAGAATAGCCAAACAACTGGGGGTCAAATATTTGGAGGCATATGGGGACTCTCAACTCGTTGTAAATCAAATAAAAGGGGAGTACGAAGTCAAACATGAAGACCTCTTGCCGTATTATCATGCGGTGATCAAGGTCGCTAACGGTTTCACTGGTTTCAATATCAACCACATAAAGCGTCACCTCAATAGTTATGCGGATTCGCTAGCTTCTTTGGCTGCTACATTAGCCTTGCCCAAGCATGCTAAAAGGCAAATTATGGTAAGCAGCAAGGAATTGTTCTGTTTAAAGGATGAGCTCAAAGAAGAAGTGAAAAGCCACAAGAAAACGAAGCTGACGCTTGCGCGTCCAGCCTAGAGCCAAGGGATTGGCGTTTTCCTTATATAAACTATGTCCTTTACGGGATATTACCCGAAAGTTCAAAAGAAGCCAAAGCCATTCAGAGAAGGGCCATCCAGTTTTACTACAACGCGGAACTCCAGACATTGTACAGAAATCCTACGACGGACTTTTACTTCGCTGTCTTTCCAACCGCGAAGCTCAAAAGGTACTCGAAGAAGCTCATGCTGGCATCTGCGGAGCACATCAGCCAGGACCGAAACTCTGGAATAAAATCCGAAGGATGGGCTATTATTGGCCTAAGATGATGATGGAAGCAGTCAACTACGCCAAGAAGTGTAGGGCCTGCTAAATACATGCAGACTTTATACATCAAGCTCCAGAATATCTCCACCCGACGGCTACATCATGGCCGTTTGAGCAATGGGGTATGGACATCATAGGGCCAATTTCTCCTCCATCAACGAGAGGACATCGGTTCATTTTGGCCATAACTGATTACTTTTCAAAGTAGACTGAGGTCATCTCCCTGACCGAAGTAAAATCGTCAGATGTTATCAAGTTCATCAAGCACCATGTGCTTTATCGCTTCGGGGTGCCTAGAAGAATAATTCACGACAACGGACCTCAGTTCGTAAGCCAAGTGTACTCCAGATTCTGTAACAAATACAGGATCGAGGATGTGGCTTCATCGCCATACTACCCTGCAGCCAATGATCTAGCAGAAGCCTTCAATAAGACCATTATAAAACTTCTTAAGAAGTTTGTGTCATCCAATCAACGGAATTGGGACGAAAAGCTCGGAGAGTGTCTGTGGGCATACCGAACCACAGTCCGAACTCCCACCAATGCCACTCCGTTCTCCTTGGTATATGGATCAGAAGCGGTCTTGCCTTTGGAGATCCAAATCCCTTCATTACGAGTCGCGTTAACAACAAGAATGACAGGAGAAGAAAAGCATCAGCAAAGGCTCCAAGAGTTAGAAGCCTTGGATGACAAACACTTAGATGCCCAACAAAGTATCGAGCTATACCAGGCACAGATCTCCAGAACCTTTAACAAAAAGGCTAAGCAAAGGACTTTTAAGAAAGGTGATCTGGTCCTGTCAGTTAGAAGACCAATCATAACAAGCCAGAAGCCTAAGGGAAAGTTCCAACCAAAGTGGGAGGGACCCTTTGTCATTGATACGGTCTACTTGAACGGGGCGTATCGGTTGACAAAGCCTAATGGTGACAAGGTCCTAATGCCAATCAACAGCAAGTTCTTGAAGAAGTATTATCCTTAGCAAAATTGCAGAACACCAGTTATAATACGGCCTGGGCGGTTCTATGCTAGTCATGAGCAAACAGTTTCTCTGTGATCAGAACTTCGTTAATGAAAATTCTCGGTCCCGAACTAAAAAGCTACAAGAAAATGGGTTTTTAGTGACGATATCTTAGTGACAAGTATTAAAATTGTCACTGAAATTGATTATTTGTGACAAAAATTAAATGTTGTCACAAATATTATGTTTTTAGTGATGGAGATAAATAATTGTCACAAAAACATAATTTTTTGTGACAACCAATAAAAGATTGTCACAAAAACATAGTTTTTAGTGATGAGAACGAAATATCGCCACTAAAATATAATGTTTTAGTGACGATGACTAAAACTTGTCACTAAAAAATAGTTTTCAATGACGCTAACTAAAACTTGTTACTATAACTTAAATATTTCAGTAACAACAAAGAAAAATTGTTACTACAATTAATTTTCAGTAACGAAGGCTACAAATTGTCACTGAAAAGTAAATTTTTTTTGTGACAACTAAAAAAATTGTGACTGAAATTGAGTTTTCAGTAACAGAAACTTTATGTCGTCACTAAAACATAAATATCTTTTGTGACAATGAAATAACGCATCACTAAAACTGAATATTTAGTGAAAAAAATATAGTTCGTTACTAAAACATAATTTTTCCTGTGACAAATTGAATAATTGTCACTAAAACGAAGTGTTCAGTGAAGAAAACTAAATACCGTCACTAAAACATAAATTATTTTTGTGACAAATTACAAACTTGTCACTAAAACTAATTGTTCAGTAATGAAAACTAAATATTGTCATTAAAGTTTAAATTGTTTTAGTAGCAAGTAATAAACTAGTCACTAAAATTGAGTTTTCAGTTACGAAAATTAAATATTGTTACTAAAACACAAAATTTTGAGTTACAATGAAAAAAATTTGCAACTCAAACATGAAAATCAATTACAACTATTTTTAATGGTCACAAACATTTTTTTTTTGTGAGAAATTATAAGTTACAATATTTTTTATTTTAAAATACTTCTATAAAATTATCAACTTATAACAATCATGAAACTTTAATTATTTATTTATTTTTTTACATCTAATCTCGATCGTCTATCCATATCTTATGATACAATAACTCCTTGAACTATTACAAAAATAATACAAATAGAATTACAATATTTAACCTAATATATATATATATATATATATTTAACCTAACTTTATCTCAACCGTCTATCCAAATACGATATGATAAAATAACTCTTCAATCTATTTTAATTGGAATACAAATAGAATTATAATTCTTAACCTAATCTATTTATTTAACCTAAACCCTATCTTAGCCGTCTATCCAGATTCTATGATAAAATAAACCCTCAATCTAATTATATTTATAATACAAATAGAATTCTAATTATAATACAAATCTTCTTATTAATAATATATAAAACCTAACTCCCACGTTCGGCCGCTGATCTATCCTATAAACCCCCGTTCGGCCCCTCTCCCACGAGCGCTGCATCTCACCCGCTCGCCCGCGTTCGCTGTCGCCCGCTCGCCCGCTCACCGGAGATCAACAGGGTTGTCGCCCGGATCGCAGTCGCCTGCTCGCCTGCGCGCCGCACTCCCTCCGCCCTCCATCCGATCCGCAAGCAACTGCTCGATCTCCGCAGTCCCTCCGATCTGCAAGCACACGAGCGCACCCACTCTTCGAAGCAGCACACGAGCGCCTGCTGATCTGCATCCAATCCGCACCCGCGCGCCCTCTCCGAAGCAGCACACGATCTCCCTCACGAAGAGCAGCGCCCTCTCTCTCCCTCATATCTGCAAGGAACAGCGCCCACGCCCCCTCGATCCGCAAGGAGCAACTATCTAGGTTCGGCCGCTCTCCAACAGATTTCCGAGGAATTGCTAGGTATGAAGTCACACGAAATTTTTTTTGTGTTAATGTTAACTCAAATTCACAAGCTGATGGTTTTTGAACTCAAAGGATTAAGAATATCTAGACATCCAGTTTACATTATTTAGTTTATCCAACTCACAATCACAATTTTCAGTTTACATTATTTAGTTTATCCAACTTTAGCTCTATAATATTTATAATCAAACAATCAATTAATATTAAGAGTCTTGAAAACCCAGCTACTTTCTAATATGTGGGTGAACAAATGTTACAACTAGTGAAGGTACATAAGTGAAGTTTTTCTAATAATTTCGTAAATATCAAGTACTTAATGTTTTATTTACTTTTATTTATAACTAAGATCTCCATGTAGGAAAAGTTTAAGGTTGATCCACGTCATCTTCGGTTTGATGTATTCATACTCTCTACAATGCAACGACTATACAGGTGTTGGAAGAGTCGTTTGCATTTGGCTTATAAAAAATTCGACACAGATGAAGAAAGAATGGAAAACATTCCTAAAGATATATCACCAGAAGCGTGGAATGTTTTAATTCAATATTATTCTTCTGACTCATTTCAGGTCATGATTTTAGCGATGACTGATATTTTTTAATTATAATATTTGTTAATATTATTAATTAATGTTATAGTACTAATAATATTTTATTACTGTATTTTAGAAAATAAGCAAGCAGAATTCAGATAACAGGGTAAAATTGAAGACAAAACATTCATGTGGAACCAAATCATTTGCGGAGGTTGAAGAATCAACTGTAAGTAAATTAAAATTTATACTATGATAATATAAATCATATCTTCATTGGTATAGAAATATTTTGATTATAACGTAATAATACATGTCTCATAAAAACAGAGGAATCCAATAACGGGTGAGAAAGCAGCACCAGATGATATTTGGTTAAAACAACACACTAAATTGAATACGCAAGGAGATTTACAGTGGTCTGATGCGAAGTCACAAGAAATACATGTCAGTGTTTATATTATCCCTACTTTATGTTGCACTTATTTCCATTCATTTATATATATTGATTATAGAAATATTTCTCAGTTGTGCCTATATCTGTCCGTAACTTGAGTTGTGTACTTTAATAAATAGAAAATGTACCAAATCACCTCGAATCACATTGAATTTTTATATTCTGTTTTAAGAGTATGTTTTATTACTCTCATAAAAATTTCACAGTAATTTGATGATATTTTGACTGACAAGTAGATATATTCCTTAGTTGTATCCATATCTGTTCGTAGTTTGAATTGTGCACTTTATTACGTAGGAATTGTACCAAATCAACCTGAATCACATTAAAATTCAATATCCTATTTTAGGATTATGTTTTTAAACTCTCATAAAAATTTCACATTAATTGGTTGTGATTATGACCATAAACTAAATATTTTCTCAGCTGCACCGGTATCAGACTGGTGCATAAGCAGTGCACTAAATTGATTACAAATTATAACAAACCACCATGGATAGCTTTAAAATTTTATATTCTGTTTTAGGGGTTTGTTTTATTACTCTCATAAAAAGTTCACAGTAATTTGATGATATTTTTACTGACAAGTAGATATATTTCTCAGTTGTATCCATATCTGTTCGGAGTTTGAATTGTAAGTAGGAATTGTACCAAATAAACCTGAATCACATTAAAATTTATTATCCTATTTTAGGATTATGTTTTTAAACTCTCATAAAAATTTTACATTAATTGGTTGTGATTATGACCTCAAACTAAATATTTTCTTAGCTGCACCGGTATCGGACTGGTGCATAAGCGATGCACTAAATTGATTACAAATTATAACAAACCACCATGGATAGCTTTAAAATTTTATATTCTGTTTTAGGAGTTTGTTTTCATACTCTCATAAAAATTTCATAGTAATTTGATGATATTTTGACTGACAAGTAGATATATTTCTCAGTTGTATCCATATATATCCGGAGTTTGAATTGTGCACTTTATTAAGTAGGAAGTATACCAAATCAATCTGAATCACATTAAAATTTTATATCCTATTTTAGAATTATAATTTTAAACTCTCATAAAAATTTCACATTAATTCGTTAAGATTTTGCCTTCTAACTTGAATTTGTATTATGTTTTTGGAGTTTGTTTTGACCATTGTTACTAATGCCTTTAGTTATTATTATTTAATTACAGGAAAAACTACATGAGCTTGTCGTGAAACAAACACAAGATGATGAACCTCAGATGTCTCGTGATAACATGTTGCTTCATGTGCTTGGTGAGAAATCAGGATATTTTCGAGGAAAAGGAGCAGGGAAAAAGCCTCCATGTAAAAGACCTCGGCAGGATGTTCAGGAGCAAGTAGAGAAGGCTATAAGTGATGCTAGAGAGACAATGATGATTGAAGTGGCTCAAAAAATTAGAGAAGAAGTTCAGACAGAGTCAGATGAGAAATTAAAAAAACAGCTAGCTGAGTCGGATGAGAAATTGAAGACACAGCTAGATGAGTCAGATAAGAAGTTGAAGACAAAACTACAAGAGGTACGAGCTGAAATTAGAGCTGAGATGCAAGCTGCGTTCGAGTCCATGTTTCAAGAGAGAATAGCTTCTTTTTTTGGTTCAGCATCACAATCAAAAAATTGATTTTTATGTGTTTATATGGATTTAATACTTTGCTTCGAATAAAAACAAGTTACAATTTGTGCAAGACTGGATCGTTTTTCTTACGAATATTTTAGCATGTTTATGTGATGAATTTTATTTTTCTATTATACATCATTGATATATATATCAGCTAATTATAAAATATCTCCTGTGAATATGGTGTTTGAAAATATGAATGATTGTATATGAATGACTGTATATATTGTATTTGTAACAGATATTTGTATTAGCTATTTGAAAATGCAGTAACAATATCGTTACTGACAAATTTATTTGTGACAATTGATAGTGTCACAGAATTTGTGTTTTAGCGACAATACACAATGTTGCAAATTTTAACTTTTAGTGACACTATTAAAAACTTGTTACTAATAATTCCCTATTTGTGACTCTATTTGTCGTCACTAATTTTGTAGTTAATGTCATTATATAATATTATATATATATATGTAGTGACAAATAGTCATGTTTTCTGTGACACGTATTGTTATCACAAATACGATTCAGTGATGACGAACGTCGTCACTAAAGAGTTATAATAGTGACGATGTAATAGTTTTTCTGTCACAAGTTTTATTGTCACAAATACGATTTAGTCATGTTGAAAGTCGTCACTGAAGCGTCGTAATAGTGACGATATAATAACTTTTTAGTGACAACTATTGTTGTCACCAATACGAATTAGTGACGATATTAGTTGTCACAAAAAAAAATGTTATAGTGACAATCTAGTTAGTGTTTTGTGACAAGTCATCGATGTCACTGAAAACTAAGTCGTCACTGAAGAGTCGTAATAGTGACGATATAATAACTTTTTAGTGACAACTATTGTTGTCACCAATACAAATTATTGACGATATTAGTTGTCACAAAAAAAAACTTATAGTGACAATCTAGTTACTGTTTTATGACAAGTCATAGTTGTCACTGAAAACTATTTTCAGTGACGGACACTAAAAGTCGTCACAAAAAGCTTCAGTGATGGCCACATAAACGACGACACTTAGTCGTCACTAAACTCGTCACTGAATATTTTCAGTGACAACTTGAAGACATTCAGTGACAATTTTTGTTGTCACAAAAAACTCATTTTCTTGTAGTGAGCCTTTAGTTCGCGAACCAGATTTCTTCATATCAAATTTGCCAAGTTAAAAAAAAATTACCTCTAGCGAACCAGATTTCTTCATATCAAATTTGCCAAGTTAAAAATTACCTCTGGCGAACCAGATTTTTTTTTTCCAAATTTGCCAAGTTAAAAATTACCTCTGGCGAACCAGATTTCCTTTTCCAAAATTTACCAAGTTAAAAATTACCTCTGGCGAACCAGATTTCCTTTTCCCAAAATTTGCCAAGTTAAAAATTATCTCTGGCGAATCAGATTTTTCTTCATTCCAAATTTGCCAAGTTAAAAATTATCTCTGGCGAACCAGATTTTCTTCATATCAAAATTTGCCAAATTAAAAATTATATCTAGCGAATCAGATTTCCCTATCCACCAAGATTTGCCAAGTCAATAACACATTTGGCGAATCAAGTTTATCAACAAAGAAGTTCATTCGTTCATAGTAGTTTTGGGTACTTAGAAAATTCTGATCTATTTCGAAATTATCAAGTTAACAGTTACTCTGGTAATCAACATCAGAATTATCTTTCAGATACTCTCGGTTACGTAGAAAGAAAAGAACTTCTTTATTCATCATCAGAAAAAAATTACAGAGAATTCTCTAAGTGCAATGTAGCCAATAAGAGTAAATACAAAAAAGGGAAAACTTGCTTCTGTAACCGTCTCTTTCGGCATGGTTCAGATCAAAAAATTTGCTCCTGCGGGCCCTTCTTCTGGAATGACAGACTTGCTTCTGTAACCGCCTCTTTTGGCATGGCTCAGATCAAAAAGTTTGCTCCCTGGCCTCCACTTCCAATTTGTTCTCGTACCTCCTTTTTCTTTAGGATGGTTTAAAAAGCATAATTTTGTTTCTTCTTTCCGACCACAATCAGGGACCTCCTGATTGGTTCTCGCAGGGATGATGCCAGTGAATTGATTAGTTCAAAACTGGGCATACCGAATGCAAACCCCAGCCATACAGCTGACGGGTTGCGCAAATTCAAGGTCCTGGTCATTAGTACCCCAACCTTGTGGGATACTAGGAAAGAAGAAAAACAATACCCCAGACCCGAAATCTTTTCTCTCATGAAAGATACATGAGACCTTCCAAGCCCCTTGAGGCATTGGAAGCAATTACGAGCTCATTGGGTCTGGGCCATTGTTAAGGAGAATGACTACGGTTATCTCCTGCAGCCGAAACAAATCTTTGTTAAAAAGAAAGAAAAAGAAGGAAGAGGAGGGTATGAATCAGAAGAAGAAGTATACCTTACTTAAGGAAAATAACTACGGTCAGAAGGACCTTGTCGGTGAGACACCCCGCTGGATTGATGCAGTCTGGAGGTCTTGTGACATGCCAACTCTTATCCATCACTTTGGTTGAAGAAGAAGAAAACATAGCTGCGCTGGTGGATCGACTACAAAAGAGAGAAAGAGAAGAGAATCAAGAAGAAATTTTCTTACGGCTGAATGATCCTTCATTGAAGAAAACATGTGCCTTATATAGGCGAGCTGCTAACTGTGACCTCCAGTTTAGAAGAGATAAGACCGAGATTTTCGGTCAAGATTTTCAGTTCAGATCTCAACAGAATTTATTGCTGTTGCATGAGACGCTTAGATATTGCAACCCGGAGATCTCGTCATTAATAGAGGCATGCAATGCTTGTAATTCCACAACCAAACGGCTACATCCCACGGCTCGCAGAAGTCTCTACAAATTCTGAAAAATCTACGGTCTATTCCGCAAGCTTCTAGACGAAGTATCGCGGACCAGAATTCCGGAACCCAGGTCGCGGGTCAGATATGGATAGTGTAAATCCGCGAACCCCTAAAATTCACGTGACTTAAAAAAGTCGCGTAACAGATATACAGATACCAGAATTTTACGATGGTTCGCAAACTTCAGTCAAAAAATGGCAAGTTCGTTACAAATCTTTGAAGAATAATTGCAAAGTCACACCTCGGAAGGCAAAATTGAAGTTCTCCATAAACGACAAGGGAACTATTACAAAAAAAAAAAGGAAAAGAAAGAGGAACCTAAAGCAGTGAACACAAGAGTCCTACAACTCAATGGTTCAAGAGAACTTTTATTTTCTCCTCTGTGTCATCAATGTCTTGCTGAAGGATCTCATAAGCTTGAATAGTAGCTTGGCGACGCAGTTCTTCGTCACTAGCAATAACATTCTGCGCTGCAGCAGCCTCCAGCGAATCCAATTCAGCTTGCATCGCTTGGAGATCCCTGGATATATTGTCCCTCCAACGTGACAAATCGGCCAGATTCCTCATTGACTCATCACGCTCCTTGGTGATCTTGGCTAGGAAAGCTTGAGTTTTGGCAATGGCTTGATCATGGCTCTTGACAATTGAAGCAGCGGCTTCCACTTGAAGAACCAGAGACTTGCAGTCTGATCGACCCTTTTCTAAAGAGGCCTTGCAAACATCTACCCTCTCTCGAGTCTCCTTCTGGAACCTAAGCTGTTCCTCTCTCAGCTTTTGGAAGATGATTTTCACTATCTCAGATTTATCAGCACTTCTGGCCTTCGACAGAGATTCAGCATGCTTTTGAAGCTGAGTTATCATAAGCCTAAAAGGAGCAGCTCTATCCTCTCCACCAACGCTAACAATACCAGTTAGATAAATGTTGAGAACATTGGCGATCGAAGCAAAAAGAACCCCCTTTAGTACTTTATCGATACAGCGGTCCAGAAACTGAAGGAAAGTCTCTGCCGTGTCCTTCAGCAAATCACTCTCAAGCATGTCAATCTCTGCATGAGGAGTAATACTGGATGAGGCAGAAGCGGGTTGATCCGCAACAGGAGGAATGGCACCTCTAGAGATTTTCGAGGAGCTACCAATCACAGTCTCCTGAACTACAGCATCAGTTGGAGCAGTTGTAGCCAAAACCGTAGACATGGCAGCCGAGGGAATCACTGCTTCTGAAGTATCAACCGCGGCAGTAGTAACTTCGGTCGCTTCACCAGTGTCAGCTCCCGCGATGGTATTATCTAGTGAAGCCACCTTCGCGCCCATGCACTTTAAGTCCGGAGTCAAAACTGGAGCTAGCAAAAAAAAAAAGAAGAAGAAAATTGACAGTTAAATATTACAGTATCATTTGATAAGATAGCATAATTGCTGAAGAAAGAAGATGAAGACCTGAAGGTTGGACGCTGGATTCTCCAAGTCCATACACTTCAGGACCAAACACTTTGGGCTCGTATACTTCGGCTCGAACCTCTTCGCTCAAAAAAACATATTTACCATGATCTGAAGGAGGAGTAGAAGAGCGGAAACTGTCACTACTGGTGTCATCATCGTCGCCCCATTCATCTTTATCTTCAGAAGGGGGTGCTGCCTTTGGAGAGTCTGGTGCGCAGGTCTCCCCAATGATTTGCACTTCATCAGTAGTGTCCTGAGCAACAGGAACCACATAGTCCTCTTGTAAAGCTTAAGGAGCACTAACTTCAACATCGGCCTGGCCAATGGAAGGAATATAACCCTCTTGAGTAACAGGAGTAGGATCACTGCAGAGAATAGGTCCTTGACTCCGACGCCTCTTAAGGGAACGGAGAATCAAAGATGAGTCATCTTCCTCCTCCTCAGGTTCCTCAACGAGGGATTCAGAAATTAGAGTGGGTGTTGCAGTTCCTGTCCCAGACAGGGTGCTCTGCAAATCAGTTCTCCGCGGAATGGTAGTCAAGTCGCTAAGACGCCGTAGCCTCTTTCGCTTATGTAAAGACTTCTCAGGAGAAGACTGCGGTGGAGGAGAAGTCTTCCTCGACGTCGGATCTGGAGAAGCATCAAAGGAGGCAGCCTGAACCGGTGCATCAGTGTTCTCTTCCTTTTGTTCTGATTCATCAGACGCATTGTCCCCCCTGAAGTCCTCCATCCCTGCCACTTTTGTGCTACCAGCCTTCTTTTTCTAGGTATACCAGGATCTGATCTCCCGCAGACTGGTATGGTGTACGTTGAAACTCTGAGGAGCGGAGTTAGCATCTGCAAACCATTTACAAAAGCAGAAGCTCATACTCGAATTCGGAGTTTTGAACGGAAGATCAAATTTAGCTTGAGTTCCACCGCGACGAAGTGAAACCAAGCTCGAGCTCGCTCAAGAACATTCCCAACAAAGCTTAATTCTCTATTGGGATTGCCAACGTAAAGCTGATCATACCCAAACTGTCAGGCAAAGCGACTCGGGTAGTAAGGTTCGATATAGCAAAGCTTCCCCAAACGAAGAACCAGATGCCCTGGGCGGATGTTTATCAACCACCAGAAACATCCCGAGGAGAGGGTAGTAAATTTATCGACACTAGCAGTGTCCGCGAATTCTTCCCCGTACCCAGCATTCGGGAAGTATGGGAAACATATGAACAACTCAAAAGTTGAGAAATGACGAAAGGTTTTGCATATCGCGGCCATGTAGCCTCCCTTCCACTGCGACCTCTCATAGTGTTGCACTTTGGGAGCACTTAAGTCAATCTGCGGGTCTGCAGGACTCATCAAAGTAGGGCAATGTAGAACCAGCCAAGCCATCAAATAAGTATAAGGGAGTTCTACATGCGGATTGGGAGTCTTAATGACCGGATCTCCTTTCTTCCTTTCCTCCTTCTTCACCTGGCAGAATTTGTCAGATAATCTCCTCAGTCCGCTCTGGATGCTGCAGACCATCGCAGGCAACAAACTGAGCCGCCTACCAAGTGCTAGTAGGACGGCTGGGTATACGGCTCTAATGGTATGTTTTCCTGCGAAGGAATAACACACTTCTTCAGCCATACCATCAAAAAGCCCGCCAAGAAGGCAGGATCGGACAAAGGCTGGAGGGCCTGATAGTGAAAACTTTCAAAAGACGTTCCAGCCTTGAAGACGTCCTCGTCAGATTCAGCGATATAAGCATCTGTCCCGAAACTGGCGATTCTTCTCTCAACTTCCTTTTCAGAAACTGGAGGAAGGCGAGTACAGTTAAGACTACCCATAGAGAAATTGGGCAGAAGATACTGCAGCCACTTCTTTGCCTTCAAACTACGGGTGCCAGACGTGTGGGTGCAAATATGGTAGTGACAGAACAATTCCCAGTAAGTATTATAAATCAAAGGGTCTAGGGTCTTCAACAGATGGAGTTCTTCCCCGGTAGGGACATACTCTTCGTACGGGATGTCTCCCATGGATAAGCCCGAAATTTCATACATTTCATGAAGGGTAAAACCCAACTCGCCACGAGGGCTAAAGACTGTACAAGTATCAAGATTGTACAATTCTAGTAAAGCAAAAAAAATAAAATCTACTAGAAGGAATACCGTGCTGAACAGTCCTGATAGCACGATATAGCCCCGCATAATGAAGCTGATCCTTGAAGGTTTTCAAGAAGAAGTCAGTCAAGACTGCCCACTCTCCTTTTGAAGAGCAGTGAACCCATCCAGGGGGACGAAAATTCTGAACAGGAAACTCTCCTTCGACATTGGTAAATCGGTGCAGGAAAGTCTACGCGATTATGGGAATCTCGCCTCTGGGAAGGTCATGTTTAAGCAGTCCCGGAAGCAATCCATAAAAGTGTTTTCCACTACCACGAGGAAAAGCACCTTGAGCATTGAAGCCACTAAATAGGATACCGTCTTGTGGCCTGTTTATGTGACAGTCCATTCGCCTGGGCACAGAAAGGGACTGAAAGAATAAGAATGGATAAGATCTCTCCATATTGGGGAGAAATAAGTGGCGACCTTCAACTTGGCGAAGCCACTTGTAATCGCCATCTTCCAAACCACTGTCGGGCATTGAAATATGGTCCCCAAACAAAAAAACAGGTTTGGGTAACGGAGACCGATTATCTCCTTCAAAAGATACATTGGTCTTCAGCTCTCGCAATATTGAGCGAGAAGGGTGGAGAATCTTATCTTCTCTCTCTTGGCTGTCTGATGTTGTATAATGTGGGAAGACATGACCGAATCTGAATTCTTTCTCCCCATCATAGCCATCAGAGTATCCGAAATAATTGTCTTTAGGCCAAGGATTCAAGGCATAGTCGACTGCAAAAGACATTCAGATTCAAAGTAAAGAAAAAATAATAAGAAAGGGACTGCCTTTCGAAAGTTTTCTCTATTACCTCCAATCAAGGGTTCCTGCCGAACCACTATTGAACTGGAGGTTGCTCGAGGATCTTGACGACCACTGGCGGCAGCATCAGAGGAAGAAGCTTTCTTCGGCATCTTTTACAGAGGGAGAAAATCCTTTGCACAGAGAATCAAAAGCTATTGGAGCTTGAAGACGAGAAGTCTGAGAAGTCTAAACGAAGAACTCAGATTTCAAATTTCTTGAGATAAGGGCAACCTCTCTCGTAAAGTGGAGGTTATATAGCCGATGATTTGACGGTCGAGATCTCTGGACAGACATGATATCCGGCTCTATTCGCGTGGATACCTTTTCATTTAATGCAGCTCAGAGAAACGTCTTAATTCTGACGCCGTAGGAAAGCAACCGCCTGTCAGCCTTCCCGCAAAAGTTCGCGACCCTAATACAGAGTCGGTTTCTCCTCAAAAAGTGAAGTTTGCGACCCTAATACAGAGCCGCTTTCTTCTCAAAAAGATAAAGATGAAAGCTCGCGCCCCTAATACAAAGACGTGTTTCTTCCGAAGCGAGATTTGCGACCCTAATACAGAGTCGTTTTCTATTCAAAAGATGAAGGCTCGCGCCCCTAATACAGAGACGTGTTCCTTCCGAAGACAGTTTGCGACCCTAATACAGAGTCGTCTTCTACTTAAAAAGAGGAAGGCTCGCGCCCCTAATACAGAGACGTGTTCCTTCCAAAACAAGAGTTCGCGGCCCTAATACAGAGTCGTCTTCCACTCAAAGATGGAGAGTCGCGCTCCTAATACAGAGACGTGTTCCTTTCAAAATAAAAGTCTGCAACCCTAACACAGAGTTGTCTTCTTCGCGATACAAATCAACGATCCTAACATAGAGTCGTATGATCCAAAAATTGTCAATAAATGAGGCCCTAACACAGAGTAATATTTCCCTTCAAAAGCAAGAAGCAGTAATGGCGCTAATACAAAGTCACAGACTTCTGCAAATACAATGGAGATTCTAATACAGAATATTATATCCAAAGTATTCCAAAACTCCTTAAGAATCATGAGAGTTTTTGGAAACTTTGGAGGGGGTTTTGTCGGTGAAAAAATTCTGGAAAAGCAAAGCAGATCCACGAATTCAGAGACAGAAGCCCGCAACTCATCTGATCTGCAAATCTAAGAAACTGAGGTCCGCGAATTTAAGAAACTGAAATCCGCGAATCTAAGAAACTGAGGTCCGCGATCCAGACGACAAAACAGGTTCGCGAATCTAAAACTGAGATTCGTGACACTACCCATAGTTTTCGGGTGGGGATTTAATACAAAGTCACCCGACCCGAACAGAAAAATTATCACCTCGGATCGTGGGAATAACTGCCAAACGAATGCAGCGGCGTTACTTCGATCGTGGGAATAACCACCTAACGAATATGGCGGCACTTCTCGAGTAGTGGGAGCTAACGGTCGAGCAACATATGGCGGGACGTTACTCCAAGCCCCCTATAAAAGGCGGAGAGCGAAAGAAACACAGGGACACAGACAGAGACAAACGTCTTCTCCTAGAAATTACCCCTTGTGATCAAGAGCAAAGAGCCCCTTTTTCTTTCTTTTAGCCAACTGAGAGAGATTGTACGGAGTGTCAACGGAGAGCAGGATCGTCCTCCATAGCTACCTAGAAATCCAGCCTTAAACAAAGAGGAAGTCCATCTTCCTCATCTTCTGTAAACGGAAAACCGTTAGATTGTAATCCTTTATTGAAAGATTGTCAGTAAAGAGAAATTCAATCTTTTTTATGGCGAACAGTAGTTCCTTTTGACGATCTGACGATGATGATCTTCTCTCTTGAAGATGACGGCCGACTTGATCTTGATCTTCTCTGGTCTTCACGAATTAAAGACTCTCACGCGTAACTCGAATTCTCCAAGATGCCAAAAAGATGATCCAAAAAGATCCCTAGGGCTTCCTCAAAGGGGTATTTATAGCCTTAGGATGATATGAGAGTTTCTATTTAAATAGAATTTGTATTCATCAACAATTCTAATCAAATATCTTGTCTTGATTTAAATCTCTTGATTTAGAGTTCTGATTGGACTTAATTTGGGTATTGGATAAGCCCAAATCTTAATTTCAATCAATTCAGGATTCTGGTTATTTGCTCACGCAGAGCTAATCGCATCAAAATGAGGAGCTAAGAAACCAGAATGCAGAGCTATTGATTAGCTCCGCGTTTTACTCATATGCGGAGCTAAAAATAGCCAAATGCGGAACTACTAAATTAGCTCCGCGTTCTGTTGTGGAAAATCCCATTTTACTTGGAAATTTTCACTGCCAACAGAATCCCCTCCAAAGTTTTCAAAATGGCTTAAAACTTAGCAAATTTTGAAATACTTTGGATCTTTAATTTGGTGATCAGGTTAAGATTAAGAAATTCGACAGAGGTGCCTAATCGCACATGCTTGAAACTTTGATGGAGGCGGTTCAAGGCTCTCATGCATAATTTGAACTGCACACGCTAAGATGATCGGGTCATGATCATCAGATTTCAGCAGAGGTGCTAATTGCACATGCCTGGTCCAAGTGCTCTCACGTGTAACTTGAACAGAGATGGAAATAATCCAAATCATACTATCAAAGCTACGAGCTTAACATGACAGGTTCACGGGATTTTTAGCAAACCCCCAGCTATAAATGGATTTGGTGTGTCTTTACCAATCGCTGTTTGCGTTGGGCTAGCCATACTATTCCCCTCAGCATGATTGTTTGTCGAGGAATTGATTTCCTCTCCCATTTGCCTTTAACAGCATTGGGTAGTTGATTCATACTTTTACCCTCAGTATGATACTTGATCTTCTCTTCCCGCTGCTTTAACAGCATTGGGCAACAAAAATTTTTATTTATAGCACTCAATTAGTCATTCTAATGGCAAGTAAAAGTAGCAGAAGCAACATGATATTTATTATCGTCAATATTTTCGGCACCCCCAGCCAAATCCGGCTGCTAGCCAATAAGAATGACTTTGTCACAGCTGTGGTTCAGAGCATACCCAAGGGGCCAGCTTGCAAGTGTGGGCTGCCCGTACTTGGTGTCGATATTGGCTTCCCTACTGGTACAAGGGTTGCTTTGGTAGGAAACTCATTGATTCCTACCACCAAAGTTGTCATATTTGCAGAAACTTTCTTCTGTTTCTCTTTAGGTGTGAGAACTCCGACTTCTATCAATGCCTGAATTCGGTTCTTAAGAGGATAGCAATCTTTAGTTGGGTGCCCGACATTCCGATGGTACAGGCAATAGTTAGGGTCGTTGATTTTACCAGCGTCTTCTGGTTTTCTATTTTCTGGAAGCTTCAACATGCCTTTCTAAAGAGGAGATGGAATAAAGTACATGTCTACTCCGTCTTGAATGTATAAGTTCTATCTTGGCGGGGTTTATTCTGCCCTGAACCTCTCAGATTATGAAGTTTTGGCTTCGGATCTGCAACTGTCGCCATCACAGCCTTCCCTTTATTTTTAGGATTGTGTGGATATGGCCTGTTATTTATAGAGTTTCTCGTGCTATGAGATTCCTCAATCCGGCAAATTATATCTTCCGCCTGCTCTCCCTGCTTCAGCAGATCTTTCCAAGTTTTGAACTCTAAAGCTCCCATTCTTATCAGCACGCCGGTTCTGAAATTATGCTTACAGGTTTCTACCAGGGTTTCTTGGGTCATACCATGTCGACAATATACAGATTTTTTCCTAAAGCGTTTAATGAAACTCTTAACTGTTTCTTCTTCTCCTTGTTTCGTCGCAAGGAGGGAATGAACCGATATTTCGGTATCATCCTCAAAAAAACGCACCGAGAACTGCTTCTCGACATTATACCAAGCGTTTATGGTTCCCGGGGGCAACTGCATAAACCATGTAAAGGCAGGCCCTTGCAGGGTGCTCGCAAATAATTTGGTCATTACGGGATCATTTCCCATTAGATGACCTGCCTGCGATAAAAAGTAATATAAGTACTGGCTTGGGGACCCCTTCCCATCATATGACTCCAATTTGAGGGATTTATATTTTCTGGATAAGGGGTGAAGTCCCACTCAAGCGGATACGGCCTTGAAACTCTCGATTCCTTTAGTTCCTTCTTGTGCATCAAGACATCAAGTTGACTTTGTAACTTCTTAATTTTTTCTCCATGTGGGTCATGGAAAGAGTATTTATTCTCGTTCTCATGTGTCGAGTAAGCCTTTTCTTCTTTATCTTCCTCATTTATCTCGAACGGAATTTCTTTGGCTTTATCCTCAACTATTTTTTGAGTATTCTCGACCACCTTCAAAAGCATGATTTTAAGATCCTCGATCGTTTTTTGCTGCTCTCGGATCATTCGCTCTTGGGCTTCAACTCTTTGATTGATATCATCAGGTTGATCTGCCATATGTGAGATTGATTTCTGCAGTCTGGATGACGCTGAAGAGCAAGGTGATGTTATGGCCGAATTGTCGTTGTCGTCGTCATAAGAACCTTCTACAAGTCTCTTATAATTTCGGGGCGGAACAGTGCCTGATTTTAGTTGAGTCAGATGATGAGGTTCTTCATCACTCGATTCCGAATCATCATCCCTTTCTACAACTTTCTTCCCCTTTCCGACCATATTAGAAGTTACAATTCTCCATTCTTTTTCTTGGGGAGCGTATTTGTCTTCTTAATAGGATTTATGTCCATCTCAGTTAATCGGTTAAAAATCGATACCCTGGTCTTGCTACAACAACAATTATTCAGTACAGCAGATACTGCCACCATAAGCTACTTGCAATGACAAGTAGGATTCGACTGAACTTGATTTATGCTTCTTTTCTTGGTTAAGTATTCTCTGAGGTCAGTAGCCTTAGACACGGAGTCGTGGGGCCCACTCATCCATTGAGAGGGTCTAGGGGAGCACTGGAGCTTCTTGGAACCATTAGAGTCAAGTTCTGGTCCAATAGTGCAATGATCAACCCTGATTTTGTATTCAGGTTAATTTACGTGGAGTTGAGCAGTAGCTTTGCGTTTTGATATGCGGAGCTGAGAAGTAGCTTCGCGTTTTGATATGCGGGGCTGAGAAATAGCCTCGCGTTTGGATACGCTAGCCTCGCGTTTTACGCTGGCTTAACGTCTTTGCAGAAGTTTATCTTCTAGAATCTTAGCCCCGCGTGGAAGAAAATTCTTGCACGCCGGCTTACTCTTGCGATTAACGCAAGTCATAACTTCGCGTTTAGTGCGATTTTTGCGATTAACGAAAATTTGCCAATCATCTTCGCGATTTTCGTGAAGGTAAGAAATCTTGAGATTAACGCAAGTCTCACTGGCTTCGCGTTTAATGCTAAGCTCAGTATTAGCCTCACGTGGAGAATCACACGCTGGCTTTTCCTTGCGATTAATGCAAATCTTACTGGCTTCGCGTTTAATGCTAAGCTGAATCTTAGCCTCGCATGGAGAATCACATGCTGGTTTTAAGAAAAGTTTATCCTCGCGATTTACGCGAGTGTCAAGAATCTTGAGATTAACGCAAGTTTTACTGACTTCGCATTTATCGCTAAGCTCAGTCTTAGCCTCGCGTGGAGAATCACACGCTGGCTTTAAGGGAAGTTTATCCTCACGATTTACGCGAGTGTCAAGAATCTTGCGATTAACGCAAGTTTTACTGGCTTCACGTTTATCTCTAAGCTCAGTCTTAGCCTCGCGTAGAGAATCACACGCTAGCTTTAAGGAAATTTTATCCTTGCGATTTACGCGAGTGTCAAAAATCTTACGATTAACGCAAGTTTTACTAGCTTCGCATTTATCGCTAAACTCTGTCTTAGCCTCGCGTGGAGAATCACACGCTGGCTTTAAGGAAAGTTTATCCTCATGATTTACGCGAGTGTCAAGAATCTTATGATTAACGCAAGTTTTACTGGCTTCGCGTTTATCGCTAAGCTCAGTTTTAGCCTCGCGTGGAGAATCACACGCTGGATTTTCCTTGCGATTAACACAAGTTTTACTTACTTCGCGTTTATCACTAAGCTCAGTCTTAGTCTTGCGTGGAGAATCACACGCTGGTTTTAAGGGAAGTTTATCCTCATGATTTACGCGAGTGTCAGGAATCTTGCGATTAACGCAAGTCTTACTGGCTTCGCGTTTATCGCTAAGCTCAGTCTTAACCTCGCGTGGAGAATCACCATCACACGTTGGCTTTAAAAAAAGTTTATCCTCGCAATTAATGCGAGTTTCTCTGGTTTTAAGCCCAGAAAAATAGCCTCGCATGGAGAATCACACGCTGGCTTGTCCTTGCAATTCACACAAGTTGCAGTTTTGCGTTTAACGCGATATTGACTGGTCTTACGATTAACGCAGCCAGTTTGCGAGGTAAGCTTGTAGCCTCGCGTTCTGCTACCTGATTAGCCTCGCGTTTAATGTGGGCTTTGAGGGCCTTTTGCCTAGCTCTCTGATTTCAGTTGCGGAGTTGGGCTCTGGTCAAACCAGTTTTCAAGCCTTCTTCGACAGTAGAGAGATCACCCCCTGCTAGGATTTCCTGCCCAAACGACGGCTCTATGGCCGCGATCTCCAAGGGTCCCCGTTTATCGGCGGATCCCCGATTACCCGATTTACGGATATTGGTGCGCACGCGATGATAGCGTTGCGTTTCGGTCAGGTTACCTAACTCAGAGGAGAGATACTCCTCGTACTTCTACTGATCGATCTCCACAACTAGCATGTTAACGTCGGATCTGATCCTCTCGACGTCAGATTACGCCACGATCTCTTTTTCGATGAAAGAGACTTCTCCCACTGTAGTCGCCAGTTTGTTCGCAACAGAAATTTGCTTTCCTTCCATTGAAATAACTTAATTACAATAAAAGTGAAAAAGAAAAGAACAAATGAGAGGATTTATAATCTATCGCTCTCTTTTACAATAAAAATATGGGATCTCGTAGCGATGAGATCTAACTAGTAGTTCCTTTTGACGATCTGACGATAATGATCTTCTCTCTTGAAGATGACGGCCGACTTGATCTTGATCTTCTCTGGTCTTCACAAGTTTAAGGCTCTCACGCGTAACTCGAATTCTCCAAGATGCCAAAAAAATGATCCAAAAAGATCCCTAGGGCTTCCTCAAAGGGGTATTTATAGCCTTAGGATGATATGAGAGTTTCTATTTAAATAGAATTTGTATTCATCAAGAATTCTAATCAAATATCTTAGTCTTGATTTAAATCTCTTGATTTAGAGTTTGGATTGGACTTAATTTGGGTATTGGATAAGCCTAAATCTTAATCTCAATTAATTCAGGATTCTGGTTATCTGCTCACGAGGAGCTAATCGCATCAAAACACGGAGCTAAGAAACCAGAACGCGGAGCTATTGATTAGCTCCGCGTTTTACTCATACGCAGGGCTAAAAATAGCCAAACGCGGAGCTAGTAAGTTAGCTCCGCGTTCTGTTGTGGAAAACCCCATTTTACTTGGAAATTTTCACTGCCAACAGTGGCCGGGGCGACATCAGGAGCAACCTCTTGAGTAGCCGCCATGGGCACAGGAACTCCTCAACCACTCCTACAACCTCTAAAGCACGCTGAGGAGATAGCAATACCTTGGCCAATTCAGTTGTCAGGGAACGACGAGGCTTCTTGACCGAGCGAGTAGAACTACGAGTGCTCGCCGATCTAGTACACTTGGTCACCGCCTCGTAATACCCTCAAGCAAGTGTATCCCTTTGACCTCATGCAGCAGATTGAGATAGCACATCAGCCTGTGCATGCACGTCGGCTTGTGCAAGCACATCAGCCGGTGCAGGGACGTCGGCCTGAACTGGCACAGTAGCTTGAACCCATACGTCTCCCTGAACGGGTACATCGCCTTGAGCAGATACTGCGGGTGCAACCCCAATGACCTCATCATCATCATCATCACCAATGGAGAGAAACTCATGCATACCTCATACTCGAACGACCTTGGCACCCTTTCATTGAAAATAAAACGTATCAATTTCCCTCATGCACGAGTCGTTGATTGAAAAAGAGGCGGCTATGGTGTTGGCACTATGGTACAAAGAGCAAAACTCAAGCAACATGTAAAGATTGGAAGTCTTCTAAGGCAAAGAGAAATGAGATTCTGCACAGCCAACAGAGAAGCGGTACCATCCCCCCCTCAAACAAACTACCCCAAAACTGCAACGAAGTGTTGGGGTTACCGACGTAAAGCTGTGAATACCCAAACTGGCAAGTGAATCTACTAGGGAAGTACGGTTCAAGGAAACAAATTGATCATGCCCTGGCTTGATGTTGATAAACCACTAGAAACAGCCAAAGAAAGCGTGGTGTAGCCGTCAGGACCAGTGGTATCTTGGAATTCTTCGCCGCAAGCCCCTTCAGAGAAGTCGGAGAAGTAACAATAAATATAAGACAGTTCTGATGGCTGCACACAGTCTTCCAAATCGCGAGCATATAATGATTTCTCCAATCACATCCCTCGCATCTCTGAATGAATGAGCCCCGTTACTGTATTTTGGGGGCAAAGTCATCAGGCTCGGACAATGCATCACAATCCATACCATGAGATAGGTATAAGGCCACCCCACTCTGTGGTTTGGAGTTGGCATCTCAACCTCGGGTTTTGTGCCTCTAATTTTCTTCTTCTTATTTCCTGAGCAAAACTCTGATGTAAAACTCTTGAAGACCGTTCTGTAGCTTGCAGACCATGGCATGCAAGAGTCTAAGAGGTTTTCCGGGTACACTACTTCAATAGCTATGGCATCCTGAGAAATGAACTGGACGACACACCGTTTCAGCCAAAACATGAGGAAGCCTGTTATCTAACCCCTATCAGAAATGGGTGTCTGAGCTTGATAGTGAAAGTTTTGGAAACTCGTGCCTGCCTTATGTAACACCCACTTTTTTCAAGTAAAAATTTTCAATTTTATTATTATAAAAAAATAATATGTTATTTTAAAAATATATTTTGACCACATAAGATCCATCCCGCACCCAAACCTACTTATCAAATCAAATAATTGTAACTAAGAAAATAAGTAGGATTAATTAAATTAGATTGATTCTTATCTACAATTAAGATAAGAAATTAGATTAATTATTTTTTACCAATAGAATTCTAAATTGACTAAATATTAATTCTAAATATAAACACAATCCAAATCCTACTTGAGATGGTAAAATAGATTAACCTAATTAATGTATGATTCAACTCTCATCTAATTAATTATATGTCATTTAAATTTTGTTCATAAACCTATTAGGATTTGGATTCAAATTTGGTTTCTATATTTTTTGGAATTCCTATTCAAATTTGGTTTTTATATCTTTTAGAATTCCTATTTAAATTTGGTTCTCATATCTTTTAAAATTCTTATTTAAATTTGGGTTTCTATTCCTTTTGGGATTCCATGTTTAATTAGGATAGTGAATCCGATTAGAATTTATATTAAACTTTCCTACTATGAGTAGGAGTAAGAATTTTAATCCCCTATAAATGACCCCAACAAGCCCTCTTTTTCCAAACAAAAAAAAAAAATAAGAGGAACAAAACATGGAAGAAAGAAGAGAAATAGAGAAAGAAAGAGAAGAGGGCTCAACCAAGGAGAGTTTTTGAGAACTTTGGAGATTTCCTTGCTCAGGCCAAAGACTTCATCCGAAATCAAGGCCAAGGTGACTTTTATAACTCACTATAACATGTTACTGATTATATTTTATCTTAAAGTGATTCCAACTCACTCATAAACATGCTAATATTATACTTTAATTTCTACATTTTCTATTTTATTTGTTGATTGAATTATGTACTTGAAATTTAATGAACAACGAAACAATGCATGATAAGACCTGACCTATTATAATATATGATTGGCAATTGATTATTAACCACTGTATTGTTACATTATTTCTTAATTTTACTGTTACTGTATATTGAATTTTAATGATGATCACTAATCACTATACTGAATTGAATTTACTGAGCTAAACAATTGATACTAAAACTGAATAATTGATACTGAAATTGATATACACTGGTTTATGGGGGAAATTGAGGATTTATATGATTTAATGGCTGAATATAATTGCACCACTGTTTCCCTTTTTGGGAGGATTAAGATAGGCTCCAATCAAAACTGCTACTGTTTCCTTTTTTGGGATGATCGGGATAAGCTCCAATCAAATTATTGTTCCGTTTTTTCGGGGATATACGGGGATACGTTCAGACCAGCTAAATTCATATCTTTCTAAATTTCTAAATAGTATAATTAAAATATGTTAACTTAAAGAAAAATTTAAAGGCCATATAATGTGTTTAAAAATAAAATTTTCTATTGTTTTAATTGTACATGACTTTTTATATTATAAATATATCATTGTTTTCACATATTTTGCTATATATTATTGGATCAATTTACTGACGATCCTGGTTATACATGGCCAGACGCAAATTTTTACTTAGAGATAGACCCATCAGATACAGAACATGACTAAATATATTTTTGGGTGTAGACAGAATTACAAAATTGACGGCCTTTCTAGTTTATTATTTTCTTATTGAATTTTATGTAAGGAGGTAAAAATTATTATCTTAACTAAAAACATTATTTTTTATTACTATTTGTTGCTCATGTTTCTGCTATAACTGACTGTAAAGTTTACTGAGACTTATCGAGTTATCATTTGATGTTGAACGTTTCAGTTTTCTACACTACGGAAAGTGGGGCATTACATCTTGAATCCATCTTTATCCGACTCTGCTACATATGAAGTGGCCCCTAAATGAGCTATCTGAGCTTCGATACTGGCCTGGCTAAGAAGTCCAACTTCGTCACTGTAACCTCGGGATGATCAACATCTTGAAACAGGTAGTTAGCCATAATTTTTGGCTAACACCTTGATGCCTTGTGGCAGAAACTTCTTGAGAGATACAGAAGTGACACATCACATCCCAATATGTCTCATATACTTAGAGATCCTGTTTCTTCATCCACCGTAGTTTCTCCACCGTCAGAACTATCTTTTCATACGATAGCTCTTCCATCGATAACAAAGAAACTTCGAACATTTCATGGAGAGTAAAGCTAAGCTCGCCCACGGGAGTGAAGAACGTCCTGAACTTGGGATTGTACATCTCTAGGACGTTGAGCAGATGGTAAGCACAATGGGAGAGACCATATTGCATGTTTCTAATGGCCCTATATAACCCGATGTCCTTGAGGATCGCTTCGAACTTGGAGAGAACGAAACTAATCATCCTGCTCCACCACATCCTATCAGTAGAATGAATCCATTCAGAAATGCAGAAGTTGTGAGCAGGATATTGTCCTTTCAACTTTAAGAAATCATTAAAGAAGGTGTTGGCTAGCCTAGGAGACTCTCCAAGGGGAAATTGACCAGTCAAAAATCTACCATGGCCATCTTGATAAGGACCTTGGCTACCAAAACTATCAATGGAAACGTCGTCTTGGTTCTTAGTAAGACTCCATTCCATCTAGTAAGGAACAGAGATATTTTGAAGATAAGTCAATGAGCAGCTCATTGTCATCTCTAGGATGAACATCCTCACATTGCCTATTTGGCAAAGCCACTTGCACTCTTCCTCATAAAGAGACTCCTCCGAGAAGAGTATAAGAGAAAGGCTAGCTTCTAAAGTTCTTCTCTATTTGCACGTTCAAGGAGAGCATCGCTTATCAACTCTCTCAATGTAGAAGAGCTACAACTGGATAACTGGTCCCTCCGATCGTCGCTGCTACCCGGAGTAAATGAAGGGATTGGTCTACGAAATCCAAACTGAATTCTGCCATCGGGATCCCTTCAAAAGCCAAAATGATGATGTCTCGACATGGAAGTTGCATAGTTCACTACCAAAGAGACAAAGAAGAAGTTAGAAGTTCATCAAATATCCCGAAAAATCTCTCTAAGTAAGAAACGCAGGGCTATCGCGCCAAGGAAAGAAAACACGAGGCTAATAGCCTCGCGAAATGAATTGCAAGGTTGTTGCCTCGTGCAGCACAATGCGAGGCTGTACCCTCACATAACTCTATGAGAGGCTATACAGCCTTGCGTCAAGAGCCTGAAGGCGGTTCGCTGCCGGCAGCGAAATCCAATGCCGCCGACAATGAAAACAGGGTTCTTAACCCTAATTGATCCCAAAATTATGGTTAAAATCCTCCATTCAAGCTTCGTATCAAGTTTTTACTCAAGAAAGAGAAAGAAAACACGATTTGGTAAGGATTTTACCTCTAAAAATAGGGAGAGTTCCTCCAATGCCAGCAGCCGATGGCTGTGAAGATGAGGTAGCGCCGCTCTAACTGACCAACACCTTCTTTGGTGTCATTGATTGAAGATTGAAACGAGAATTCGAAGAAATTTGAAGGAACTCTTGCGAAGGAAGAACGGATTTTTTTGGAATGAATGAAGGGAGGAGATAAAGAGGCTATTTAAAGAAGAAGATGGCATCCAATTGAGCTACAATTTTGTAAGGCAGTTATAAATTCCACAAGACTATTGATTCCACGAGGCTATTAACTCAGTGAAGCTAAATAGCCCCGCATATAAAAGAAGCCTGTGTGATGGAAATTCGAAGAGCTGAAATCCAAAGTATTTCAAAACTCGTTAGAAATCAGTAAACGAGATTTAAAAATTTTGGAAGGGTCCTTAGGAGGAGAAAAATTCAAATCAAGAAAAATAAGGGGGCAAACAGCCTTGCGCACGCATAGCCTCGTGTATGCGAGGCTAGCAGCCCCGCGTGAGGCTTACAGCCCTGTGCGAGTCTAATAGCGTCATGCGAGAATGACAGACTCGCATGTATGGCTGATTCCAATTTCCAAATATGATTTTCGTTTGGATTTTTACCAGATTTTCAATCTAATCATATCCAATCACTCCAAATTAAAAATTTCAGATCCAAATACAAGTTGAGAGATTAAATTGAGCTGGAATTCCATCCTTATTTTTAAGGAAACCCCTAAAACTATAAATAGGGGCCAAGCGGGAAATTTTAAGAATCTTTGGAAGATTTTTGGAGACCCTAGAGTTGATTTTCTATGTGAAGGCACGCCGACCAATAGCAAGAAGCTGTTGGTCAGAAGCCCTCTCCATCATCTCTCCATATTTAAGACCGATTCAAGCATTAGATCGTCAACGGAGTATGAGGATGACACTCTATAGCTACATTTTGAGCCCACCCTTTTGTAAAAGAGAGAGACGTGTTATAAGTCCTCTCGTTTGTTTTCTGAATTTTTTTTCATTGTAATTTGGAGAATTATTGTAATCCTTAAACCTACGACAGTGAAAGGAAGTGCGATTTTCGTGGGAAATAAGAGTTACTTGGGGGTAGAACTACCCCCAACAACTTGTTAAGTTATATGACGAAATTATAAAATTGAGGATTTTGGAGAGTCAATTTTGAAAATTTTTCAAAATTTAAATAATAATATGTTTTAAAAAAAAGTTTTTTTTTTTTGCCCCCCGCCCCCCCCCCCCCCCCCCCCCCCCCCCCCCCCCCCCACAACAAAAAAAAAAAAAAAAAAAAACCCAAACACATGTGGGTCTGCACAACATTGTAGTTGTACATAGTCCAACTGATTTTTGAAGACTAATATAGATAGCACAACATTGTCGAAGTTGTTATCAAACTAGCTGTCGACAGTGAGGTTTCTTAGACTCCTCTACAACTGTTTGTCGAAGCAGTTGTTGAAACTACTTTCCAGTGAACTAACACGGGGATACAACTGCAGATTTGATAGATACGACTCTAGATCATGTCAATCATGTGTTTGCTTGGGGCCAAAAAAACTTATAGATGGAATCCTAACCGAGGAGCTATAAATACCCCTTATATTGTTAACATATCGGTATCATAAGTCTTTTTAGATCTAGTTTCTTCTTTTGGTGGTTCTTGATTCTTGAGAGAAAAACTTAAAATTTATTGAATAAACATTGTGGTTTTAATTAATAGAAGATATTTTTCTTTTATATGATGACCTTAATGGTTATGAGCAGTTAAATGTTTCTTCAAGCATGGATACGGAGATAACCTAGTATTTGATTATTGATTGACTTATTTATTTTTCCTTGGTAGAGTTAAACATATAAAAATTGCACCTTTGATATATCTTAAGATTTGTGAAGTGATAATTGTTTAGGATATACTTTTGATAATTGTTTTGAATATACCTTTGATAGTTTTCACTTTGTTTCCATCAACTGTCGACAGTGATGGTTTCTTGGACTCCTCTACAACTGTTTGCCGAAGTAGTTGTTGAAACTACTGTCGACAGTCCAGTGAGCTGACATAGGGATACAACTGTAGATTTGATAGATACGGCTCTAGATCATGTCAATCATGTGTTTGCTTGGGGCTAAAAAACTTATAGATGGAATCCCAACCTAGGGGCTATAAATACCCCTTGTATTTGTAACATATCGATATCATAACTCTTTTTAGATCTAGTTTCTTCTTTTTGTGGTTCTTGATTCTTGAGAGAAAAACTTAAAATTTATTGTATAACATTGTGGTTTTAAGTAATAGAATATATTTTTCTTTTATATGATGACCTTAATGGTTATGAGCAATTAAATGTTTCTTCAGGCATGGATACGGAGGTAACCTAGTGTTTGATTGTTGATTGACTTATTTATTTTTCCTTTAAGAGTGAAACATATAAAAATTGCACCTTTTATATATCTTAAGATTTGTAAAGTGATAATTGTTTAGGATATACCTTTGACAATTGTTTTGGATATACCTTTGATAGTTTTCACTTTGTTTCCATCAACTGTCGACAGTGATGGTTTCTTGGACTCCTCTGCAACTGTTTGTCGAAGTAGTTGTTGAAACTACTGTCGACAGTCCAGTGAACTGACACGGGGATACAACTGCAGATTTGATAGATACGGTTCTAGATCATATCAATCGTGTGTTTGCTTGGGGCTAAAAAACTTATAGATGGAATCCTAACCTAGGGGCTATAAATAACCCTTGTATTTGTAACATATCGATATCATAACTCTTTTTATATCTAGTTTCTTCTTTTTATGGTTCTTAATTCTTAAGAGAAAAACTTAAAATTTATTGTATTAACATTGCAGTTTTAATTAATAGAAGATATTTTTCTTTTATATGATGACCTCAATGGTTATGAGCAACTAAATTTTTCTTGAAGCATCGATACGAAGGTAACCTAGCATTTGATTATTGATTGACTTATTTATTTTTTCTTTATGGACTTAAACATATAAAAATCGCACCTTTGATATATCTTAAGATTTGTGAAGTGATAATTGTTTAGGATATACCTTTGATACTTTTTCCTTTGTTTCCATCAATTTATCTTGTGCTTGATTATTTATAGGTAGATCTATACTATATTATACTTGATTTGATAGTTGGCACTAACTCTGGGAGATTGTACTTAGGATTAATAATACTCTAATTTGAGATTAAATTGGAAAAATGATCTTAGGTGACAACTACAAGTTTAATTTGAAAGATTAATAACTATTAAATTATCCGATTACGTTAAGTCAACTGTCTTAATCTAATTAAGTTATTGAAAAATAGAAAAATGGATAGTCAGTTAAGAAAGCCCTTAGTATTATACTTAGATTCTATCTTGAATACTTTCTCTCATTAAATTTTGTCTCATATTCTTTTCTTTGTTCTAACTCCTGTTACTATATTTTCGACCGCAACATTGTGCTTGGAACTTTTGCAGGTTTAGTTCTATATCCACTAGAAAAACAAACTTGTGTTTCTTATCCAAGTATTACTTGACAATTTAATTAATTTCTTTAGAGTACACACAAAATAGCAGATCACACATTAAATTTCCTCAATACGAACGGTATTTAATTAATTTCTTTTCTTTTTTCTTATTTTTTTTCCTTTCCACTCGCAAAAAATTGGTCCTATCATTTGGATCATCTGAAAAGTGGAAAAGACAATATTGGAACTATCCCATTTACAACAATAGTGATGTTCCCTCAATTTTTTTTAATTTAATTAAAATCAATTGTCCCGTGCTATATTAAATTTTGAATTAAAAATAAATATTTTATTTTTCTAATTCAAAATTTTGTATAGAAAGGACCAAAATTTGACCCATGAACGCGTCCATTACCATCTCTATTTCAACCTCTGCCAAGTGGAGTTTACTTGAGAGAGGTGGCAGTAGGCTTGGCCACGTATTTAAACCTCGGGTCACGTGGCATAGTATGGCATAGTACGTAATAAGTTAATAAATAAACCTAATTTTTCAATTCTCTTTTATATTCCTCATTTCACTTCCAATCTTCTCTCTTACTCTTCTTTGACAAAGGTATGCTGGAGAAGAATGCTTGGAGCTTGTTATAGGAATATAGAATCTATGACAAGTGGAATTTTCTTTTTTTTTTCTTAATTTTCCTCTTTAATCTTCATGTATCTTGATATATATAATGTTTTACTCACTTTAGACCATGTCAAAATAACTTACATCCTACGTTTGTTATGTAAAAAAATTTCAATATGTTTGGGCTTAGTGAGACCACCGCGTAGAGATAATTGTTGCTAAAATCATCCTAATTTATGCCAGCAACTTTTTTTTTGTCATCATCCTAATTTATGTGTAGAGCGGTAATTTTTGTTGCCTAACGGTCTTACTAAGGCCAAAACATCCTTATATCTCTTATACGGTTTGAATGTTGAGTTGATATCCTGGTTGGTAGATACAAACAGAGAGATAGTTTAGAAAATTGTTAGAGATTATTTTGTTTTAATTATTTTATATCCTATAATTTGATATTCACGTTTCCATAGATTAAACTCAAATTAAATTATAGAATTATGATATATGAAGATGATTGGTTCCTTCCTGACCAAATTCAAGAAGGTCCTGATTTGGTTGACTCGCTAGATATCATAATGGCATGTGTCTTGGTTTGTAGACTTGATTTACCGAGCGGTCCAAATAATTCATAATGTGACATGGGTCTTGGTTCGTAAAAGTTGATTTACCATTAGCATCATTCTGATGTAATTTAAACTTGATAATAACTTACTGTTAGCTAGATAAAAATTCGGTTCGACTAGAGATCATGATAATTATTTGTTAAAAATTAATATTTCATTTTAATGGGTTAAATTGTAATTATGACATAAATGTTATGTAGGTTAAAAATCATTTATATAATATAATCATGCTCTATGTCTATAATTGGAAGCTCTAACCTCGTTCCAGGTGGTTTTAACCAAAGAAGACCACCAACTGATAGATTTTACTCCAAGGCAGTGATTAGGTTTTGACCATACCTTATGATATTTCCCTAGAAACCTCATCTGTAGAGAGTATCTTTACCTGATTATTTTGTGTATATGTAAACTACAATTAGATGAACACTTCTATAAAGGGTTTTATTATAACAACTATATCGAGACCAAGATTAATTTAAAATTAGAGTTTAGATATCGTCCTCTAGATTGGTTCTAATTGTAGATAGTTTAATAATTTGAACATGCTAAGCTTGGGCTAAAAGTCTTGATTACACTCTGGAAGAAATTTCGGAGGAGTCTGGCTTAATCAAACTGCCAAGTAGCGGTGAACGCTACTAGTCAACAGTTTGATGAAATCAGACCCAGTTGAAACTATCCTAGTACTTGTTTTGTCACTCTGAGTGTCTTGAATCTTGTGAAAAGCATAACAAGAACCTATACTAAGATAAAGACTCACGATAAACTCTTACATCAAATTGCATAACGTAACATATTGTTCTACTGTCCTGCTACTTGTTACTTGACATTGTACGAGTACCTGATTCTTACTTGTACAATTACTTGATTAATCATGAATTAAATATGGGTAAATGAGAAATTTGAACAGTAAAAGTATGAAACATACTTCCGAGTGACACACAACACATATAGACATACGATACTGTCCTAATATCTTGAGAGCCCAGCAATGAGAGTTATGGGTGCCGGTATTAAGCTCACCGTATTCAGAGTCCAACAATGGGAGTTCTGGATGTAGGCACTAAGCTCATTGTCCACGCAGTAATTTGCGTTATAAGTATTGGTGTCTTGAGAGCATAGTCTCAAATATATACAAGACCCTTTGATGAACGAAATCTTTAGCTGTCGTTTCAATTTTAGATAACGTAACCATAATCAAACAAATTTAGAGTCACAACGGGATTGGATACTGAGCAAGATTATAAAGACCACTTGGAGATAAGTTCTGCACGGTCTAATGAAAGGTGATCTCTTAATTAGATTCATGTGAGCCACCTCTAAAACCCTCAATCTATTACATAATATGGAATGTTTAACGAGATTTATCTATGATTCTTTTCCGGATATACATGGTATGTGTGACAATAGAGATTTATATGTGTGATAATAGAGATTTATATGACTGTGTGATTGGTTGTTCATGTTAAAGGTACGTTGACCGTGAACACAAAAACTACCTAAGAGACTTAACCATTTTACTCGACTCCGACACAAAATATATATCTTATACTTGTCCTCCACAATTTATATTGATATTACTTTGTCATCTACAATTATTCTTTCCCTTTTTTTTTTTCCCTACTTGTTGGGTTTAATCCTCCGGACTCTCATATCCTAGGTGTGGAGCTCGAGGTGTGCACCCCACCGCCCACAGAAATCTGTAGTTCTTGGAGCAGGAAAACCTACATGGTAGATATGAAGACCAACTTTGGACATCTTTTGTATCTTTGTACTTCTATTATGCATCCAGCTATATCTTGTTTGTATGTTGGTACAATATATTTACATATTATGTTTGTACTTATCATCCTTAATGAAAATATAGGTATTTTCCATCTTATGTCATGTAAAAGATTTATTTTATTCCTTGCATACTCTGATATTTAGCATTACTGTGGATACAAATTAAGGGCTCTTGCACACTGTTTTGATTTTGTGTTCTTGCAAGTAGCGTACTTCATTTTTGAAAACAATTGTAAAACGTGGCACGACACATCAACTCAGAATCTCTACAGATTAAAATCCATGCTACGAGTACATTCACACAACTCCTCTTACTACAAATACCTGTACAACTACAAATCAATAACATAACAAGATAACAAAGATACATTCAACAATACTACTTGATTAGTAAACACTTGTGTGCAGCCCATCATATAAGCAACATTGGCCTCATTTCAAGCTCACAACCTAATAAAAAAATGATTCACAACATCAATTACTAAAATAGTTTGGATATATAAAAACAACTAAACATACATCTCCAGACCTACCCTAATTAAATGTTTGACAACCTAAACTTGCAATCAAGTTACTCATTATACTTCAATAAATAATAAATTTATTTCCAAATATATATTAGAACGGTCTAGAAATCAATTAATCAAATAAAAATAGTATCCATTCGTTTACAAATCGAACTTACTTTTAAGTATTCGTGTGTCCTTAGAACTCAGACGAAAAAGAGAGGGTATAGTTGCTCAGCTGAAATAGTGAGGAGCGGTAGAGTAACGGTGGGGGTGTGCCCTTGGACATTTGGAAGGTCATAGCAAGAACGGGCCCAAGACTGCAGCAGCAGGAATAGACAGGTACGGTCAGCCCAGGCAACAGATACGGTCAGCTGGGACCTAATTAGTCTAGGTTTAAACTCTCAATTAAACCCATGCATGAATGACTATACGAACGCCAGCTCTCAATCATTAATAAAACAACAAAACGTCACACACACTTCCCCATTCGAGATTTTAGTCGCGTCTCAAATCTCCTAGAAGATTGAGCTCCCAGAAAACAAATTAAAAATTAAATCAAAATCACACTAAATACGAATTAAAAAAAAAAAAAAAAATAGCAAGCTGTACGTAGAAGGAGACAAAGAAGAAGACTTTTGAGATTGAGCGAAGGGACGTTGAGTTGAGGGTTAGCCAGAGAAAGATGAGACAAGACAAGACATGTCTGCCCATCAAATCAAATTAAACTAAATTTAATTTGAAAAAGTTTACATGATAGCAAAATAGTACTACGTCAATATAGTATATGTGGACAAATGGAGGAGTATTTTATATTATTTATTGCTGAGGGGATGCGATCGTATCATCGCCCACTCTCTGTCACTGTAAAAAATTTCATTTCCGCCGCTATGGAGGCAGGAATGATTTCGTCATCACAGGATGGCTCTTCTGAGTTTTCTGCAGGCTCGCCTTGTGTTGATCGCTTTGATTTATTACTTATTTTTGGTTAAATGTTAGCATACAAGTACTTTATGTATTCTTTATTTCTTTTAGGGTTGCAAGATTTGATTCTCCACTGAGTTAGGAATGAGAATAGATTCGCGCAACACTACGTTTAAAACTGACCTATTTAAAATTTTAAAATTTTAACTTAGAAAAACAAATATTTTTATTTTTATAGAACAAATTAAAAAATTTACTCTTAAATATGCTAATTCTCGTCTCTACAACTGAGACTAATCACTAATCACGCTTTTTTGTTTAGAGGAACTTTATCTTTAGGCAGAAGCCATACTCTCCTCATGGTATACTTATCAAATATCAATATATTAACGGATTGGTAGTAAGTGAGTTTATATGGATCTATTTTGGAGAGTTTCTAAAGGAGCATACCGTTTTTCCTAGTGAGTCCACTTAACTACTTTTAATCTGGACCAAAAAGACACTATCGAGTGGGCTCACTAGAAAAAATGATATGCTCCTTTAGAAACTCTCCTATTTTGGATTGTCGAAATGGATGGTCCATGAATCCAACTCCGATACGCGTCTGAACTCAGACCCGATTGGGAGCAGACTTGTCAAGCAACCTGATTTTAAATATTATTTATATGGATGAAATTTTGAAAAGAAAATTTGGATTTATGAAAAAAAAAATTGAGAAAAATATTATAAAATAGAAAAAAAATGTAATAATACATATGAGATTTTCAAAAAAAAAGAATATTGCCCATTAAATTGAGATTTAATTCTAAGAAAAATTATTATTTTGTTATTTTTTATTAAAAACATATAGTATATACATTTTACAAAATTACTATGAAAATTATTTTTTTTAATAAAAGTATTTTTTAATGGAAAGTCAATTTTAATCAATTATGATATTTTTATTCTAATGGAAAGTTACTTTATTGTAACGAAAAGTTAATTTCTTATAAATTGTTACGAAAGGTCAGTGTTTGATTTAATCTTTCAATATGCACATAAATATCTTCTATATTAAATAAAAGTGAAATAATTATGTTAATAAATAAGTATTTCAACTTACTAATGTGAAAGTTAAGAGTTTTTTTTTTTTTTTTAATCGTGGTGATCTGTACTACATATCTATACAGTACTTTTTAACAATTGATTATCCTGGTCATATTTAAGTTCTCCTCAAGCTAAAATATGTATAGAGAATGAAAAATCAGACAGTAAAAGAACCGTTAATATATTGACATATAAATTCGAGCAACTTAAGTCCACGATGAAAACCCACAATGAATGTCCGATAGCAAAAATCTCGTGACTTCAAGATCTATATAGAAGACAATTGAATTCCGAATAGAATCAAACACTTCCGAATCTCCTTCAAGAACTATGACGGGATCTTCCATAACCATGTACATGAAATGAGAGCATATTCAAAATCTGCCATAATTTCTTTTCCTCAAAAATATTTTCCTATAAATACCTTTCTACCTCTACCTAAGTGGTGACAGATTCCTAAACAATCAAAAAGAGAGACAACTTGAGTGAAATTGCATCTTTCTTTTCAATATAGTACTTACCAAATGAACAATTTTTTTTTTTCGAGAATATAGGCCGAGATTCCTCTTGATTGAAACTCATGGCTTCTTTATGTTCTCTCTTTCTATCAATGGATAGACCCATGTATAAATTTTTGAAAAAAGTAATGTCTTTAATTTTAGAAAAATTATCAATACTATCCTCTCCTAAATTATTTGTTTTCAATTATGAAAATCGTAAATGGCTCAATAATTAAGCGAAGATGATATCTTTTTCTTTGGATTAAATAAAATATTTTTCTTATTTTTTACTGAAACTGCAAAAATCAATAACAAAAATATTTGAAGATGATTTTTGAATTATAATAGCTTAATTTTGCATGAAAATTATAGTATAGTAACATAATATTGTAGCATTATAAATTTATGAGTTATATAATATAAACATGCTAGTTTTTTGGGCTAGGGTTTTCGCCCTGCACCCTCGAAAAGGGCACCTCCCCTCTACACTCCAACGAGCTATCCGAGCATCTCAACCTCCTCATAACTTGGCCCTCGCTAATTCGAATATATGGGGTCTTCTCCTATTTCTATCTCTATACTTTTTTCCTTTTCTTATCTCTAAGTTCTTGTCAAGTTACATTTGAATAATTTAATCGAATGAATTTTAGCGCAAACAAATAAATTCACGTTTAAATAAATTAAAAATATATATATGTTGAATGGTTAACACAATGATAAAGCACAAAATGGATAATGTGATTTCCCAGATTTACGATTTATTACCACTTTTTGCTCTAAATTTTTTTTTAAAAAAAAGAAATTGGTTAGACGTAGGTATATAATGGATCCGATCCACATTGGGGAGTTTCTAAAGGAGCACACTTCAAAATCTGGACTATTGAAAAGTGGGCTCACTAGGAAAATAGTGTGCTCCTTTGAAAACTCCTGAGTTTCCAAATGAGCACACCATTTTAGCTAGTGAGCACACTTAATTATGGTTTTCCAGGACAACAATACAGTATTAAGTGGGCTCACGATAAAAAATAGTGTTGTCCTTTAGAAACTCCCGGAAACTCCCTTCGATGGGTTGGATGAAGGATCCGAAAACCCCATCCAGCCCCAGTGGGCCCACTAGACAAGCATTGACAGATCGCGTCCTCGAGTTCCCAGGGCAGGCTCGAGACGGCGTATCGCTATTACTCGCTTACTATTTGTTCACGTTATTTTAAACACTCTCTCTCTCTCTCTCTTCATGTGATAAGACGATACATGGAAGTAGCCCCCCTAACCCTAAGGTGTGCTTTGCCTACACCTACACACTTCGTACTGCTATTTTGTTCTAGTTTTCATGGATTTTGTGCCCAGCTCATAGCCAATGAAGCCCCTACGAAACCCCCCCAAGAATGGAATATTTCTTGGATTTTTGAATGAATGAAGAAGTATTAAACTCCATAATCAACCATGTGGGAGTTGAGGAGTGTTAGGACTTTGAGTTTGAGAGCAGTGTTTGCATAAGCAGCTACAACGAGTACATGCAGTTGGCGTAGGCACCTGGCCTCTATATATATTCTTAGCCTCTTAGTTTGAGTCTTTCATAGATCGCTGGCTTTGTGAATATACGGTTGCAATGAGAGCTTAGTAGAGTTAAGTTAAAATCTAATTAATCAGTCGAAACCGAAATAATTCGATCTGTTTTTTCGTCTTCAAAGTTAGGAAATCGAAACCTAACAGAATTACATATATTTCTATTATATAAAAATAAATTCAATACCAATTGGATATATTAAGAAAATATGCTTACTAAATAATTAAAAATTATACTTTTTAAATCAATCTTATTTATATTTATGTTCTAACTAAATCGGACCAAACTGAATTAGTTTAGTTTAGTTTTGATTTCTATTCCAAAACAGTTCGGTTTAGTTTTATCAAAATTAGTAAAAATCGATCGAAAGCTCACGTTACACTGAACATATTGTTTCTGTTTTACGCAACTGATCCAGTAGGAAGCTTTTCATGTGAGTATTCCTGGCACGATCCTAACACATGCACCAAGGAAAAACCATGCACTAAATATATTTATCTAACACCACCCATTGACAAATAACAATATATCAACACCATCGAGTGCACGGACGGAACTAAGATTTTTAGAATGAAAGGGGCAATGTTTCCACTTTTAAGTTTAAGTATCTTAATTTTTTGGTAGTAGTAAGGAAAAATGCACGAACAAAATAGATTAATGTTAAGTCTTAAATTAACAGATTAATTGAATCTGTAATTTATAAAATATCTTCATTTTTATAAATAAGAGATATCTCCTTGTCTAATTAGTTAGAAGAAAAAGCAAGTTAATATTTAAAAGTTTAACTTTAAATTTCCCTTGCACATCTTATCAAATATGTAAATGACGAGAACACAGGTGGACAATAATATTATTAATATGCTTCATTCGAAAATAAGAATTTTAATATAGTATTGAAAAACCTGTCAATCCAATTTTTTTTTTTAAAAAAAGTCAAAATATTAAATCAGAGCGAGAGAGATATCTAAGATAAAATTAAGCAACCTGTCGATTCTCAACCACAACAACTTCACAATCCTAACACGACAGTCAGGCTTTCTCTCTTTCTGCAAACAATGCTCTTGGATGTAATTTATTTTTCATTCCAAGATAAAAGAACACCAAGTGGCACCAACATTTTGTGTCATATAGTTTCTTTTACACTAATGGTCCCCTAGCAAAACTCTTCATATGACTATTCCTGACATGATCCTAACACATGCACGAAAGAAAAAGTATGCACGAAGTATATTTTTCTAACACCACCCATTAACAAATAGCAGTATATCAACATCATCGAAAACAAAATAAAAATTCCAAAACAAACACCATATAGGAAAGAAAAACCTAACCAGTAGAAAGTGTCGATCATCAGAAATATTGAGAATTCTATTATGTAACATTACAAGTACAAATTTACAATGTGATTTCTGTATTTTTTTCCTTTGCACAATTACAATCCATGAGCCATATGTGTATTGAATTCATGTATATTTGAACATTAAATTTTTTTAGTCAATTCAATAGTTCAGAAATAAATGAATTATGTGAATAAAAAATAACTTCAAAGTGGAATATATAGAAAAGAGAATAAAAAAAATATATAGTCCCACATTGGTAAAAATATTGTTATGTTGTGAGTTTATAAAGAATTGTTTATTCTATATCTTTGCTTATATAAGAAGATGAGAAAGCTTGAGCATTACGGGTGATGGCATGCACACGCATGCGCGTGTGCGAGGGCGAATGGGTACTTTAGTGGCGCACTTTGATCTTTTGGCTCAAACTTGGATTCAACCCACCTTTTAAGGGTTGTTAGCCGTTAGGATCCAACTGTTGGGATTGGGATTCGACTGTTGTCTGTTAATAGTTACCATTAAACAGTCACAAGTATTAGTCAACTGTCGCCTGTTAGTATTCTGTTGGTTTGAAAATCCTATAAATAGGCCCGTCTAAACTCGGTTTTAACACACAGTTTTCATTTTCTTTTCTCCTTCTACAGACAAGAAAACTTTCTTTTCTTCTTCTTTTACAGACAAGAAAACTCTGTCTTTAGACAATAGTTTTCTATCTCCAGAAGAATTGTCCTGTCATGTTCTGTCCTACTTTACACCACACACAAAACAGAGAGTGTTATTTAATCAGATTTGCCAGAGGCAACAGGATTTTGGCTTCTTTTCTATTGCAGACAAATCGTTGTATCCTGAGAGACCGATGCCTACTGTAATCCAGAAGCATACCAGTGGAGGGCGAATAGGTTTTAAAGAGATATTGTTTAACGCTAGCCTCGATCATCTACCAATCATTATCCAATCTGCAATCATCTTCTGCATACAATTGTCTCCCAACCAGTAAAGTACTTTAATTCTGTTTTTTCATTTATAAATTGTTTTGTTTAGATAATTAGACTAATAACTTTAACACACACACCTATATACAATTCTGATCCCTTTCTAAAGTAAACTATAGTAAGAATTAGTTTTTAAATCCTGTTACATTCTATTTAGAGGAAGACATATTTGTTTTAAATCTGAATTGATATTCTGATACCTAGAGTAAGAATTAGTTTTTAAAGTTTACTATTAGAGGGTTAAAACAAATCTTTTTTACTCCTAAATCTTTCATATCAAATTTTTGTGTTAACATAATTTTTACCTCATTAATTAAAGCAACCGTGCTGCCGGTGATAATCATATCATCCACGTACCGACATACAATGACATAGTTGTGCATATCCCCTTTTACATATATACATTTATCACATTCATTATAACGAAATCCATTTGATAACATAACTTGGACAAATTTTTCATACCATTGTTTAGATACTTGTTTAAATTCATATAGTGACTTAACAAGTCTACACACTTTCTTTTCTTGTCCTGCAACTTCAAACCCTTCGGATTGTTCCATGTAAATTTCTTTATCTAATTCACCATTCAAAAATATTGTTTATACATCCATTTGATAAATCTCAAAATTATATAATGCTGTAAAAGAAATTATTAATTTTATGGATGTTATTCTTGTTACAAGCGAATATGTATCAAAACAATCTATACCTTCCTTTTGTCTATAACCTTTTACTACAAGTCTAACTTTGTATTTATCTATACACCCATCAGGTTTTATCTTTCTCTTAAAGATCTATTTATAACCTAAAAGTTTACTTCATAGAGGAAGATCCACAAGTTTCCAAGTGTGATTTCGAATAATTGATTCAATTTCACTATTTACGATTTTTTTTCCAAAAGGAGTTTCAGGTATAGACATAGCCTCTTTATAACTATGAGATTCCTTTTCTAAAAAATATGTCAAAAAATCCGGACCAAATGATTTAAAACCTGACCTTGCTCCGTCTAGGTTCATCATTATTACTTTTATTTTCAGAATCAAATTTTATTTCTCTAATTGTATCATCACAAGTCGTTTTAGGAGAACTTGGCTCATATTGTTTACTAGGAAAAATATTCTCAAAGAATACTACATTCCTAGATTCAATAATAAAATACTTATGTATCTCTGGATAATCTGATTTAAAAACAAAGAAATGATATGCACAGCTGTTATGTGCATATCCAATGAATATACAATCAATAGTTTTAGATCTAATTTTAGTCCTTTAAGGAGCAGGAATTGCAATCTTTGTAAGACACCCCCCATACTCTTAAGAATTTATCATTAGGTGCTCGACCTGTCCATAATTCATAAGGCATTTTATTTAATTTTTCTAGGGTATTTTATTGAGAACATAATTGGCAGAAAGCAATGCTTCCCCAACATGTTATGGGGTAAATCAAAACTTATTAATATAACATTCATCATTTTCTTTAAAGTTCTGTTTTTATGCTCAACAATTCTATTTTGCTGAGGAGTGCAACGAGCAGTTGTTTGATTATAATATCATAATAAGCACAAATTTGTGCCAATGGTGACTCATATTCACCACCTCTATCACTTCTTAGTATTTTTATCTTTTTACTAAGTTGGTTCTCAACTTCATTTTTATATTATAAAAACATTTTAATTGCCTCATTTTTTATTCTTATTAGATATACATAACAATATCTAGTACAATCATCAATAAAAGTAATAAAATATATTTTTCCACCTTTAGTTTGAACAAATTTTAAATCACAAATATCTGTATGAATTAATTATAAAGATTCAGTGCTTCGTTCTATATAATTAAATGAAATCTTAGCCATTTTTGATTCAACACATATTTCACATTTATCATCAAAATTTATATTAAAATTAGGCAACATATTTAAATTAATTAATCTTTGCAAAGTATAATAATTAACATGATCTAATCCACTATGCCAGATATAAAGTGATTCAGTCATATAAGAAGAATAATCAATTTTATTATTATTAATTTTAAGGGCAATGGTCATTACATTTATTTTAAACAGATCAGCAGTCATGTACTCCTTTTCTACATATACACCATTTTTTGTAAGTACAAATTTATCAGACTCAAATATAAGCCTAAATCCTTTCTTACTCAAAACTAAACCGGAAACCTGATTCTTATGGACATCTGGTATATGCAGTACATCAATAAGAGTAAGTTCTTTTCCGAAGTCATTTTTAATACAATGTTTCCTTGTCTTTCAACCTTAGAGGTTACAGAGTTACTTATGTAGAGTAGTTCTCTTTCTATAGGTTCATATGTAGAGAACATCCACTTGTTGGCGCAAATGTGGCATGTGGCCCAATGTCCACCCACCATTTGTTGGAGTTGCTACCAACTAGGTTAATTTCTAAAATAACAGATGTAACATTTATATTTATATTTGCACAAAGATTTTCTCTTTCAGCCAAATTTGTATTAGGATACTTCTTCTACTTTGAAGAATCATGTGCTTTGCACATACGACAGTCCTTTGCACGATACTCAGGGTTGTTGCAGTTGTAGCACTTACTATTGAATCTCTTCGAGTCACCACTCTTAGAGCCTTCACCATTGTGTTTTCGCTCTTGTCATTAGACTTATTAGAATTTTTCATAACATTAGTTTTAGAAATATAGTATGGATTTTTATTTTTCTTTTCAGAAATACGATTGTCTTCTTCAATCCTCAAACATACAATTAGATCTTTAAATGACATTTCTTTACATTTATGGTTTAGGTAATATTTGCATTCTTTTCAAGATGGTGGAAATTTTTCAATAATTACAGCCATTTGGAATGATTCACTGATAGTCGTACCTTCAGCGTGAATTTCATGAATGATCACTTAAAAATCTTGTACTTGGTTGATCATATTTTTAGAATTAACCATTTTATAATTCAAAAACTTACCGACTATATATTTCTTAGAGTCGACATCTTCTGTATTATATTTCTTATCTAAAAACTCCCAAAGTTCCTTAACAGTAGAAATTGAACTATATATTATATAATATATTGTCCAATCCATTGAGGATATAATTTTTACACAGAAAATCAGCATATTTTCATGCATCAACCGTTTTCACAGACTACTAATAATCTTCTTCAAGAGTCGGCAAAGTCTGGGAACTTCTAAAGGGGCACAAGATTTTTCCTAGTGAGCCCAGATTTCCTAGTGAGCCCAGTTTAAGTTAAGAAAAAGGGAGAATTTCTTAGTGAGCACATATTTATTCCCAAAATACCCTTCTACTATATCTCTCATCTCACTCTCTCTCCCCTGAACTTCTAAAGAGCTCTCCGCTTAAATCCTTCCCAACCCCCCCCCCGCCGCTCTCTGCTCCTTCCCAACCCCCCCCCCGCCACCCCCCCGCTCCCACCCAGCTCCGCCCGACCCCAGCCAGCTCCGCCCGCCTCCGCCCTCACCCATCTCCGCCCGACCCAACCCAGCTCCGCCCCTACCCCCTCCGCCCCCACCCGCCTCCGCCCGCCCCCACATCCCCCTCCGCCCCCACCCGCCCGCCCCCACATCCCCCTCCGCCCCCACATCCTCCGCCCCTACCCCCTCCCCCCCACCCGCCTCCACCCGGCCCCCCCACCCTCCGCCCGCCCCAACGCGCTCCGCCCCCACCCGCCGCTGCCACACCCCGACCGTCTGCCACCAGTGTCCGCTGCCACACCCCAACCCTCAGCTACCTGATTTCTTCTCGGTTCAGGATTTTTTAGCTCTACTGTAAGTCTTCTTTAATTTAAATTTAATTTTGTTTTATTTTGTTTATTCTTATATGCTTTGTAACTGTCTTGAAAACTGAAAACTTCTTGTATGGTTCGATAATAATTTACATTCGGAAAATTCTAAACGAGTACAATTTTTTTGTTAATTTTGTTTATTTAATATTTAGATTATAATTACGAAAAAAGTATAATATTGTAATCGTAGTTGTAAAATTTGCGAAACAAGTAGTTATTTTCTAATTGTAGGTGTTAATATTAAAATTTAATAATTAATTTAGAAGTTGAAAATAAATAGATAAAATATTATATTTGTAACAAATTATACTTTATTACTACTTATTTGCTCATGGAAAATTTATTGCTTTGATAAAATATTTCTATAAATGAAATATCTTTGTGTTACATAGATGGATCCGGCAGAATCTTCTCGCGTTCGACCGACGACCTCGTTAAGGAGGAAGAAAGCAGCATCTCGACCACAAATCCAACGGCCGATACGAGAGAGAGCAATCGAAGTGGCCGTAGATACTAAAATAAATATAGAAACTCCGAATTTGATGAGATATGATAGTGAAAGACTAGAAGAAGGAAATACTGATGCAGAAGGCTCTGAAGATGATCTTCATGGGTCAAATTACATGGGTCCAGTTGATTTATCAGTACTGAAGAGTTTCAAGACGCACGTTACTTTCTTCGTTTTAAAAGATGAGATAATATTTCCGTTTTAAACCTTAAACTACTATATTGTGTGTGTGTGCATATATTAAGACTATAGTATATATACAGGAACGAGATCCACTTCGATGTATTAGTCACTGGAGAAAAATAAGTGCATGGTCATTGTTAACACCTGAGCCAAACACCCGTTTTATGGAATTAGTACGTGGGTCTTCATTGTATCCATTGGTGAAATGCTCCTACCAGTACATTAGTGCTGTTGAGATTAGTGCATTTGTTGAGAGATGGCATCCTGAAACAAACACATTTCATATGCCATTTGGTGAGATGACGATCACGTTGGATGATATTTCCTGTTTGCTTGACTTACCTATTGTTGGAAAATCCGTTTGCCAACAAGTATCAGCAGTTTCACTAAAGCTGCTGATACAATTACTCATTCCTTGGGCGTCAGTTATGATGAAGCGTGGAATGAGCTCAATACCAAAGGCGGTGCATCGGTTCGATTAGATTGGTTACGAGAAAAATTCTGTGGGGTTGTCGATACTGATACCGAACATACGATTCGGTGTGCTGCAAGGGCTTATTTACTTTATCTTCTTGGTTGCACGCTCTTCGCAGACAAGAGTTGTACAAGAGTTTCCATTGATTACTTACCATTGCTGCATGATCTCGAAGATATTCATACGTTCGCATGGGGTGCTGGTGCTCTTGCATGGTTATATAGGCAGCTTGGTCTTGCTTCCCGAGCTAATGTTGCTCAGATTGCGGGGTATTTGACACTACTACAGGCTTGGATATTTGCTCATTTTCCAAGTTTTATGCCGGTCTCGAACCTATCTTTTACCACCGGTGAACCACTTGCTTGTCGCTGGAAGAGCAGACAAGATCACAATATCTCCCAATCACATGTGCAGTCTATTCGGACAAGTCTAGATAAACTCACAGGCACCCAGGTAATATTTCCCCCTTTTTCATAATCTTATTTAGTTTGCAAGTTTTGTAACAGTAACTAATGTATTTCTTTGTATCCAACGTACATGCAGGTTGATTGGGATCCATATCGGAATTATAGAGAGAAATACTCGTTCAGAGAAATTACATTTTTTATGAGTACGTTGAAGATTTTCAGCGTGATTGAGCCGTATCATCCAGTGCGTGTACTAAGGCAGTTTGGTCGTCAACAGTATGTTCCACCTCCACCATTCTCAGCGTTACGTGAAGCACGGGGTATAACAGCCAATAGTTATGTGGTTAAGTACACGCACATTGAGGAGATGTGGATAAATTGGTATGATCACGTATTATATATGGAGCACCATGGGTCTATTGCTGACTACCCATCTGATTGCACGTCAGATTATATTTCTTGGTTATCTAAAATTTCACAGCGCTTCCTTGGAGTAGCAGCAGATGAAACCCCAGCAGAGGAAGGAATTCAAGCAACCCGGGCAAATGTCGATGATGAGGTAATAACCATATATCTTCATAATTTTATGTTCAATATGATTAACCAGTTCTTCTACTACTTATTGTTTTTGCGTATATTAATATAACAGAGATATACACGCATAGAAGCAATAATCGATCCATTAATTGCGCAAGGGGATAAGGCATTTAAGAAGCGATCTGGATTGTTATTTACTGCACTTGCGAAGATCAAACCCGTGCTAACCGGTTGCAGTCAATTTGAAGAAGAGCCACCACAAGAGCAAGCGGAGGAACCGACACCAGATCAATCCACTCCTAATGCATCCGATACGGCAATTATGACTCGAACCAGAAGCAGACATAATCCCCCGAGAAAAACAAGGAGACGGTGATCATTGCACGAGTTATGTAATGATATGGATAATTATTGTAACTTGAAGTGGCCAGTGTAAAATTATTTCTTGCAAACATATCAAGTTATGTTGAATTTATGGTTTTTCCTATGTAATGATCTCTCTTGTTCGGTTTTTCTCGTTTTAATATAAACACTATTTTATTGTATCATAGTTGTGTCGAAATATCTATGTATCGGGTATCCATGTTTCATTATATCATTATTTCGGTGTATCATGAGTATCTGTGTATTTGTGTATCAGCATTATCATTATATTTTCGTATCTGGAGTATCATTGTGTGTCGGTGTATCATTATAATCCACTGATTGATGTATCAGTGTATCAATGGGGTTGGTAATGTGTATCCGTATTTAATTGTATGTTTTCTTGCTTCCTTGCCTAAATTTCAAAAATAATATATAAATACGTAATAATAAAAGTCCATACACTGCCGTTACTTTCATGACAACTAAATATATCAATTAACCACTGGAATATTCAGAGGCCGAGTTGATGGCCACTGTTCGGGATGGCAGTCCGAACGAACGGGATTCGTTCGGACTGACAGTCCGAACGAAACCCCGTTGTTCGGACTGACAGTCCGAACAGCGGGGGATCGTTCGGACTGTAAGTCCGAACGAATTCGGATTGTTCGGACTGTAAGTCCGAACAGTGCTAATTCGTTCGGACTTACAGTCCGAACGACACCCCGCTATTCGGACTGTCATTCCGAACAGCGGGGTTTCGTTCGGACTGTAAGTCCGAACTAAGTCCGAACGGGCTAAAAAAAATTCTGCGCGAGAGGGAAGAAGGGCAATATGGGAATTTTTTTTTGAGAACAAACTTGATATTTATACTGAACTTTAACTGGGCTCACTAGGAAAAAACTTGTGCCCATTTAGAAGTTCCCGCAAAGTCTCTTTCAGATACTTGGCCAGATTTAGTGTAGTGAGATAGAATAATATTTTCAGTTGTGATCTCTTAAAACCTGTACTACTGAATTTCTCTAGTTTCTCATACTGACTTGAATGCACAGTTTGAGTAACCATGACAGGGGTTACTATAGTAGATATATCAAATGTACATACAGTGGCCATCTCCAGTCACAAAATTATCTAGTTTAATTTTGTAATAAATTTTAACCCTCTAATAGAAAACTTTTAAAAACTAATTCTTACTCTAGGTATCAAAATATCAATTTAGATTTAAAACAAATCTTTCTTCCTCTAAACAGAATGTAACAATTTTCCTTTAAAATTGGATAAAACACCTTATGAATTATGGACAGGTGATTGTATCATATTTTGTATTTTTCCTCCCATACTTTATCTATTTTTGTATATAAATAATTGCTACTAAGATATATTTAGTGTGTTTTATAGGTAATAAAAGTTTCACAAGGAAAAGAAGAAGAAGATGCAATTTTATCAAGAATATGAGCAAAGGAAGTTAACTAAGGTGAAAACCGACACTCAAGTGCAGCAGCAGTAAGTTCAAGAGTATTTTCGGAAAAGATAAAGCTTGAACTGAAATATTTTATATAGGTAAAATTTGTAGAGCTCGGAATTATCTTCGAAACGAGTCTAAGAACAGATTAATCCAAGTTCGTACGCAAAACTTATGGATATTTTACTGAAACATTATAGAGTGGAAAATCCGATCCAACGGGTTACGGGTGCACTGAACTTAATTTCAGATTTTGGTCCCGAAAATTAGTATTTTATGCCATCTAATCTCAACTATTGGTTTCTAATACTATGAATTAGATTAAGATTATATATCTTGAGATTAGTTTGTGTTGAATTAGGATCCTATTTTTTGTATTGAGTTTGAGTAGGAGTATGATTGTATTTGGGTTATAAATACCCCATGAATCCTTGTAAATAGGGGAGAGCGTTTTAGGTGTAATTTTAGATGTAATTTTTATTAATAAAATTAGGGTTTTGCTGAAGGGGTGACGGCCACAATACTGGACTCCAGAGGTAATTCTCTTTATTTTTCAATTTTTCCTTAGTTAATTTATTTTAATTACTTTCTAGCATAGATTTATTTGCTTTCTAGATTAGATTTAATTGCTTTCATGAATAGAAATTTAATTTTGCTTACTAGAATCATGTGTAGCTAATTTAGGTTAGCTCTACAATGCAGATGAATATAGGATCACCATGTAATTACTCCCTATAATTTTCTTCTTAAATAAAATAAATAAAGATATGATTTTTCTATGAAAAGATTAAAATATAAAAACTTGAAGATTAATACTTTGATAGGTTATACTTGAGTTAAGTTTCTTGATAGCCTATGCTTAGTTAGAATTTAGAGTTGTTGGTTTTCATCTTATTCAAAGAAATATCTAATGATTTAGTTTATTTTTATTAAAAGTAGTATTTTTGATGAATTATACTTACACACCACTTGATAACTCATGCTTAGGGCACTTTAAATAAAAATTAAACTAAAAAATTAAATTTTTATGATAGAAGAAAATAATAGAAGTAAATATATGGTTGGAAACTAGTGCATTCTAAATCCTAGGCTAATTAGAATAACTCTCAACTTAAATTTAGAAACTCTTAGTTAATCCGTTAGACTATAGAATTAGTAATAATTGCAAAACACCTGAGATCTCTGTGGGACGACCTGTATAGTGCTACAACCGACACTGTACGCTTGCAGTTAAATTATCACATCAACAGGTCGAGCATCCAGTTATAAATTTTTAAGAGTGTGGGGATGTCTTGAAAAGATTGTAATTCTTATTCCTAAAAGGACTAAAATTGGACCGAAAACTATTGATTATATATATTCATTGGATATGCATATAATCACATTCCATATTGTTTCTTTATTTTTAAATCAGATCATCTAGAGATACATAAGTACTTTATTATTGAATTTAGGAATGCAGTATTCTTTGAGAATATTTTTCTAGTAAACAATATAAGCTAAGTTCTCCTAAAAGGACTTGTGATGGTATAATTAGAGAAACAGAATCTTATTTTGAAAATAAAAGTAATAATGATGAATCTAGACAGAGCAAAAGGACCAAGGTTAATAAATCTTGGTTCGAATTTTCTGACATATTTATTAGAAAAGGAACCTCAAAATTATAAAGAGGCTATGTTTACACCTGAAACTCCTTTTTGGAAAGAAGCCGTAAATAATAAAATTGAATAATTATTCAAAATCACATCTAAAAACTTGTGGATCTTTCTCCAAGAAGTAAAGTTTTAGGTTATAAATGAATTTTTAATTGAAAGATAAAACCTGATAGGTTTATAGATAAGTATAATATTAGACTTGTAGCAAAAGACTATAGACAAAAGGACGATGTAGATTATTTTGATACATATTTACCTGTAACAAGAATGACATCTATAAGATTAATAATTATTTTTGCAGTATTATATAATTTTGAGCTTCATCAAATGGAAGAAAAAACAGTATTTTTGAATGGTGAATTAGATAAAAAAATTTACATGGAACAATCAGGAGGGTTTGAAGTTTCAGGACAAGAAAAGAAAGTGTGTAGACTTGTTAAGTCACTATATGGACTTAAACAAGCAGCTAAATAATAGCATGAAAATTTTGACCAAGTTATATTGTCAAATGGATTTCGTTATAAATAATGCGATAAATATGTATATGTAAAGGGGATATGCACAACTATGTCATTATATGTCTGTACGTGGATGACATGATTATCACTGGTAGCATGGTTGCTCTAATTAATAAGTTGAAAATTATGTTAATACGAAAATTTAATATGAAATATTTAGGTATTGCAAATGTTATTCTTGGTGTTATGATCATCAAGACATCTGATGGATATACTTTATCCCAATCATATTATATCGAGAAGATACTCGGAAAAATTTAATAAGGGAAATAATAATATAGCTAGAACACCTATGAATATGAGTCTAAATCTTACAAAAAATACATGTGATAGTATATCACAATTAGAATATTCTCAGATCATTGGCAGCCTTATTATTTAATGAACTGTACAAAACCTGATATTGCATACTCAGTAAGAAAACTGAGTAAATTTACAAGTAATTCAAAGGAGAACCACTGAAAAGTAATAGTTAGAGTACTCAAATATTTGAGGTACACTACTAACTATGGGTTATACTATACAAGATATCCAACAGTGATAGAAGGACTGATGCTAATTAGATTACGGATTCTAAAGATATAAAATCCGTAAGTGGATATGTCTTTACTATTGGAGGTTCATCTATCTCTTGAAAATTTTTGAAACAAACATGTACAGCTAGATCCACTATAAAATATGAGTTTATCACTTTAGATAAAGCTGGAGAAGAAACCGAATGACTTTGAAACTTTTTAGAAGATATTCCAATATGGTCTAAACCTATGTCAGTAATTTGCATCCATTGTGATAGTCAATCAGTTATTAAAAGGGCATAGAATATAATGTATAGTGAAAAATCATGACATATATGTCGTAGACATGATATTGTAAGACAGCTGGAATAATATCTCTTGATATATAAAATCAAAGGATAATATTGCAGATCCATAAACAAAAGGTTTGACCAAAAATCAAATATATAAGTTATCGAGGGGAATGAGATTACAGCCTACTAAATAGAGTAACTCCATAATGGCAACCCAATCTAACCAACTGGAGATCCCAAGATCTTGGTTCAAAGGGACAACCAAATTATGGGGGGACTCGTACGAATCACTAAGAAAATAATTCATATCTCATTCCTACGGTAAATAGTGATTAACCTGCAATGTGTAAGGATAAGCTAAATCTTTAATGATCCTTATATCTTGAAAATCTAAGTAGAGTATGGCAGGATACTCTTAATAAGATATCACTTATATGAGTAAAGAGGCCATGTCTATGAGAATGATAAATGCTAAGTTCTCTAGAACACTCATAAAATTACCAGGTTGTCCAGGGCCAAAATGAACACAACATAAAGATCTGTTAAATTTGAAAGGACTTGTGTGAATATTATTGTCTTAGTTTACATCAAAAACTGAACAGTTCAAAAATATAGTGTTCATTGGTTAGCAAGTAAACTTGATAATATTTCACTAGAGAAGGTTTAAAACCAAAAGTCACCTCTCCCGATGCTGTAACTTTTCTATTATACTCTCTGTTTATCTACATTAGAGTCTTAAATCATTTCATTCATGTGGGAGATTGTTGAATTCATGTATATTTGAATATTAAATCTTTGAGCCAATTCACTAGTTCAAAAATAAATAAATTAGGTGAATGAAAAATGACTTCAAAGTCCCATGCATAGCAAAGGGAACAAAAGAAAAGATAATTTTACAATGATAAAAGTGTTGTTAAGTTGTGGGTTTATATAGGATTGTTTGTTCCATGTTATTATTGTTTCTGTCGAAAGTCATTTTTCCTTTCATTGTCATGAATTAATAAAAAAATACAATAATAATATCCAAATTACAACGAAAAAGAAAATAAAGAAACAAAAGAGAGAGATTTATAGATCACGTCTCTATCTTTTATACAAGTTCGTGGGTTCTAATGTGGCTATGGAGTATCACTCTTGTGCTCCGTTGACGATTTAACACCTAAAATCAGTCTTGAACATGGAGAATAGTTTTTGGATTGTGGCTTTTCACTGCTAGATGGCGGCTCTCTGCAGAATATAATCTGATCTCCAAATCTCTCTCCTTCCGAAAGATTCCTAAAAATCCCCATTTGGGTCATATTTATAGATTTTGGGATTTCCTTCGAGATAAGGATGAAATCTCTATCAAATCTATCTCTGAATTCATATTTAGATACGAAATCTTTGATTCCAAGTGATTGGATATGATTAGAATCGAAATTCGGGTTGAAATCTAGAAGAAGACCCAATTTAAAAACTAAAATCACCCCACGTGCGCGAGGCTATCATCCCTGCGCGAGGCTAATTGCCTTGCACGGGGCTGCTTGCTTCACGCAGGGCTATTAGCCCCGTGCAGGGTAGCTAGCCTTGTGTGCTCAAGGCTAATAGCCTCATGTGGCTTTTAATCTTACTTTTCAAATTTTTTTCACCTACAAGACCTCCAAAATTTTCAAAATCTCGTTTATTAATACTTAACGAGTTTTAAAATACTTTGGACTTAAAATTCTTGAGTTTCTATCACCCAAGCTTCATTAGGATTTAATTATGCGGGGCTAATAGCTTCGCTCAAAAGAGCTTCGCGGAGAAATAGTGAATGTCCTACGAGTTTCAACCCCTTTTGGCACCCTCTTTTCCTTTAAATATACTCCATCTCTTTCATTCCCTCATTTCCAAAAAGAACCCATTTTCCCTCCCTTCGAGTTCCCTTGATTTTTTCTCAAATTTCTTCGGATTTCTTAGTCCAATCTTCATCAAATGGCGCCCAAGAAGTCTTTGGCAAGTCTTAGTGGTGTCATCTCTGTTGCACGCCCACCAGCCACCGGCATTGGATGAGTTCCTATCAGTTGATGATGATGATGATGATGACGTTATTGATGGGACCACATCTACAGTACCTGCTCCAGCTGATGTGCCCGTTCCAGGATATACTCCGATTTAGGCTGCTGTGCCAGCTCAGACTGACATTCATGAAACGAATAATGTGTCCACACATGCTGACGTGTGTGCACCATCTGATGTTCCACCCTGACTAGCTACACACGATCGAAGAGATGTGCCTGTTAGAAGAGACTATGAGGTTGTGGTCAAACGCACCAGGCTGACGAGTTCTCATGGTTCTACTCGCCCAGTAAAAAAAACTCGTTGTTCTCTTACTACTGAGCTGGCCAAGGAGTTGACTTCTCCTCAACATGCCTCGGAGGTTGTTGGAGGTGCTACAGAGATTCCTGCGCCTATTATGACCAGCGATAAAGTCGCTCCTAATGTTGCTACGCCTACCGCATCCACTCATGAGGTTGTTCCCGACGTTACTGTGCATGTGGAGGTCATTCCGAAGACCGTTCCTGTAGCTACACTGACCACTTCTGAGTCAGATGTGGTCATTGTGACAGGTTTGGGCACTGGTGCTATTTCTTCACAACTAGTTATGTGCCTGGAATGACAAATCCACCTCGCAGTCCGATGACCGGATTGGTGTCTTCTCGTAAGTTTCTAACCCCAAAACTTTATTTTTTTGCCTTTTTCTGATTTTCATCTTCATGGATGGTGTTTCAAGTGTCGGATCACAGCGGCCTTGTTCTGCCTTTGATCAATCGCTCTCATTCGAGCGTGTTGACTACTCGGGCACTGGCAATGATGGAAGTGATGATGGTGGCGATGATGATGGTGATGCATCTAATTTGGATACCTATGAAGAGAATTACTTTGCTCCTATCCCTGACACGAGCAAGCATAGTCGTCTCCGTCCTGAGGAACTAGAGACAGTTGTATCTGAAGGTGTCCTTGCTCCGGCTACTTCAACTGGTCTTGCAGGTATTCTTTCGTGTATAGTCCTCATCAATAGTTCATATTCTATTGCATCTTCGTTACTCATTCATTATGCTAACTTGGCAGATGTTGGCGTTCAGTCGAGCGATCATCCAACAATTGTTGTTACCACATTATTTCTACCTGTGACGACAGGCGTGGAGGCCATTGCTACCTTATCGTCTGCTGATCCTGGTGCAAAGCTCTCGACTCGGGTGCCTTCTATATCAGAGTTGTCGTTGATGTTCTCCTTTTAGGGGCAGGATCCAACATTGGGAATGTCCTGGAAGAGAGCCTCTCTTCAGAGTTTACTCCCATCACACCTATTTTCGTAACTTCAGGGGGTCCTCCACCCAACGTTCCAGAATCAACTCGTCCATTGTTGCAGTCATTGGTGCTGCACCTCACGACTGTCTTAAGTGGCGGAGCTTCTCCCAGCATCGCGACACCCTCTATGACTCCCACTCCAACATTGGTTCCCGCTTCAACGCAAGCAATTCCTGACATTGATTCTCTTGAAGAGTTTTTCCAGCATAGTATTATGAACTTCTTGCATTTATTATGCCAGTGTGTGTCCATGTTCTTGGATGGTCGTTGTTCGGTCGAGCTTGGGTGTCCAATGTTGTTGAGCTATCTAGCTAGGTTTGAGAACATCGGGGGATCAGAATGAGCCGCTTCTTATCGGGCCTGCCTAACTGCTTTAGATTAGCAGGTTCGATCATTGGAGACCCTTCGACGAGCTGATGTTGCTGTCATAATAGAGATCGAAGTTGTCCATCATAGAGCAGAGTTGTTTGTATGGTAAGAAGAATTCCGCCGCCAAGAAGAAGTCTGGGCCTCTGAAGTTAGTAATCTTTGAACAAATCAGGAGGTTGTTACTGGGGAGATAGAGCAGACGATGTTCGAGCTGGATGCCCATCAGGTCGCCATAGACTGTGCTCGTGAGATAAGTGCCAAAACCCAAGCCATTTTGCGACCACTCTGGCGAAGAAGGATAAAGTGCTGAAGAGGCAAGATGAACTTGTTTTTCGCCACGGTCAGCTTCAACAGGAAGTCGATATGCAGAGTAAGGTAATCGAGAATGCTAGAGCGCAAGCTTCTTAACAGCTGGTCATTAATGAAGATGAGTTACGCCATCAAGTGCTATCCACTGTAGACAAAACTCAGTGAGCGGCTCTTGAGGAGGCAGAATTAAGTTTAAGAGTTTTAGGCAACCCTTAAATCTTTCATTCTCTCTTTATTTTTTTCCTTTTTGAACAATAAGGTTGTTTGTACCACCTCATTTCTTCCTTTGTTTTATCAATAAACAATTTTGCTTCAATGTGTTGCATTGTTCACTGTTCGGGAGTGTTGTGATATATTTACTGCACGCGCACAATATCATTGTAACGCTGTACAGGTCGTCTCACAGGGATCTAAGGTGTTTCTGCATTCCTTACTCTTTCCTTAGTCTAACGGACTAACCAAAAATTCTAGCTTGAACTTGAATTAATCTAAATAGCCTAGGATTTAGAATCCACTAATTTCCAATCATGTTCTTACTTCTATTATTTTCTTCTATCATAAAAATTCGATCTTTTTAGTTTAATTTTTACTTAAAGTACCCTAAGCATGAGCTATCAAGTGTTGTGCAAGTATAACTCATCAAAAATACTACTTCTTATAAAAACAAACTAAATCTTTTAGATAAATTCAAAGAAAAAGATAAAACCAGCAACCCAAACCCTAACTAAGCATAGATTATCAAGAAACCTAATTCAAGTATAACTTATCAAATTTCTAATCTTCGAGTCCTTGTATTTTAATCTTTTTATTGAAAAATCATGTCTTTATTAATTTTATTTAAGAAGAAAAATATTAGAAAATAATTACATGGTGGATCTTAGCTTCATCTACATCCTAGAGCTAATCTAATTAGCTACTCATATTTTTACTAAGGAAGATCAAATTTTTATTAATGAAATGATAAACGCTAATCTAGAAAGCAGTAAAACCTAAACTAGAAAGCAATAAACTTTATCTAGAAAGCAAGTAAAAATCTCAAGAACAATGCTTTACCTCTGGAACACGGTGTTGTGGCCGTCAACTTTCAGCAAAAATCCTAACTTTATTAATCAGAAAACGAGTACAAAAATTCCAGAATCCTGTCAAAATACAAGGATCGGCCAATATATAGGCCTCGGAAACCAAACCTTATTTCCAGCAGAACCAAAAAAACTACAAATTTACAATTAAGCCCTCGAAGAAAATTTCTGTGGAACGACCACTGTTTGGCAGCTATTTGGCGGTATAAACCGCAAATTAGCGGCTAAATAAAGCCCAATTGGCCTGACATTTCTTCTACAGGAGTATCTTGTCTTATACTCATTATTTGCTTGACTGTATTTAACTTTTACTTTCTGCAGTAATTTGATCTTGTAGTCTCGCCCACTTTAGAAACTTTTCGGCCTTTGATTTCCTATTCCAACTCTGATTTCATGCCATCTCCTTGTATAAATCAGATTACCTGCAAAAGACACTAAAAATACCCGAGTAACATTTATTTATATATAAAAATAGATAAAGTATGAGAGAAAAAATACAATATATAATACTCATCACACCCCCACACCTATCTTTTGCTAGTTCTCGAGCAAAACCTAAACCTAAAAAGAAAAACAAAAATCCTAACTCACTTTCGCAGGAATCACGATTGCACTTAGCACGTGCAACAAGCCTTTAAACCCCTAAGTTACCCTAGTGGATGAGTGTTGTCTCGTGAGGGTTTGCAGTGAATATACCCACAAAATTCATGAAGAAAATAGATTAAGGAATAAAGAAAAGAAAAATAAGGATAACCGAAAATCAAGAAAAATAAAAATTTTATACAAAAGAAAGAAAAATCTTTTTTTTTTAATATTTTCATTAATTAGTCTCACTAATATACAAACTCAAGAACGCATTTAGATTATCAATTTTTAAATTGAGCGTCATATCAGATACACTTATCATTTTAATCAAAAATTTAAATCTTATCTTTCAATACCTACTAACAGATAATCTATTGGCTCCTATATATCTACGTGCATGTGCGATAGTCTACTTTAGTTTTGGACTCCAACTCTAACTCATGATTCATCTCCTCTCTCATAACAATTTTTTTCTTTTTTTTTCTTTTTAAGAATATTTCACCTTTCATGCGAATATTCACGCTTGCTTAGGCGCAACATACCCGATTACTCAGTTCATACTCTTTTCTTCTTTTTTTTTTTTTAGAATATTTCACCTTTCATGCGAATATTTACGCTTACTTAGGCGCAAAATACTCGATTACTTAGATCATACTCTTTTTTCACTCTTGAGGCTATTGCCTTAATACCAGGCGCACCTCATTATTTTATTCTCACTTCTTTTTTTTTTTGTTTAGAGATAGAAGACTTACTCATTCGTTATCATCTTTATCCTTAACCTACTAAACTATTGTGAAGTGAAAGATAGATGTATACTTGCCTCAAAACTACTGTTAGCGATATTTATTTTCGGATTTTAATCTTTTTTCATAAAATTCAAAGTGTATCGTCCAATCTACTCTCATATCCAATTTCAAATCTAAATTTGTTCCTTTATCTGTAATTAGTTTGATCTATTGATGAAAATAAATTTTTTTTTCATCTTTTTTTTTGTGTTTTTTTTTATTTTTTTTATTCATTTTTTTTTGTTGGTCACCCTAAAAACTACCCAAAGTGTAAAATAAAGAAACCCAAAAACCTAAAAATAAAAATAAAAATAAAATCCTAAAAATCCTAAATAAAAAAAAAATCTCCTAATACACTCCCCCACACCTAAACTTGTGTATGCCCTCATACACAAATCATTGGTGCCGTCTTCTTTGCCTTCTACTAGACTCACCGGGTGCAGAACGTGTTCGTGCCGTAGAAAACTCATCCCTATCAATTTGTTTCAACCGGTGCCAAATTTTTCTAAGACCTTGCTAGACAATATTGATTTGCTTAGTGGGATCAGCTGGCAAGTCTTGGTCAAAGAAGGCATCATCTTCCTCCTCTTGTGTCAAGTCAGTGGCATATATATTCTCGTTATCAACATGTCTGTTCCAATCTTCTGGAACAGCAGCATGATATGTCACTGAAATATGTTCGGTAGCGATAATGTGTCAAATCGGTAGCTGTGTGTCAAATCGGTAGCTGTGTGAGGGTGCGTATGTGTCAAATAGGCACTAGACATAAACTTGCGACACAACTGTGTAATTAAACACAGCAGAGGCAAACTAGTCCTCGACCGCATCTTAGCATCAATAATAGTGTCGAGTAGTTGTGTGCATATACAAAAGTGAGTATCTTGACGCATAATATAATCAACAACATAAAGTGTGGGCGTGTAAAAAGATGACATATGTGTAATGCCCATAACATTAGTGTTGACCCAGTGGCAAGTTGCGTGAATATTGCGATAGAGTGTCTTTCTGTTGATCCCTTTATCACGTGTTATTTTGCAGTTTGGGCCCATCCGATGAAGATAATCATCAATCCTACCGGGAGTGTGATTCCCGGTATGAAGGAGGATACCCGTAGAAGCCGAGATGGCCGCTGCGTGCATTTCATATAATTGGCCGCGCCAATGGAGGTTTATGGTTTTGCGATCGTCCGAAATGTCGGATTTTGCAAAACTCGCATAAAATTCTTCCACCAACTCTGGGATGTAGAATGCATTAGGTGAATATATGAGGTAATTCCAACCCAGAGTTTCGATCGCAGCGGTGAAATAAACACTAAATGCCGCAAAAATGTCGCCGAAAAACTTCTCACAAGCAAATCTATCCATTATATCGTACTGTAATTAAAATTTGACATCTGATCAAACCAGTAAATAGAGAAGAGAAGAAGAGTACCTCCCCTGAAGTTTCAGGGGCAAAGTCCAAGAATTAGCCGCTGAATGCCGGTGAAAGCCGCTATTTGGCGGCTTGGTCTTCAAGGTTGGCCGAGAGCTTCAGGAAGAGTATCTATTCTGGTGAGATAGATCTTTAGAGCACCACGGGTCAGAGAAAAAATTGAAGATCCTACACTGTCCTGCAAAGAGAGAAGCAAAAGCCAAAGGAGGAAGTGGGGAAGGGAGGGGGGCAGCTAGGGTTTTGGAAGAATGGATTTGGGGAAGAAGAGGGCTGGTTGGGTTTATATAGGGATGGAAAATTACAGTTAGCTCCTCATCTTTCCCTAATTTTGATTTAAAACCCTGCATCATGTTAGTAACATAATATACATGCTATTATACAAATGACTACATGCCTTTACGCATAAATTGGATCGTGAAGTGTCACGACCTCCACGTTATCGCTTACTCGAGCTTCTAAAAATGGTTTTAATCGGTGACCGTTTACCTTGAATAAACTACCATTTTTAGGGTCCTCGAGATCAATTGCACCGTGATGGTGCACCGTTTGTACTATGTACGGTCCACTCCATCTTGACCTCAATTTTCCTGGGAATAAATGTAGCCTCGAATTATATAAGAGAACTTTTTGTCCATGTGTAAATGACTTGCGAATTATCGCTTTGTCATGAAACACTTTAGTTTTCTCTTTATAAATCTTAGCACTATCATATGCATCCCGTCTAATCTCATCAAGCTCATTCAGTTGTAGTTTCTGCTACTCGCCAGCTTTTTCGAGCTCAAAATTTAGAAATTTGATTGCCCATAAAGCCTTATGCTCAAGCTCCAATGGTAAATGACACGCTTTTCCAAATATCAAACGATATGGAGACATATCTAGATTAGTCTTATAAGCGGTATGGTAGGCCCATAATGCATCCGCTAGTTTATAAGACCAATCTTATCTATTGTGATTTACTGTCTTCTCCAAAATCAGTTTGATTTGGCGATTGGAAACTTCCACTTGCCCACTAGTTTGCAGATGATACGGTGTTGCTAATTTGTGGGTAATGGAATATTTTCGCATAAGCGCCTCAAATGACCAGTTGGTAAAATGGGTACCGTTATCACTAATAATAGCTCGAGGAACGCCAAATCAAGAAAAGATATTCTCTTTCAAGAACTTGACAACGACTTTGTTGTCATTCGATTTTGCGGCTATTGCCTCTACCCATTTGGAAACATAATCGACAGCGACTAATATGTATTGGTTTCCAAACGAGTTGGGTAACGGTCCCATAAAATCTATACCCCATACATCAAAGATTTCGACCTCAAGGATGGGTTGCAGAGGCATCATATTGCGCCGTGAAATTTTGCCTACGAATTGGCATCGTGTGCATGCTTTGCAATATTCCACGGCGTCTTTGAAAAGAGTTAGCCAATAGAAACCACTCTGCAATACCTTTTTAGCCATTTTCCTGGGACCAAAGTGTCCTCCACAAGCTAAATCATGACAAAAAGAGAGGACACTTTGTATCTCATCGTTAGGTATGCATCGACGTATGATCTGGTCTGGACAACACTTGAACAGATATGGTTCATCCCAGTAAAAGAATTTTACTTGGGACAAGAATCTATATCGATCTTGCTTGGATCAATGGGACAGAATCTCCTTAGTCACAAGATATTTCACAATGTTAACAAACCATGGTTCGTGTATCAATGCAAACAGTTGCTCGTCAAGAAATGATTCATTTATGGGGCACGAATTAGTTGGAGCGTTGGGCAGACGAGACAAGTGATCAGCTACTGAATTATCAGCACATTTCTTGTCTAATATCTCAAGATCAAACTCTTGTAGTAAGAGGATCCATCGAATAAGCCTTGCTTTTGCATCTTTCTTGGTTAACAAGTATTTCAAAGCAGCATGATCAGTGTATGCTATAATTCATGATCCAATCAAGTAGGAACGAAACTTCTCAAGTGCAAAGACGACTGCCAGAAGCTCTTTCTTTGTGGTAGAGTAATTCAACTGGGCGTCATTGAGTGTCCTATTTGCATAGTAAATCACATGTGGCTGCTTATTAATACGTTGACCAAGGACGGCACCGATAGCGTAATCAGATGCATCACACATGAGCTCAAAAGGTAAGCTCCAGTCTGGCGCATGAATAATAGGAGTGGTGGTCAGTACCTTCTTGAGCTGCTCAAATGCTCTTAAACAATCAGGTGTGAAATTGAATGGTACTTCCTTGGCTAGTAGATGTGTCAAAGGCCTAGCAATTTTGCTAAAGTCTTTGATAAATCTTCTATAAAAACCAGCATGACCAAGGAAGGATCGTATATCTTTCACTGATCGCGGAGGTGGCAGATTATTGATGAGGTCTACCTTGGCTTTGTCAATCTCGATACCATTCTTCGAGATGACATGCCCTAGCACTATGCCATTTTTGACTATAAAATGGCATTTTTCTCAATTGAGTGTCAAATGCTTCTCATGACAACGCGTGAGAACTAACTCTAAATGATCTAGACACTCTTGGAATGAATCTCCGAAGATAGAAAAATCATCCATGAAAATTTCAAGAAATCGTTCAACCATGTCAGAGAAAATACTTACCATACACTTTTGGAATGTGGCAGGTGCATTGCATAACCCAAAGGGCATGCGTCTGTATGCAAAAGTGCCGAATGGACATGTGAACGTGGTCTTTTTTTTATCCTCCGGAGCGATGGGAATTTGGTTGTAGCCAGAGTATCTATCTAGAAAACAATAGAACTCATGTCCGGCCAACCATTCCAACATCTGGTCAATGAATGGTAAGGGGAAATGGTCCTTCCTAGTTGCAGCATTAAGCTTTCTATAATCAATGCAGATTCGCCATCCTGTCTGCAAACGCATCGGGATAAATTCATTTGCATCGTTCTTGACTACAGTGATTCCGGATTTCTTAGGCACTACTTGAACTGGGCTTACCCATGCGCTATCGGAGATAGGATAGATGATCCCATTGTTAAGGCACTTAAGAATATATTTCCTCACAGCTTCTTTCATTACTGGATTCAACCTACGCTGAGCATCTCTTGCAGGTCGTGCATTGTCCAGTAAATGAATTCTATGCTGCACTATAGAAGGACTTATCCCCTTAATATCGGCCATACTCCAGCCTATGGCTTCCCTATGTGCTTTCAACACTGATATGAGTTTTTTCTCCTGAGCGTCAGTCAATTCTGCAGAGATAATGACTGGTAGTGTGTCGTGTTCACCCAAGAAAGCGTACTTGAGATGACTCGGAAGGGTTTTCATCTCAAACTCAGGACACTCAATAGATGGTAATAAATGAACTCGTGGTTCAGTCATCAATGGCTCAGGTGGAAGTTTCCATTGAGTGGAAGACACATAATTAGATGATTCATCGAGCGTCTCCAAGAATACACTCTCATCAACTAAACCATTCAGCTCATCAAAGAATTTCTCCTCTTGGTGTTCACTGGACAACCCTTGGATCATATTCACTTCTAGGGGCTCGTCATGTGGATCACTTGGTTGGCACCCTAGATTGAATATATTCAAGTCAAGTATCATATTTCCAAAGGAGAGTCTCATCGATCCACTCCGACAATTAATAACAGCATTAGAAGTGGCCAAGAATGGACGTCCCAAAATAACTGGGATACAATGGTGTGGATTCACCACAGGTTGAGTCTCGAGGACTATGAAATCAACTGGGAAGATAAACTCCCCAATCTTAATCAAGACATCCTCAATCTCTCCCATAGGTGTCTTCACAGATCTATCAGCTAGCTGTAACGTAATCCTTGTAGGTCTCAACTCTCCCAGTCCTAATTGCTGGTACACTGAATAAGGAAGCAAGTTGACACTTGCTCCTAAATCTAGTAAAGCCCTTTCAATCACTGTAGTCCCTATAGTGCAGGAGACAGTAGGACTTCCAGGGTCTTTATACTTTACGGGTGCTGACTGAGAGAGGATGCTAGATATGTTAGCAGCTAGGAAGACTTTCTTTGGAACATTGGTTGTTCTCTTCTTTGTGCATAAATCCTTTAAGAATTTTGCATAAGCAGGTACTTATTGGATTTCATCAAGAAGAGGAACATTGACCTTAACTTGCTTGAATAACTCAAGAATGTGCTCCACCTGAGGAGAATTTTTCTTCAATCGATTTGGATAGGGAGCCTTTGGCTTATAAGTATGGTCAATAGGAGGATCAGAATTAGAAGGATCAGATTCTTCTGTCGTGCTAGTGGGTAGATCGTGAGATGATGATAATGATGAATCATGAGGTGATGATGGAATCATGGTATCAGGGAGTGTAGCTTGCCGTGCAATAGGAGTGGAATTAGGTGGCATGGCTACGTGATTGTCAACCAGTTTGCCAGATCGAAGTGTGTAAATGGCATTAATTTGGTTGACATGCGACTGATTCAAATCTGAGGAACTGGCATTAGGATTTGTTATGGGTTGACTTGGAAAAGTGCCCTTGCCACGTTCACTCATTTGATTTGCTAGTTGTCCAACCTGCTGCTCTACATTCTTAATAGATTGAGAGTTCACGAGCAGGTGCTGATCTGTTCTTTGAATAAAATCAGTTGACACTTTCATAAGATTCTGCATGTATGTGTCAAGGTTGGACTGAGACTTGAGAAGATTTTCAACATTCTTCTCAAGTGATTGAAGTCCCTGTTCTTGATCATTATTAGACCCCTGTTGTGGATATGAGTGGTTTTGTGCAGGTGGTCTATTCTGGTTGTTCCCATGGTTTGAAGTATTTGGGTGTTGATAAACACCCATATTTGGTCTTGGGAACAGACCAGTAGCTGGAGGCTGCATGTTGGAGTTCGGGGCTCCCTAATATTACCCTGGACCCCATGAGAGATTTGGATGACTCCTCCAATCAGGATTGTATGTCGGAGCGTATGGATTATTAATGGGTCTTTGATACATGGCGTTAGCTTGCTCAAGTTTGGGACCCATAGGATTTACTAACAATGGACACTCCTCCATAATATGATTGGGAGTACCGCAATTAAAGTATGTGGGACTTTGGAGTTGATTCACTTGACCCACCGGTGGAGCACTAGGAGTCTCCAGTGCCTCAATTCTTCTCATAAGGGCTGCGTTTTTTGCTTCAGCATTTATAAAGCTGTCGACGCTATGAATTCCACCCTTATGTGAAGAAGTTGATGCACTAGACTTCTCAGCGGGACTCTCCCACTGCATGGTCTTCCACGATAGGACCTCAAGAAAGTCCCATGCTTCATCCTCGTTTTTCCTCATAAACTCCCCTTGACACATGGATTCCAGAAGAGTTTTGGATGTGTAATCAAGTCCTTCGTATATGATTTGACACAACCGCCACTTTTCTATCGCATGGTGGGGGCACTGAGCTAATAAATCCTTAAACCGTTCTAAGTATTTCCAGAAGGGTTCTCCTGGCACTTGACGGAATTGATTAATTTGATTTCTGATTCTTGCCGTCTTGTGCATAGGATAATACTTCTTGAGAAACACTGTAACGAATTCATCCCAAGTAGTGATTGAATCAGTAGGCATATTGTACAACCACTTCTTGGCATTATCCTTAAGTGCAAAAGGGATGAAGCGAAGCTTAATTGCGTCCTCCGATAGATTTTGCAGTTTAATCAATACGCATACTTCTTGAAATTCACTGATAAAGAGATATGCATCTTCTGAATCAGAACCAGTAAATTTAGGAAGCATACTAATGTACTGCGATTTCAATTCATAGTGATTACCCGCTACGTGTGGAAGTTTGATGCATGATGGTAATGATGTACGCAACGGGTAACATCGATCCTGAAGGATCGGGATCGGCTGGTCCATCTTGTCTCCCATGAACAAATCTGATCTCACAAGTCGACCAAATTGATCACGGGTCCAATGTGGCATGAACCAGTGACCGTGAGTGTATGCGTGAACTTCCTAAACTAATGCAAGAAGTGGGGTGTGGTGGAGAGATAAAACGGTGGAATAGATATGATAAAATAAAAATGTGATTTCTACTGTTCCTAATTGTTTTTATTTTTTTTAATTTTTCTACAGAACCAGGAAACAAAACTACTGAAAAAAGAGAAAATTTGGGTTCAGAAAGTACCTTTTGGGCCGCCAAATAGCGGTTTTAGCCGCTGAATAGCGGCTAAACTAGCGAATTTGATTTATGCTTTTTTTCCACTTGGTCCAGAGGCTCTTTCAATCCTTTAAATCTTCCTGTATCTGCAATTTCTATTTCCTGCACACTCACACACACTATTAACCCGTAAAACGCTAGAGAAAGCAAGAAAAACACCGTCGATCCCCGGCAACGGCGCCAAAAACTTGTTGTGATATATTTACTGCAAGCGCACAGTATCGTTGTAGCGCTGTACAGGTCGTCTCACAGGGATCTAAGGTGTTTCTGCGTTCCTTACTCTTTCCTTAGTCTAACGGACTAACCAAAAATTCTAGCTTGAACTTGAATTAATCTAAATAGCCTAGAATCTAGAATCCACTAATTTCCAGCCATGTTCTTACTTCTATTATTTTCTTCTATCATAAAAATTCGATCTTTTTAGTTTAATTTTTACTTAAAGTGCCCTAAGTATGAGCTATCAAGTGTTGTGCAAGTATAACTCATCAAAAATGCTACTTCTTATAAAAACAAACTAAATCTTTTAGATAAATTCAAAGAAAAAGATAAAACCAGCAACCCCGAACCCTAACTAAGCATACATTATCAAGAAACCTACTTCAAGTATAACCTATCAAAGTCCTAATCTTCGAGTCCTTGTATTTTAATTTTTTTATTGAAAATTCATGTCTATATTAATTTTATTTAAGAAGAAAAATATTAGAAATTAATTACATGGTGGATCTTAGCTTCATCTATATTCTAGAGCTAATCTAATTAGCTACTCATATTTTTACTAAGGAAGATCAAATTTTTATTCATGAAATGATAAACCCTAATCTAGAAAGCAGTAAAACCTAAATTAGAAAGCGATAAACTCTATCTTGAAAGCAAGTAAAAATCTCAAGAACAATGGTTTATCTCTGGAACACGGTGTTGTGGCCGTCAACCTTCAGCAAAAACCCTAACTTTATTAATCAGAAAACGAGTACAAAAATTCCAGAATCCCGTCAAAATACAAGGATCGGCCAATATATAGGCCTCGGAAGCCAAACCCTATTTCTAGAAGAACCAAAAAAACTACAAATTTACAATTAAGCCTTCGAAGAAAATTTCTGTGGAACGACTACTGTTTGGCCGCTATTTAGCAGTAGAAACCGCCAATTAGTTGCTAAACAAAGCCCAATTGGCCTGACATTTCTTCTACAGGAGTATCTTGTCTTATACTCATTATTTGCTTGACTGTATTTGAGTTTTACTTCCTGCAGTAATTTGATCTTGTAGTCTCGCCCACTTTAGAAACTTTTCGGCCTTTGATTTCCTAGTCCAACTCTAATTTCATGCCATCTCCTTGTATAAATCGGATTACCTACAAAAGACACTAAAAATACCCGAGTAGCATTTATTTATATACAAAAATAGAAAAAGTATGGGGAAAAAAATACAATATATGATACTCATCAGGGAGATGCTGTTTTGATCTTCTTATGGATATCCCCGGAATTGTTGGAGAGATCTTTTGAATCTGTGATGCATGATGTTGCTTTCATAGCTACACTCTCTTTCTCTTTCTTTTTTTTCGTAAAAAGACTCATCTGGGGAATAGACAGAGTTGAGATAGTACATATTGGAAATAAGGAGTTGTGAAATTTGGACGATAGAGTTGCAGAAGGTAGAACTTATCACGGGAATGGTGGGACCATAACAAGTTTGGTTTCTGAATTTGTAATAAGAGTGACTCACCTAGATAACAGGCAGAGCCAAGGTGATTCGCCTGGGTAATAGATAGAATCGATTTGAGATTTGTGGTTGACTCGCATGGAAAGCATATAGAGTTAGAGTGATTCACCTGTAAAGCAGACATAATCGATAATCGAGTCAGGATCATGGATTGACTCACATGGAAAGCATACAGAGCCAGGGTGATTCGCCTGGAAAGCAAACATAATCAGTGATTGGATCAAGATCATGGATTGACTCGCATGGAATGCAGACATATCCGATGATCAGATCAAGATCATGGATCGACCATATGAAAAGCAAACAGAGGAAGGGTGATTTGCCTAGAAAACACACAAAATCGATGATCAGGTCAGGATCATGGGTTGACTCGTCTGGAAAGCAGACAGAGCCGGTGATCAGGTCAAGATCACGGATTGACTCGCATGGAAAGCATACAGAGCCAGAGTAATTCGCCTGGAAAACAGACAGAATCGATGATCATATCAGGATCATGGGTTGACTCGCCTGGAAAGCATACAGAGCCAGTGATCAGGTCAGAGTCATGGATTGACTCGCATGGAAAGTATCAGAGCTAGGGTGATTTGCTTAGAAAGCAAACAGAATCGATGATCGGGTCAGGATAATGGGTTGATTCGCCTGAAAAGCAGACAGAGCTGATGATCGGTTCAGGATCATAAGTAATAATTGTTTACTAAAGTAAAATCTTAACATGACAGATTTGTAACAAAGATTGCTTTTTTTATGGTGGTGAGATGAATCAAATCTCTCTATCAGAGCTAAGAGCTTAACTTGACAGGTTCATGGGGTTTTTAACAAACCCACAGCTATCAACGGATTTGGTATATCTTTACCAATCGTCGTTTGCGTTGGGCTAGTCATGTTATTCTCCTCAGCACGATGAGTTGTCAAGGATTTTGTTTGGACTTAAATGCCAAATGTTCCCTCTTCTCTTCGCCTTCCGACTTTGGGCTGTTTAATTCCATACACTTACTCCCAGTATGGTAGGGATAGTGAGGAAGGTATCCTCTTCTCGTTACTCTAATGGCATTTGGGAAGCAAGATTTTTTTAAGAAGAATAAGAGAGTCACTATATGTAGTATGTCTTCAAGAATTTGACATTGATAGGCATCATCATTCTCTCCACGTCTTGATTGATCAGGTGATAAACTCCATTTGAGTAAATAGTTTCTAGTACAAATGGGCCTTCCCACTTGGGTTCAAATTTCTCTTTAGTTTTGTGGATCATTATCATTGGTCTTTTAACTATTAAGACCAAATCTCCTTCCTTGAAGGTTCATTGCTTAACTTTTTTATTGAAAGCTCTCGAGATCCGAGCTTGATATAGCTCTATTAACTATTGCGCCATCAAACATTTTACATCCAGCACTTCGAGTTCTCACAATTGCCACTAGTGTTGTTCTTCTGTCATCATCTCTACATCTAATGTGACTCGTAGAGATGGAATTTGTATTTTAAGTGGCAAAACTACTTCACATTCGTAAACTAAAGAGAACAGTGTAGCTTTTGTCAGAGTTCGGACTGTGGTTCGGTAAACCCACAAGCATTCTCCTACCTTGTCGTCCCAGTCTCATTTACTGGAGGACACAAATTTTTGAAGCAGCTTGACGGTAGTTTTATTGAAGGCTTCAGCTACCACATTTGCTGCTGGATTATAAGGTGTTGATGCAATGTTCTAGATTCTGAACTTATCACAGAATCATATGAATCCTTGGCTAGAAAACTAGGAACCATTATCGTGAATAATCCACCTACGTACACCGAAGCGGTATATCACGTGGTGCTTAATAAATTTGATGACGTCTGTTGTCTTTACCTCCCTCATAGGGACGGCTTCCGCCCACTTAGAAAAGTAGTCGGTTATGGCAAATATAAACATGTTCCCTTTAGATGACAACGGGATAATTGGACCAATGATGTCCATGCCCCATGCTTCAGATAGCTAGCTAGCGACAGAATTATGCAGGTATTCCGGCGGTTGATGAATGAAATTAGCATGTATTTGACAGACGTGGCAGCGCTTTGCATAGTTCAAGACATCTGCGATCATTTTTGGCCAAAAATAGCCAAGTCTTCTTACACGATCCCATAGCTTTGGTCCTGGCTTATCCACTGTGTACTTTATGAATTACTTCGTCAACCTTTTTCTTCGAAAGGCAACACAGTTGAACGTCGTCATGCGACTTCCAGTACAATGTATGCGATGTTGTAGCATAGAAGTGTCTAGATATCTTCTTTCTAATCGAAGCCGCCTCTTTGGGGTCTTCGGGGAGGATTTCATGTAGTGCATAGTCAATAAAAAAGAAGCGCCAATCACGAGGTTTGAGATCCAAACTCACTTGGTATACCTCTTCTTCCTCGAACAGCGCCTTTGGATGCACGAGATCCCGACCCCCAATTGAGATTTGTTTACTCGTTCTGGGTGGCATAGTTAAAGTTGTGGTCAAGGATGCAAGTGCATCTGCATACACATTCTCATGTTTGGAAACATGATTAATGATGAATCTTTTGAATTTATCGGCTAACTTGATTGCAGCCTCAAGATAAAGGATGAGGTATTCATGCTTCACCTCATATTCTCAAGTCATTTGGTTGATGATGAGTTTGGAGTCTCCATATGCCTCTAAGTGCTTCACGCCCAGTCGCTGGGCCAATTGGAGACCAAAAATGAGTGTATTGTATTCTGCAATATTGTTTGTGCACAATTATGTGTGTGAGTACCCCCTAGGTATCACGTGCTTGTAGGGACTTATTAGTACAACCCCCACTCCGGCTGCGATTCTCCTTACCGCTCCATCAAAAAAGAGTTGCCAGGTCTGTTCATCGTCGACCAAATTAACTTGAGTGTTTTTACCAGTGACATCTTTCTGGAGTTTTGGATACTCCACTATAGGGTGTGCTGCGAGGAAGTCTTCTATCGCCTATCCTTTTACGGCCTTCTAAAGGATGAAATGTATGTCATATGGTGATAGAAGGAGTGCCCATTTTACTAATCTCCCGTTGAGCGCACCTGGTTTTGTTATGAGTAACTTTAACAGGTTGACCTAAGAGACGACATGAATTGTCTGTCTAGCTATGTAATGTCGCATTTTATGAATTGCCAACACTAAAACTAAACATTCTTTCTCAATCGGGTTGTATCTATGCTCGGCACCGATCATGATGCGGCTTAAGTAGTAAATGGTCTGCTCTTGGCCAAGTTTATTATGTTATGCTAATAATGCTCCAAGGGCATGATCCATCGATCTTCATAGATGAGGAATGGCTTCCCAAGCATCGGGGCTTCTAGAACGGATGGGTTAGTTATATACCTTTTTATGTCATCGAAGGCCTGCTGACATGCTTTATCGCAAATGAATGACACCCCCTTCTTCATGAGCTTTGAGAATGGCTGGCATCGTCCTGACAATTTGGCGATAAACTGTTGGATATAAGCCAATCTCTCTTGCAACTCTCTAAGTTCTTTTAGGTTACGAGGTGGCTGCATTTCTTGGATCGCCTTGATTTTATCAGGATCGAGGTGGATTCCTTTTGAGGTTACAATGAATCCTAAGAACTAACCACTGGATACCCCTAGAAAGGATTTGGTGGGGTTCATCTTCAGTTGGTGTTTCCTCATGTCATTCAAGTGATCATCTTTTTTCTTGCTTTTAACTGGCAGGTCATCCACATAGCACTCGATGGTCTCTCTTAGATGCTCTCGGAAGATAATGCTTATTGCTAGTTGGTAGGTTGCACCGACATTCTTTAGTCGGAAGGGCATCACTGTATAACAGTATATCCCTAAGGGAGTTATAAAAGTCGTATACTTTTCATTTTCGGGGTGCATCTTGATCTAATTATACCCGGAGAAACCATCAATAAATGACATTCTCTCATAGCCGCATGTATTGCCTATCATGACATCGGTTATGGGCAGTGGAAATTCATCTTTAGGGCAAGTAGCGTTAAGATCTCAAAAATCTATGCATATCTGAATCTTACAATTCTTCTGAAGCATGGGGATGATGCTCCCCACCCAATCAGGGTGTTGTTCCTCATGGACGAATCCTAAATTAACGAGTTTCTTGACTTCAGCTTCTATTGCTTCCATCAGTTCAGAGCGATAGCGTTTTTGTTGCTATTTTACTGGTTTCGCTCCTGGTTTGATATTAAGTCAGTGGACTGCGACTTTCGGATCTAAACTCGGCATGTCTTCATAATTCCAAGTGAATACATCTATGTACTCTTTTATCGGAGCTAATAAGTCTTCTTTTTCAGATGAAGGTAAGCTCTCGCTTACGAAGATGGGTTTCAAATGCTCCTTTGTTCCCATATTGACCTGGATTACCTTGTCTTCAATGGGTGGTTCAGATTGCTCAAACTGCATGTCCCATTGGGCTTCCATCTGTTGGATCCATGGATCCTCTAATGAGAGAGGAAAATCCTCTTCTTCTACATTAAAGGTCGCAGAAGTCATATTCGACAAAAGAGCTTGGAATATGGCTCCCGTACTTATATCAGAATATGAATCCGATGTGGCCTTATCGTCCTTTAAGCTAGCTAGATACTCCCATTCTGATTCCGAAGGTGTAACATAATCCAACTCCCTACAGGTTTTGTGGTAATAATCAGGACTCTTGCCTTTCGATACAAATGAACGCAAGAGATTCCTTCTTCCGTTTCTGAAGTTTAACCCTTTCTTGGATGTTAAATCATAACCCATATTTCTCATCATCGAATGGAAATTTGGTTCATAGAACTCGAACTGAAGTGATGGCTGGTCATCACTGTTATCTTCCAGATTTGGATCAGGTCTTGACTCAACTCTTCCAAATATTATGGATTGTTAGTCTGGCCTTCGAGGAGGCACCTTAAAAATAGCACCGTTTGGGTCAGCTATCCCCGATTGTGTAGCAAGTGATGACCGTATCGATAAATGATAGGCAGTCAATATCTCTAATTCAGACAAGCTATCTACTTCTGTACTCGTGCAGAAGTGCAAAGAATCTGAAGCAATAGCAGGTAAGTAAGCAAATGCTAAATTGTCATTAATGACCCATTCGCCTATCTCATTGGTGGCGCTAAGTACATCCATATTGTCTAGATCAATTACAATTGGATTTATTTCGAATTCAAAATCGACATCTTCGCCTGGCTCAGTCTTCGTATCTGACTCGTTGCCACTGTTGTAGCCTCCTTATGCTGGCTCGTCAGAAGTTCCGTGGGCTTCCGGTATAGCATAGCATCCGTGAAGTAGTTTTGCAACTCCTTGAACGGTTACTTGTCTGCTATCAATATATGCACTTCACCATCTCTATCAGTGTACTTTATGCATTGATGGAGTGTGGATGGGACCACCGTATAGGCGTGGATCTAAGGACGTCCGAGCAAAATGTTATATGATGTGTCTGTATCGATGACATAACACATAACTTCGGACTTTAAATCTCCAATTTGACATTGGAGTCATCTTTCCCAATGGATAACTACCATTGGTGTTAAACCCTTGGATGGTGGTTTTGGTAGGAGTCAAGCGACTAGCAGAGATGCCTAGAAATTGCATCCACCTCCGAGGGATGATGCTGAGCGCAGAACCGGAATCAATCAGGATTCGTTTCAACTTGGTCGAGCCAACATATCCTGAGAAATATAAAGCCCTGTTATATTTTGGATTCTTCAGCTGCATGTCTTCGGGGGAGAATGTTATATGTGGGATCTTCCCTGTTGTTTGATGGCAACTTAGGCAAGATTCTCCCTCTTTGGCAAATGGTTCCACGATCTGAGCGAGGAAAGCTTATGAATCGGCTAAAACTTCCCTTAGGGCATCTTTCGTTGCTTTAGAGAGCTATAGAAGCTCATAAAGGGTGATTCGAGCTGGGATATTGGCTAACTGGGTTAACACATCAAATTGAAACAGTTTTCCAGTTGCCTCATTATGCTTCTTCGAATCTTTCTGATATCGAAACTCTTTATGCGTGGTGGGTGGCGCTTCAGGTGCTTCCACTGGCTTACTTGGCCCAACCCTTGAGTAATCTCTCAAGTATTTATTTCCGGGCCGAGTTCCTGATGGCCCTACCTACCTCATTACGATGACTGGCCATCATCGTTGCCTCCTCTTCTGAATCTATGAGTGAAATGGTACTGGACTGATCCTTCTCTTCAAGGATGGACACTGCATTAGATATCCGGATCTTTCCCGTGGCCTTTCTTTGAGTTAGCTGGAGCAGTCCATTGTTCATTTTTTAACAGGTCCGGATGGACTTACATGATTTTCCCTCTGTCGGTTGAAATTGGAGCAAGACCTTTTTCCATAAACCCATGGGGTCGAAGTTCTTTACTATCAATTTTCATTTAGGGATAGGAGTCTCACCGGTTGAAATATACAATGACCCTATGGCAATTGTAGCAGCGCTGGCGAACACCTTCTTCTACTCCGGTCTCAACTAGATTACCTTCGCATAAATAAGCTCCTGAATCTTATACTTGAGCATATAATAGTTCTTAGTCGGATGGCCAATATTCTGGTGGTAGAGGCAATACTTGGAGTCGCCCTTTTTTCCAACATCCTCTGGCTTCCAATTCTCGGGCAATTTAAGCTTCCCCTTTTTAGTCAACAAATGGAAGAATGTAATCATCTATTCATCCTTGAAGTCGTACGTCACTGGTATCTAGTCAAGTCCCAATTATTCTGGGATTTTTTATTGGTAGTAGGTTTAGTGGTCATCACCTCCTTACCCTTAGAACGGTTTGGCAGTGGTTACTGCATGTTTGAGGATGCTCTTTACTGGGAGCGACTTTCATTATTGCAGTGAATTATATCCTCCTATTATTGTTCCTGTTTAATAAGGTCTTTCCGTATCTTGGACTCCACCGCACTCATCTTTCTGAGAAAGCTAGTTTGGAGGTTATGCTTGCATGTTTCAACTAGTGTTTCTTGCGACATGCCATGCGGGCATTGCAGTGACATTTCCTGGAAAGGCTCCATGAAACTTTTGACATTCTCATCCTCTTTCTGCTTGTTTGCAAGGAGAGCATTGACTGAAATCTCCGTATTGTCTTCAAAAAATTGACGAAGGAATTCTTTTTCAACATCGGCCCATGTTTTAATAGTTCCTAGGAGCAACTGCGTGAACCATGTAAATACAGGCACTCTCAAGATACTAGCAAAGACCTTAGTCATTATAGGGTCATTCCCCACGAGATGACCAATTTGTGATAAGAAGTAATACAGATGTTGATTGGGTGGACCTTTTCCATCAAAAGGTTCTAATTTTAAATATATATATATATATATATATATATATATATATATATATATATATATATATATCTTTCAGGGAAAGGAGCTGATTTTCACTCAATTGGGTATGGCTTGGTAATGTCAACGTCTTGTAGGTCCTTCTTGTACATCAATACTTCTAGTTGGCCCTGCATTTTCTGCATTTTTTCTGCATGTGGGTCCACCTCGTAGTGGAATCCTTCTTCTTTTTCTTCTTTCTCTCCATCGTCTTTTGGTGATTTGTCGGATGACTTTTCCAACTTGTCTTCGTTACTCTTCTCCATCATCTTGAGGATCATCGTGCAAAGTTCATCAAGACTTTTACGTTGCTCTAGAATCAGGTGCTCTGGCACTTTAAATTTTTGATTCACCTCATTAGAGGTTCCTGTCATGTGGGTAGCCGAATCCTCAAATCAAGAAGACTCATATGACTGCGGTGTTGCAATAGCAGAATGATCACTGTCATCTTCGTCTTCCTCGTATGGACCTCCAGCCAACTTCTTATAGTTTTGTGGGGCTAATATCCCCAACAGAAGTTGGGTGCAATGCCGAGCTTCTGCATCTGTGGAGTATCCGTCTTCCTATAGCTTCTTTCCTCTATTTACCATATTCGAAGTTACGAACATGGGTTCCTCATCTTTGATAATTTTTCTTTTGTAAACGTGCCTTCTTCTGGGTGCACTATCCTTTATCTCGGTTATTCGACTAAAAACCGAGGGTCGGGGTGGATCACAGTTGCAATTGGTAAGAATCGCAGAAATCATCTGCTCACAGTGGCATAACGGACAGGATTGGACCATCTTCTTCTTGATATTAAGGACTTCTCGCAAATCATGCTCTTGACGAGTTTCCCCTTTGATATTGGCTTTTAAAGAGTCTCTGTTGGGTTTGTGGCATTCAGCAGGTGTAGAAAACTAAAACTTTTGTCCTGATCGAGACCCTGTTCTGGTCTTTGCAGATATTTCGTAGATATGGGGCTTAATTTTTAGTTCTGAACTGTTTACGCGAGGCTGAATAGCGTGGCGTTTCATCTTTTGTGCGCAGGGTTGTTTAGCCTCGCACAGGGATATGCTAGGCTGATTAGCCTTGCGCATAAAATTAGTTTCGTATATGGAAATAGCCTCGCGCATGGAATTAACCTCGTGCATAGAAATAGCCTCGCGCATAGAAATAGCCTCGTGCAGAGGTTTGCTTGGTTGTTTAGCCCGGTGCTTAGAACTAGCATCATGCATGGTTATGCTAGGTTATTTGGCCTCGCGCAAAGAAATAGCCTCGCACAGAGGTTTGCTAGATTATTTAGCCTGGCGCTTAGAATTAGCATCGTGCATGGTTATGCTAGGTTGTTTAGCCTAGCGCTTGAGATTAGCCTTGTGCATGATTTTGCTAGGTTGTTTAGTCTGGCACTTGGCATTAACCTCACGCATGATTTTGAGACCAGATTTGTCTTAAACTTGTCTTTTGAAAATTCGCCGCCGCTGCGCTCGACGATTTCGATTGCGGATTTGAGTTCTGGCCAGTCCAGACTTTGGCTTTTCTTCAGAATTTTATCCAGCCATGATAGGAGAGGATTTTTTTTCTTTTTCAAAATATTAGAACCCGATGATCCAAAAGGGTCCTGTTCAATAGGAATCTCTTTGTCATTCGAATTCACAATTTTGATTTTTCGCTGATTAGAACTCAAAGATCTGAGAAGTTCCTATTCAACAGGAATCTTCTCGTTATTCGAGTCTAACTCTTGGACTACTTCCTTTTCCAAGATTGAAGATTCAAGGGACTCCTGTTCAACAGGAGTCCCCTTGTCATTCGAACTTGTACCGAGAGTTTCTAAGCGGCGATTGGGTCATCTTTTTACCGGGCTAGCCATTCTAGAGGATAAATATTCCTCGTATTTACTCTGATCGATTTCTACGATCATCATCTCCACAGACTTACCGATTGTATGGGTGTCAGACTGGGCCACAATCTCTTCATCTGTGTAGAAGATGTCTCCCATTGTGGTTGCCAACTTGTTTCCGTTGAAAGACACTTTTATTTTCATTGCCATAGATTAATAAAAAATTACAATAAGAATATCCAAATTACAATGAAAAAGAAAATAAAGAAACAAACGAGAGAGACTTATAAATCACGTCTTTCTCTTTTACAGAAATTTATGGGTTCTAATATGGCTATGGAGCATTAACCTTATACTCCGTTGACGATCTAACACCCAAAATTAGTCTTGAATGTGAAGAATAGTTTCTGGACGGCGGCCTTTCACTGCTAGATGGTGGCTCTCTATAGAATATAATTTGATCTCCAAATCTCTCTCCTTCCGAAAGATCCCTAAAAATCCCCACTTAGGTCATATTTATAAATTTTAGGGTTTCCTTCGAGATAAGAATGGAATTCCTATCAAATCCATTTCTGAATTTGTATTTAGATATAAAATCTTTGATTCCAAGTTATTGAATATGATTAGAATCAAAATTCGGATTGAAATGTAAAAGGAAACCCAATTTAGAAACTGAAATAGTCCCGCGTGTGCGAGGCTGCCATCTCTGTGTGAGGCTAATAGCCTCGCACAGGGCTGCTTACCTCGCACGGGGCTATTAGCCCCGCGCGGGGCAGCTAGCCTCACATGCGCGGGGCAGCTAGCCTCACGTGCGCGAAGCTATTGTACCCCGTATGGCTTTTTCTCTTACTTTTTAATTTTCCTGCCTACAATTGCTTATGTAAAAAGAGGAGAAATCTTGAGCATCACGCACCACCCGCACGCACACACCCGTGTGTGAGGTCGAATGGGTGTTTAGGGTGCATTGGGCGCTATAGTGGCGCACTTCGCATGTATGCATCGTTGCGAGGAGCTGAGGAGCATTTGATTTTTTAGTGCGATGCAGTTCGGGTTACCTCTATTTGGTTCAAACTTAAATTCGACCCACTCGTTAAGGGTTGTTAGCCGTCGACTGTTGGGATCCAACAGTCATCTGTTGGTTACCATTAAACGATCATCACTATTAGTCAACTGTCGCGTCTGTTAGTAAACCGTTAGTCTGAAAATCCTATAAATAGGCCTGTCCAGACTTAGTTTTAACACACAATTTTCATTTTCTTTTCTCTTTCGTCTGCAAACAAGAAAACTCTGTCTTCAGACAATAGTTTTCTGTCTCCAGAAGAATTACCCTATCATGCTCTATCTTGCATTACACCACACAAAAAATAGAGAGTGTTTTTTAATCAGATTCACCAGAGGCAATAGGATTATGGCTTCCTTCCTGTTGCAGACAGATTATTGTATCCTGGGAGACCGAAGCTCACTGTAATTCAGAAGCATACCGGTGGAGGGTAAATCGATTTTAAAGAGATAGTGTCCAACACTAGCCTCGATCATCTACCAACCATCATCCAATCTGCAATCATCTTCTGTATGCAATCGTTTCCCAACCAATAAAGTACTTTATTTCTGTTTTTTTCAATTTACATTATTCTGTTTAGATAATTAGTCTAATTATATATATATATATATACACACACACAATTTTGATCCCTTTCTAGAATAAACAGTATACATAAAATATCAATTCAGATTTCTTCTCTAATATAATCTTATCATCTTTCTGGTTCAAGTAGATAACATATCTTTCTAATGTTATTATTCTTATACAGTAGTAATTCTGTTTAAGTAAGCATCCAACAATGTGCTTATAGAAGTAAAAGTTTTTTTGTTATTTTTTTCAACTTTTCTCATATCGATCCATCAATGTTCTAGATTGATGTCCATTGTTGTGGGATCTTTCGGAGATTTTTGCGTTGAATCTATGAGTCAAGTGAACATCAATACTTTTCCTAGGACTGATCAAGTTTCTTGATCACAAAGCATAAAATATGAATGACAAAAATTCCAATTTAGGGGGATGGTAAATAGTATAGTAATGAAGAAGTTTTTTTTTTAATTTTAAAATGTATTCGTAAAATCCATTAGGATTTTTTTTACCCATCCAGATGATCGTGTCAAAGATTTATCTTCTTTTCTTCACATGTAAAAGTGTAAACTAACATGCTTCATTCGTAAATTTAATAATTTCATTATATACTATCCCTGGCTTAATGAGTGATAATTGAAACATTAGATACCAATTTGTCATAGATAAAATGATGTTCATCGGTGTATGAGTATAAAACAAGACCACACAAAAAGGTGAAAATAAACGAAATATATTACAACACAGTGAAAATATAAATTTAAATAGAATAGTATATTAGTAGTTGATGTGTATATCCTACTAGAAAAGATGATTCCATTATGATAATGATAAAGGTGTGGAAGGAGCATCTCATGAGCTTTAGAACAATATAAGTGTAGGAGGATAAAAATAAAAATATAAATAAAAGAAAGCCTCGCGAACGCGAGGCTGGGAACCTTGCCTCATGGGCAAGGACAAGAAACTAACAAAGAAAAACAAAAAAAAGAAAAGAAGAGAGAGTGAGAGAGAGAAAAAGGGCTGGCCTCGTGCTCACGCGAGGCTAGGAATGCAGCCTCGCGGGCACGAGGCTCAGGAGGCCAAAATGAAGGAAAAAAATTGAAAGCAGCCTCGCGGGCTGGCCAGCCCAGCCTCGCGCGAGGCTGGCCAGACCAGCCTTGCGAGCGGGCTGGTCGCCCGCCTTGTGCGGGAGCAAGGCCGGTCGCCCATTTCGCATAGTAATCCCCGCCTCCATCAAGCACAATATATTTTGACTCCGTCTCTGACTATTATGCAATTTTCATAAATTCTAATTAGACCCAAATTTTAATCAGAGTTTAATTAATTTTTGAGTGCAAGATTTTAAATTAATTCTTTTTGAGTTTGATAATTCTACAAATTCTAATTTAAGTTTAATTGATTTTTGGGTGCAGAAACACGATCCGATATAATAAATCTAGAGCAAATCAAATCAAAAGAAAATTCAAATATCTTATTAAGATTACATCGAGATCGTGTTTCTAGCTACAAAAAAACCACTTCAACAATTTGGGGGCCTATAAATACCCATCAAGAGAACTCAAAAAGGACATTTGGGCATATTTCTCTCGCGCGCAAGAGCTTGAGTTTCATCCAAGAACAGAAGAGAAGAAGAATGAGCTCGCCTTCAAATCATCAATGTTAGATCGTTAACAAGGAACGGACTGATCCTCATAACTTCCTCGAATTTCACGATCTTCTGTAAAAAGAGAGTGACGATCTATAAGTTCTCTCTGTCTATTTTTTAACTCTTTCTTTTTATTGTAATCAGAAAAAAAAAATAAGAAATTTTTATAATCTGTAATTTTTCTCGATTCAATGGCAATGGAAAAAACCCTGATTTTCTCCTAAAATAGACTAGCGATCATTGTGGGAGAAATCTTCTATACTGAAGAGTAGATGGTGGTCCAATATGACGTTAACAAACTTGGAGAGATGGTTGAGATATTGGTGATCGAAGTTGACTAAAAAAATATGAAGATTACATATCTTCGGGCTCATCGAGTCAACACCACAAGAGATCTGTGCAGCGAGGACACAAAAAGATGTACTTTGAACAAAAAGAGGACTTGATGGTCTTGAATGACAAGAAAGTGTTGATCTATCAACAGCCACTTGGATTTTCAAACTCTGGTCCATCAGAATAAAATATGTCCCTTCTAATGATCAGAGAGCTCGCTGCATATGATGCCAAAAGAGAACCTATCGCGACATAAAGACGGACCTAAATTCGCAACCGGAATTGAAGAATACGTCATAGGCAACTCAGAGCCCATTTTGCATGCGAAGCTTAAAATTAGCTTAGCATGAAGCAAGAAAGATGTCAAGCTCAAAAACAGCCTGACCAGCCTAGCACACCTCAGCCTAGCCAGCCCAACACTCATCAGCCTGGCCAGCCTAGCAAACCTCAGCCTGGCCAACCTAGCAAACCTCAGCCTGGCCAGCCCAGCATCCTCAGTCTAGCCAATCTAGCACTCATTAGCTTAACAAAAAGTAGCCTAGCACTCATCAGCCTAGCCAGTCTAGCACTCTTCAGCCTGACCAACCTAGCAAACCTCAACCAGGCCAGCCCAGCACAAGTCGACCTGGCCAGTCCAACACTCCCCATCCTGCCCAGCCTAGCACTTTTTAGCCTGGCTAACCTAGCAAAGCTCAGTCTGGCCAGCCCAACACAAGTCGACCTGGCTAATCTGACACTCCTCAGGCTGGCCAGCCTAGCACAATTCAGCCTAGCCAGCCTAGCAAATTTCAGCCTCGCCAGCCTAGTACATATTAGCTTTGCATGAATAAGCAGCCCAAATGCCAGCCTGGCACAAGTAAACTTGGAAACCAAAGTAATTCTAAGAGGCTAGTTCAATTAAGCCAGTGTGCAAGGCTAGATCAGTTCACCAAGCTCATCCATTGTGCAAGGCGAGAGTTAAGCCTCAGCCTCATGCAAGAACAAAAGAATGTCAAGCTACTAAGCAGATTAATGCAAGACGTATCAAAACCAATGCCGGGCATAGAACTAATTGGGGGTTGATAAGTATAGCTTTCCTGACTTCGCTGAACCGCATATCTGGACAGATAGACATCACTCAAGAAGCGAGCTCCATCCCCAAAAGATAATTATATCGGCACCACGTGAAAATACTCAGGATCTACAAAGATATCTCACAAACAAGAGGGAAGCCGCACAACCCCATCAATCATGCTGCTGCGAAAAATTAATCATCGCAGTTTTGACACTGTCGCTATGAGGCCCCGAGAACATCGGTGTTCAGCCGGTTGTCAGCACTAGAATCTTGCATTTTGAAGAGAAGATAATTGCAGAGACAAGACTCTGACTCAGATGAGGAACTACCTGCTTTCACATCAAATAAGTGAATAAAGGTAAGAAGTCAGTCGCTGAAAGGTATGTCTCTGATACCTTGGCAGAGGAGACCTATCATCACATACACCTCAAGACAGGTGTTACAGCTCCCCACACTTATAAAAAAACTGGCTGGGGGTTTTGGTGAGGAATATGATGAGCTCAGCAATCACTTGGCCATAGCAACGCCGAAATCGTATGCTTCCTCTTCATCCAGCAGGAGGACAGTTCATATGGTCAAGCTGTCGGCCGAAATGAGACGGAGGATTGAGGCACAAGAGCGCCTCATCCAAGAGCAACAAAAGAGCATCGAGGATCTCAAAGCGATACTTGCAAAGGTCTTGGAAAATAATCAAAAAAACACAGAAGATAGAACAGGAGGTTCTTCCTCTTCTGATAAAACTAACAAAGAGAAGGATGAAATCAAATCTAATCGTGACAAGACCAAGAAGGATGAAACCAAATCTAATCGAGACACTAGGAGAAAAGGCAGTGAGGAAGAATATTTCATAGATCCTCACGCCGAAAGAATGGAGAAGCTTCCAAACCAAATAGAAGTCTTAATGCACCACAAAGGACTGCAAGAAACAAGAATTACGAGACCCTACCCATTAGAGTGGCAGTCCGCCCCATTTCCAGTAAAATATAAGTCTCTCAAACTAGAGTCATATGATAAGAAGAGATCTCCGAACCAATATATGTACTATTCATTTTCGCAGACCGGCTATCTCATGGAAAATTAACTAGTAATGACAAAAAAATTTGCAAGTACCCTGCAAAGGCCTACATTCACTTGGTTTATACAGTTGCCCCCAGAAACTATCAATACCTGGTTTGACATGGAGAGGGAGTTCCTAACTCGCTTCTTCGAAGACGACACCGAAGTATCCATTCACTCTCTTCTGGTAAATAAGTAAAGAGAGGATGAGACGGTTAAAAGCTTCATCGAGCATTTTCGCGAGATGTCAATACGATACCCACATGGCATGTCACAGGAGACATTGGTGGAGACCTGCAAGCATAATTTTCAGACCAAGATATTGGTTAAAATGGGAGTTGCTAAATTTAATAGCTGGAAAGAGCTAGTTAAGTAAGACCTCATCCGCCTCTTGGGATAACAATGCTTCGCAAGGAGCGTCCAGGAAGGCAATATCCTAAAAGCTCCCGATCGAAAGGAAAAGAGGCTATGGCGATGGGAATGCCTCCACAACAGAAGCCCAAAGATAAAAAAGAGAAGGGAGCGTCCATGCAGTACCCCACCTGTCCACAACTTCAAAGATGAGCAGATAGTAACATTGTTCAATTTGTTCAACAAGAAGAGGATGCTCCAGTTTCTTTTTAATCCGAGGCCGGAGGAAGTGGGAAAGACCAACGACCCCAAGTACTACATTTATCATCGGAACTTGGGGCATACTACAAAGGACTGCTACACATTAAAAAGAAAGATCCAAGCAGTAATTGAAGCCAAAGTAATCACATTAAAGTCGGAACAGAAAACAGTAACGGCTAACACGGTCAATCTAACGGTTGGAACTAATAAATTTTCTGCAGGAGTGTCTCCGGTACCTGCTGGAAAGATGGTGCTTGTTACTCACAACCCACATAATATGAAGGAAAAAGGTAAGAAAGGTGAAATTATGTGGTTATATCCAGATCTTTTGAACAATGAGCAATGGTCTTCATCAAATAAATAAAAACTGAGTAAAGGAAAAACTTGCCACGTGGTTTCTGCAATCATCGAGGAAGACCACGATGAGACAACTATGTTAACAGACTCCGAAACGGAGGCATCGGCTTTCGCCACTCATCATTATGAGGTAGGCCCATCAGGAATTCGATCGGGGAGGAGTTATCTCAAATATTACTCCAAAGCGCGGCCTGATGAACCCACCGCAATGAATGAAGAGCCACCCTCCAAGCAGAAGGAACTCCGCTTCCAGAAGGGAATAAGGAAGGATAGTGAGGCAGCTGGTACACCATTTAAATTCGATGTGCTTGCTCAGCTAGCGAACATCCCAGCCGACATAACTCTTTATGAGTTGTTGCAATTGTCCAAGACAACCAGAGACGTATTAAAAGAAGTTTTGACTGGCTCCGAAGATTTTTTGACTCAAATTACAGAGTTGTCTATGGACGCAGAGGAACCTTGCCCTCACTGCAACCAAGTGACGAGACAAGTTCTATATATTACCTTCTCACTAGATGACATGCAGATCAAAAACATTAAACATAACAAATCCTTGTATTATATGGGAAACATGGGTTCTCTTAAACTAGACCGAATTCTTATAAACCTGGGGTCTGCCTTCAGTATTATCCCAAGAAGACTGATGCAGATGCTTAGGATCTCGGTTAGCCGACTGACGCCCACCAACACCTCCATCTTTGGCTTTAATTCCAATGGAAGTCATCCCTTGGGAAAGATCCGACTTTGCTGTCAGATTGAAAGTGTGAAGTCCGAGACAACATGTTATGTCATCGATACTGACACTTCTTACAGCATACTTCTAGGACGTCCCTGAATTCACTCCAACATGGTGGTGCCCTCTACTCTCCACCAATGCATGAAATATTGTGATGATCAAGGAACAGTCCACACGTTGATCGTCGACAAACAGCCCTTTAAGGGAGTGGAGAACTCCTTTACAGATGCCATATTGTATAGAGATACAGTAGAGGCGTCCATAGAATCAACAAAGAAAGCCAATGGGGATTATGACAGCGGAAACGAAGTGGAAACTAAGCCCGAGCCAGCTGATGAAGAAGACTGCGAGTTCGAGATAAATCCTTTTATAATCAATAATAATGAATTTGATGTAACCAACGCCGATGATGAGGTGGATGAGTGGATTATTAATGAAAATATAGGTTTTGTTTATATTCTTGTTGTTGATTTGGACTCTACCAATGTTCAAGAATGCGTTTTCAGTATGCGTGCGGTCCAGGACCGCATAACGCATAATCGGATTACGCGCCGATATGCGGATTATGTGAAATTATGCGGAATATCAATATTTTAATATATATTAATATAATAATTATAAAAAATGGATATATTAATACTATCTGTAATCCAGGATTAACTGATTAATTTGCCTAGTAGTTTAGTAATCAACCGCTACAAAATTCGTTAAAAAAAATTAAACTCAGCAGCTACAAACTACTTTTAACACTTTAACAGCAGTTATAATTACTAGTTTATTAAACAGCAGCTGCAAAATTTGTTCAAAAAAAAATTAAACTCAACTATTAACAACAGCAAAATATTCCCCAAAATTCCGCAAAAATTATTAACAGCAGCAAAATATTCCCCAAAAAAACAAAATTTCGCAAAATCCAACTAAAAAAAAAATCCAACTCCTAATTACTAGTTTAGCCCAAATTATTATTGACAGTAGCTACAAAATTGCGAAAAAAAAAGAAGCAAAATTAGCCTCAGCTAAAGAATTTAATCAGTTCCAAAAAAAATTAAACTCAACTAAAGAAAATACTTAAAACAAAATAGTAGGGTTAAGAAATTACCAAGGAAAGAAAGCAGCGAAAGTCAGAGGCTCCGAGCTCCGATTGGACTCCGATCATACGAGTCTAGGCACAGAATTGGGGGTAGAGGGTAGCCGGTGAGATTTCGAGCTCCGATCGGACTCTAGGGAGGAGATTATTTAGGCTGACCCGAACAGAGAAGGCAAAGTTAGGGTTTTTGTTGGAGCGATCGGAATTTGTTCGGTTGAGATCGCAGGAGCTCCGATTGAACTCCGATTGGACGAAGTTGGGTGAAGAACTGGTGGTGGAGGGTAGCCGGTGAGAAAAATAGCTCCGATTGGACTCTAGAGGGGAGAAGAATGTCGATCGGAGAAGAGGAGAAGGGAATTTAGGGTTTACGGGAGCGGAGGAATTTCTGCTGTCGAAGAAATGATTTGGGAAAAATGAAAGGAAACGGGTTTTAAGTAGTATAACGGGTCGGGTGGGTCGGGTCGGGTTTTTCACGCCTGTTTTCTTTCAGTCGCATAATGGGATTATGCGGATTATGCGGCGCATAATCCGCATAATCCGATTATGCGACCGCATAATGGGATGTCCGCATGGAGAGGGCGAATTCCCGTTTTTTCTTCGTTTTCCACCCGCATTCGCTTATGCGGGCGCATATGTGCCCGCATAAGCCGTTTTTTAGAACACTGGACTCTACTCCGTTTTGTACAAACATAGAAGTGGATCGAATATTTGAGTGGGAGGCTTTAGTGGCATTCCATCTGCCAATACGATTGTCATTGGCCGATTAGACCAAAATACACAATGCGGATGGGGCTACTTTTGAGGTGCCCGCTCGATGGATAAACCAACAGCCGATAATATTCGATCAAGTTAAGTCGCAGCCCGAGCCAAGCATAAATAGTGAAAGCAATAATCAACTGGTACCTTAATTTGGCCATTACGAATCAGTTTCCCATCGAATGATGAAGAAAATGAGTTATAATTTCAATCGTAAGTAGGGATTGAACTTCGGAAGAGGACGACGAAACCTTCTACATTCGTTTGTCCCACGAGGAAAAAATCCTAATTATTATCATAAAATTCGCAGGGGGTTGGGATATATTACTACTTTCGAATCCTCAGGAGGAGAATACATAGACTCAGCTGAATCGAAAAATCCTAAAGAAATAGTAGAGTGGGATTGTGATTTCAGTATAAGTGTAGTATTCAAGACCTTTGCTGCAAACATGGTTTCAGTGAGCCATGAGAAACCAGATGATGCCTGGGCACAGCATATAGACATCTAGTGGGATATCAGATTTGAGCAACAGGAACCACCAACTGAAAACGAAGTGGTTCAACTCAATATGAGGGATTGAAGAAGACCCAAAGTCTATCTTTATAAGTAAAATTTTAACTCCTCAAGAGAAAGAGAATCTCGTATCCCTTATAAGAGAATACATTGACGTCTTTGCATGGAGTTACGAAGACATGCCCTGCTTGGACCCACAGGTTGTCATGTACTGACTCAACATTAAGTCAGATGCTAAACCTTTAAAGCAGCAACAAAGGCATTTCAAGTCCAAATTGATGGAAGTCATGGAATCTGAAGTGAAGAAGTTAATAGACTCAGAGTTCATCTGCGAAGAGCAACACTCGGACTGGGTAGCAAATATCGTGCCAGTGCCTAAGAAAAACTGAAAGATAAGGATATGTATAGACTTCCGAGATCTCAATACTGCATGCTCAAAATATAAATCTATGTTCCCCATCACGTATGTCATAATTGATAACACGTGCGAGTTTGAGCAGATGTCCTTCATGGATGGTTTCTCGGGATACAACCAAATCAAAATGTATCCAGAAGACGAGAAACACACGGCATTCAGAATACCGCTCGGAATATACTGCTATATAGTAATACCCTTTGGATTGAAGAATGCCGGCGCTACTTACCAACAGGCTATGAGCGTCATCTTTCAAGAACACTTACGTAAAACTGTCGAATGTTATGTGGATGACCTCGCCGTTAAGAGTAAGAAGAAAGAAGAGCACCTGAAAGACTTGAGGGTGATGTTCGATATCATGAGAAAATATCAATTGAAGATGAATCATACCAAGTTCTTTCTCGTAATATCAGGCGGAAAGTTCTTGGAATTTGTTGTGACCTCGAAAGGAATTCACCTTGACCCTGATAATGTCAAGGCAATAAAAGAAATGCAGCCACTACAAAACTTGAGCGAACTCAGGGGGTTGTAAGGCAAGCTGACATATATCAGTCGGTTCATAGAAAATCTGTTAGGAAGGTGTCAGCCATTCTCGAAGTTAATGAAGAAGGGAATCTCATTCGTCTGGGATGAAAATTGTCAACGAGCTTATAAGGATATTAAAGATTACCTCACAAAGTCGTATGTGTTAATGACACCTCTTTCAGGGAAGCCTTTCATGATCTATGTGCGAGCAATGGATCACGCCCTAGGGGCTCTATTGGCTCAACATAATGATCAAGATCAGTAGTAGGCAATCTACTATTTGAGCCGATAATGATTGGTTCAGAGTATCAATACAGCCCAATCGAAAAAGAATGCCTAGCGCTAGTGTTCGGGGTCCAAAAAATACAACACTACCTAGTCGGCCAAACGATACATGTCATTTCTCAGGTAAACCCACTAAAACTGCTTATGACTAAGCCGAGATCATTAAATGGTCGGCTCGCCAATTGGGCGCTATTATTGTCTCCCTACGACAAGCATTTCGCGCCTCAGAAAGCAATAAAAGGCCATGCCATAGCAAACCTTCTCACCTAGCACCCTGTTCCAGAAAACGATAAACTTCAGACTGACATCCAAGATGAAGTCACGGAAGTTAATGCAGCCTCAGAAGAATAAATGTGGCAACTCTTCTTTGATGGGGCAGTAAGAAGAGATGTTGCCCGTGTGGGGGTCGTCCTGCTATCTCTCCACAAACACGTGGTACCCCAGGGATACACACTAACCAGACCCTGCACAAACAATGTGCATAGTACAACGCTCTTATCACTGGCCTCCAAATAGCTCGGCAACTAGGGGTAAGGCACCTCGAAGCATATGGCAATTTAAAACTAATTGTTAACCAGATGACTGAAGAATATGAGGTAAAGTATGAAATCCTCATACCGTATCATCAAACAGTAATGCGACTAGCAAACAAGTTCGAAGAATTTTATATCGACCATGTACCGAGATACGAGAACACTTACGCCGATGTCCTTGCATTGTTGGCTGCGACCCTCGCCGTACCAAGCGGGTCAACTAAAATTGTTACCATTGGAAGTCGCAAGCTCCTATATTCGGAAGCAATCATGGAAATAGATGAAGCGAACCAAATTGGAATAAAATTTGAGCCACGAGACTGGCGTTTTCCACTTGTGGATTATGCGTTGCACGACATCTTACCTGAGGACTCTAAAGAAGTCGATCCCATAAGAATTAAGGCCACAAAATTTTATTACAATGCCATGCTCCAAACTCTGTATCGAAGATCTCATGACGGTATCCTACTTCGCTGCTTGTCAAAAATCAAAGCTCAGGAGGTGGTTAAGGAAACCCATGACGGGACCTACAGGGTCCACCAGCATAGACCAAAACTCTAGGACCGCAATAGAAGATTAGAATACTTCTTGTCCAAGATGATCACAGATACAGTGGCATATGCAAAGCGTTGTCATTCCTGTCAAGTCCATGCTAATTTTATACACCAACCTCTAGAGTACTTGCATACGTCAACTTTCAGTTGGCTGTTTGAGACATGGGGAATAAATATCTACGGACCAATCACTCCATCATCCTCCAAAGGACATCGGTTCATATTGACGATAACCGATTACTTTTCTAAATGGGCAGAAGCTGTCCCAGGAGACAAGTAAAAAATAGCGAATGTGGTCAAATTCATCAAACACTACATAATTTATCGCTTTGGTGTGCTCCAACAAATCATCAATGACAATGGGTCTCAATTCATTAGTCAAGGCTTCATAAAATTCTGCAGTAAGTTCAGACTTCAAGATGTAGTTTCAACGCCTTATAATCCGGCAATCAACATATTAGCCGAAACTTTCAACAAGACTATTGTCAAGTTTTTACAAAAGTTTGTTTTTTCGAGCCGCCGTGATTGGGATGAAACGTTGGGCAAATGTTTGTGGGCTCACCGTACTACAGTGAAGACCTCGACCAAAGCTACGCCCTTTTGTTTGGTATATGGTTGCGAAGCCATGTTGCCACTAGAAATCTAAATCCCGTCCCTGCTGGTAGCGCTGACTACAAAAATGACGACTGAAAAAATATCAAAAACAACTCCAAGAATTAGAAGCCTTAGATGAAAAATGCCTGAATGCAAAGCAACAAATCGAGTTATACCAAATGTTTATCTCGAGGGCATTTAACAAGAAAGTTAAACGAAGAACTTTCAAAGAAGCAGACTTAGTTTTAACAGTCAAAAGGCCAATAATATGACCAAGTCTCAACTGTCAAAAGACCAATAATATGACCCACAAGACTAAGAGAAAATTCAAACTCAAATGGGAAGGACCTTTTGTAGTAGAAACTGTCTACTCAAACGGAGTCTATCGCCTAATCAATTAAGACGGCGACAGGATGATGATGCATATCAACGGCAATTTCTTAAAGAAATACTACATTTAGCCACCTTTAAAAAATCAAAAAAAAAAAAGAAGGAAAGGCTAACAAGTCAACTACCCAATACTATTAAAAGTAACGGGAAGAGAAATCAAAAATTTCTCACCAGCCCCATTTTACTGGGGTTAGCAATAAACCCATAGCCATAAGGGCAAAGGGAAGAGGGAACTTTTGGGGTTTAAGCCAAGCAAAACTCTCAACAACTCATCATGCTAAGAGAAACATGGCTAGTCTAATACAAACGGCGATTAGTAAAAGCACCTTAAATCCGTTGATAGCTGGGCTTTGCTAAAAATCCCATGACAAACTTTGTCATAGTAAACTCATAGCCACTTAAGCAAAGGGGAGAGAAAACGTAGGGCATTTAAGCCCAAACAAATCTCTCGACAACTCATCATTCTAAGGGGAATAACATGGCTAAACCAACGCAAACTGCGATTGGTAAAGACATATCAAATCCGTTCATACCTGGAGGTTTGCTAAAATTCCATAACAAATTTGTTATAATATTATCCTATAAGGAAACTCATAACTCAATGCTTCAAAAGCAAATGGGAGAGGAATTTAAATTCGCGACAACTCCTAATACTGAGGTAAAAAGGATGAACTGTCCAATACTTCAAAAGTAAAGGAGAGAGGAATTCAAATTCTCGACAACTCCTCATGCTAAGGTAAAAAGTATGAACCGCCCAATGCTTCAAAAGTAAATAAAAGAGAACAAGTATCTCGCCAAAAGCATGAGCAACCCAATACTTTAAAAGTTCAGGGGAGAGAAAGTCAAAATCCTTGCCAACTTATTATGATAAAGAATCGTGTGCAAACAGCCCAGTGCCCTTAAGGCAAGGGCCAAGAGGAAGTTAAAATGCTCGACCAGTCTTATCAAACTGGGATTATAAATAACCCAATACCACTAAGGCAAAGGAAAGAAAGAACGTTTGACATCTAAGGCCAAACCAAATCTTCGACAACTTATCATACTGAGAGTAATAGCATGACTAGCCCAACGCAAACGACGATTAGTAAAGGCGTGTCAAATTCATTGATAGCTTGGGGTTCGCTAAAAATCTCACAAATCTGTCAAGTTAAACTTTTATCTCTGACAGTAAGACTTGAACCATCTCATCTCAAAACAACTAATTCTGTCATATTAAACTCTTACCTCTGACAGCGAAATTCAGATCATCTCATATAAAAAATAATAAAATATGTCACGTTAAGCTCTTACCTTTGACGGCGAGACTCGAGCCATCTCGTCTCAAAATAACCAAATCTGTCACGTTAAACTCTTACCTCTAACAGCGAGATTCAAACCATCTCGATTTAAAAATAATTGAACCTGTCATGTTAAGATCTTACTTCTGACGAAAGATTTGAACAATCACACGAAATAATACAGCTATGATCCCAGCATGATCACCAACTCTGTCTGTCAGCCAGGCGAGTCACCGACTCTGTTTGTCAGTTAGGCAAGATACTGCATAATTTAAATTCAATCACAGTATGTTTAACACTACGCCTCTGCCAAAACCCCTTGGTATATTTTATGAACACCTCTGCCAAGACCTCATGGGTATGTTTTCTGAACACCTCTACTCATAGTTTTTCGACCCTAGCCCAGTCACCTCAGTAAGTTTTCTGAACACCTCTGTTGAGACCCATCGGTATGTTTAACAGTACACCTCTGTCGAAACTCCTTGATACGTTTTCTGAATACCTCTACCAAGACTCCATTGGTATATTTTCTGAACACCTCTACTCATAATTTTCCAACCTTAACACGATCACCTCAGTATGTTTTCTGAACAACTCTACTCATGGTTTTCCGACCCTAACACGGTCACCTTAGTACGTTTTCTGAACAACTCTGCTGAGACCCAATCGGTATGTTTAACAGTACACCTCTGTCGAAACTCCTTAGTACATTTTCTGAATATCTCTGCCAAGACCCCATGAATACATTTTCTAAACACCTCTACTCGTAGTTTTCGGATCTTAACTCCATCACCTCGGTACATTTGCTGAATACCTGTGCCAAGACCCCATGAGTATGTTTTCTGAACACCTCTGCTCATAGTTTTCTGACCTTAACTCAGTCACCTCGGTATGTTTTCTGAACACCTTTGCCAAGATCCTCTGGGTACGTTTTCTGAACATCTCTGCCTATGGTTTTTTCGACCATCACCTGATCATAATCTAACAATCTATTGAACAGATACCTATTATGATAAGAAAGAATGTGCGGACTGCCCAATGCACTTGAGGCAAGGGACAAGAAGAAGCTAAAATCCTCGACCATTCTTATCATACTGGTGGTAGAAACAATCCGATGACGAAAAGGCAAAGGGAAGAGATATCTCGTTAAACATGCCAAGCAATCTTGACATGCTTAAGAGTACACTTCTGTTAAAGTTCTATGGGTACATTTTCTGAATATCGCTGCTCATGATTCTTCAATCCCAATTTGAAAATAATCATTGTCTCTGTCTATCAGCGAGGCGAAACATTGGCTCTGTCTGTCAGACGAATCACCCCTTGGTAGAAAATAATCAACGGCTCTGTCTGTCATCCAAGCGAGTCATCGGTTTTGTTTGGCAATCCAAACGAGTCACATTACAATAAAAACACTCAACTTATTAAGGTATCTCCACACCCATAGCAAGCCCCATCTCCGTGAACTCATCCACCAACTCCATTAAATCCATTCATCAATTTCAAAACGATCACCCCATAGGCATGTTACCCATAACTATGTCTGTGATTTTGTAATTATAGCCTGATCACCAAGATTTTATTTGTTATCTAGGTGAGTCAACATCATAATAATCAATAAAACTCAGCTTGTTATATCCGTAGTAAGTTTTATTGGGCACCTTAAATAGTCTAGGTTTGTGACACCAATCTTAAAACGGAGTCCAAAGTATTTCAAAATTTTCAGAATAGACAAAATTTAAAAAATTTTAGAGGGGGATCTTGTAAGAGGTTAAAAATAAATAAATAAAAGGAAGCCTTGCGGGCAAGGCCAAGAAACAATCGAAAAAAAAACAAAAAAAGGGGTAAAAAAAAAAAAGAGGGCTGGCCTCGCGCTCGCGCGAGGCTAGGAATCCAGCCTCACGAGTGCGAGGCTCAGGGGGCCAAAATGAAGAAAAAAAATAAAAAAATAGGGCTAGGCTCGCGCTAGCATGAGGCTAGGAATCCAGCCTCATGGGCGTCAGGCTCAGGAAGCCAAAATGAAGAAAAAACAAAAAAAAAAGTTGAAAGTAGCCTTGCGGGCTAGCTAGACCTGCCTTGCGAGCGGGTTGGCCGCCCACCTCGCATGGGAGTAAAGTCGGTTGCCCGTTTCGTGTAGAAATCCACGCCTCCGTCGTGCGCAATATATTTTGGCTCCGTCTCTAGCTATTTTGCAATTTATACAAATTCTAATTAGACCTAAATTCTAATCATAGTCTAATTAATTTTTGGGTGCAAGATTTTAAATTAATTCTGTTTGAGTTTAATAATTCTACAAATTATAATTTGAGTTTAATTAATTTTTGCGTGTAGAAACAGGACCCGATACAATGAATCTGCAGCAAATCAAATCAAAATAAGATTCAAATATCTTATCAAGATTCTACCTACAAAAAAACTTCTTTAACAACTTAGGGGCCTATAAATACCCCTCAAGAGAACTCAAAAAGGACCTTTGGTCAGAGTTTTCTCATGCGCAAGAGCTTGAGCTTCCTCAAAGAATAGAAGAGAAGAAGAACGAGCTCACCTTCAAATCATAGACGTCATATCGTCAATGAGAAAAAGACCGATTCTCATAACTGCATCGAATCCCACTATTTTCTGTAAAAAAAAGAGCGACGATTTATAAGTTCTCTCTGTCTATTTTTTTTTATTATTTTCTTTTCACTGTAATCAGAAAAAAAGAGAAATTTTGATAATCTGTAATTTTTCTCGATTCAATACCAATGGAAAGATCCCCGATTTTCCCTAAAAATACTAAGATTCCTCGACGCTAATGTAACCTCCAATACTTTTCCTAATGATTTTACCATATACCCTAATTATGCCATACATAAACAGTCGTAAGATCCTATAGAATAGAATAAGTCATGTGGTGCCCAACAAACTAGTAATTCCATAGCCTAGGATTCATATATAGATTTGTGCAATTCTTTTTGTTAGATCTTTTACTTATAACTAGAAACCATTTATACCTTAATTTTAATCTCCAAATCTTAATACTATTGGTATCAGATCGTCAAGTTTGAATGGGAGCTACGATCATGGAAAAAAGAGAGAGCTACGATCATGGAAAAAAGAGAGATCAAAGGTAAGAAATTTGATGAGCTAGACTTCAACTTTGGAAAGATGCAAATTGAAAATTGTATATATGATTAAAATCTATACCAATCCTTGGCAAGAGAGAAATCAAAGAACATGTCTAATGCAGATTGGAAAGTGCAGGATAGAAAAGTTGTAGGTGTGGTGTGTCGACCACTGTCGACCAACATTGCGTTTAGCATCGCAAAGGAGGCGATTACGGCGTCCTTGATGGAAGCGTCGGACTATCATATATGAAAAAGCCATCTATAGTGAATAAAATACATCCTATACATTGTTTATTGAATTTGAGAATGATAAAAGATGCTTCTTTATAATTGACTTTAGTTTCTATTAATTTCAGTAATGAAGTAAGGGCCTCCATCCTTAAACTAATTATGCAGGGTTCTAATAAAACATCATACTTTTATATCTAACTTCTAATTGAGATGATTAAATTACCATTAGAAAAATATTTCAATTTTCTACAAATTTCTCCTACATAAAGTCTTCATTAGCTTTACCAAAATATTGGCTTAAAGTTGTTGGAGCTATACTGTACTACACTACGTATAACATCACTTTTCGCAATTTTCTTCAACACGAATTTATTCTAAAGTCTCCCCCAATGAACACGATCAATGATACTTTTAATTATCGTTTTAATCACAAATTGCCAACCTACGTGTAAAATAAACCATAATTATGGAGGATATCGATATTGAAGAGACGTGTTAGTCACAATAATGTCAACCGGTGGGAGACTAGTAAAAACCTTAAATCTCTTATCATATTTTTATATTCTTCATTATTGAGTAAAATTTTCAGAGGTACGTAACAACAAACAAGTGATTGTTATTGTTCATCCACCGCGAACAACTACTTTGGATTTAGTTGTTATTTTCGCAAAATTCCTAGTCGATTCAATTTCAAATCCGAACAACTACTTTGGATTTAGTTGTTATTTTCGCAAAATTCCTAGTCGATTCAGTTTCAAATCCTAACAGATTGGTGTAGGAGCTTGTGATCGAAGGGAAGTAAAATCTAGTGCAGCTCGATAGGGTTTTCCACATACACTGAAGATATATAGATGGATATAGCACTAATTATGGAGAATCATGGATATACGTCCGTTATTACCGAATGAGACCAAAATTGAAACTGCAAACAAATAATTAGATGGTGCTCAATTGTTTGTAGCATTCATGATTTTATATAGATGTTTGAGGTAGGTGGAAATATTAGAAATTTATAAGTGAGTATAATTTCATATTAAAAAAAAGAGAGATAGATTTAAAAAGAAAATCGTGCCAATAATTAATAGGTTAAGATTTTGTGAATTGGTTTCTAATCTTGTACTTAAGTCCTATCTTTCTCTTGTCATATATGCCTTTATTCTCCCCAACTAGATGGTGAGGGGTTAAATTAAAAATCAACCCACACGGAATATAAAGCTCATTAGCTCCAAAGTGAAAAAGAATCGGCAGCTCTCACTGGCCAACATATAGTACTAAAGTTTAACTTGTGGGTGCAATTGCATCAAGTAGATTTGGGGATTTGATTATCCCAAGAGATTATTAATTTTCGAGCTCAAAAGGGTGCATGGAGAGAGAGAGAGAGAGAGAGAGAGAGAGTCGGCGAATGACCAAAGGCAGGCGAGAGAGAACAGAGAGAGTCGGCGAATGACTAAAGGCAGGCGTCATAGAGGAAATCTGCAAAGCCATCTCTCCGGCTCTCACGCTTCTCTTCGCCTCTCTCTCTCTCTCTCTCTCTCTCTGCACCCAAATCTCTCCAAGAAAGCCCCACAGCTTTTATTGGCCTCCCAACAGAGCACGGTAACTTATGGACCCACCCTCCATTTATTATGTGGGATCAAAGGGTTTACCATTCAGCATTCTGGCCTCTCTGGAGGGAAACTCTAAATGAGCACACCACTTGGCCTAGAATTTCGAAAGATGCACACCATGGGTCCTTGTGAACACACCTCTTAGAGTCGTAAAAATTTATAAGTTTACCACTACATTTTGTACCTTGTTTTGTTCTAGTTCGAACATTAATTTCTGAATATTGTTAAAACTATTTGGAGACTAATTACGAACCGTTTGAAGACGGTTCGAGACTAATCCCACACTCATTATGAGTGTGCTCCCTATTGAGGTGTGCTTGTTTAGAAATCCTCCCTGAAGAATTACAAATTTATTATTTATTTATTTTTGACAAGTTACTCTTCACCATATTCTCTTCTTCCTCAACACAACTACTCTCTCTCTTCCAACGACTGTGGCAGCTTGCAAGCAGCACGTGCAGTTCTGAGTCAGGGGGACCGAACAGGGAGGGGGACGAGTGATCGAGCGGACAAGGTGGTGCTGAGTTTGGGAAAGAAATGAAGATGCAGGTGATGGGAGTTGGGAAGAACGTGGATCTTGAGAGGGAAAAATAGGGGCAATATCGAAAGAAAGAGAATACACACTATGAACAATCTCCTCGGGTGGGCTTACTAGCAAATGGATCTCGCAAAGTCAACTGGTGTGCTCGTTTAGAATTGACCACAGCATCACCCGGACTCGGTTGGAGCCCTACCCGGACCTGATCCAGATCCTATCAGTTTTGCAACAATTTTTTACTAAAATCTAAAACTTGCAATTCCATGTTCGAAAGAGAATACTTCTCACGTTGATTCAGTGCAACATTGATTGGGGTATTTAACTTGGGTAACTAATCAGGTTGACTTCATGTGCTTTCTGAGAGTTGTGTGTATGACTTTATTAAAAATCCTAAATTTTAGACCAAATTTACGAAAATTTTGGAGGAAAAAATACATCAAAATTAATGATAGAGAACAATGATATTTATGTAAAACTACTGGAAATGGTAAAAGCTAGTGAACCGTGTTCAAACTTGTTTAGTTTCAAATAAATAAAAACGATAAAAATATGTAAGATTTCACATGCTGAAGCAAAATTGCAGAAGATCTACAGGAGAAACATCTTTATATAACAATTTCAGTTTAAAAAAGATCTACAGGAAGAATATTTTTATATAACAATTTCAGTTCAAAGTCTTGCATCGATTTTAAAACAAGAATTAATATAGTTTATAATAATTTTAATAAATTTATAAGTTAATTTTAGAAAGAAATTTATAATTAATTATAAATTATTTTTATCTACTTATTTTTACAAGAATATTTCAGATTCCGCTGTGAGAATTTGGATCATGTGGCTACAAAAACTTATATGAAATCTATAACTATATTTAATTTTTTTAATTTTAGAAGGATTACATTCAAGATAAATCCATGGAACTGTAACTAGTATCCCTCAGTTATGAATAATGTTAAATTCATTTTGTATGTTAATTTTCTTCTTTAATTTTATGTTAATGAATTGGGAAGATGTTAACCCTGCCATAATGAGAGAGAGAGAGAGAGAGAGATGTACAAATCTCAAGGGAGGGAGGGAGGGAGGGAGGGATGTGATGTTAAAGGGGATGGGATGGGGTGGATCTCATTCTCATATCCATCTCAAAGTGTGAGCATGAGATGTCAAAACAAAATACATTAAGAAAAAGCCCCATCATTTCACTTTGTCTTCTGATGGTGATGGCCTGGCATGGATCCTTCCATGCAATGGGAAACAAATCTCATCATGCCTTCGAAAGCCCAAGATACACCTAACCCAACTCATTCTGCTGAATGATGATCACCCCCCACTCTCAAATTTTGTATTGTACTCTCTGCAATTCATTTATAAATACTTGAACTAATTAGAATAAAATAATTTAAGGGAGAGAAGTATCAGATGCCTTTTTGCTGGTCTTTTCTTAAAAAAACGAAGACAAACCATGTTGTGCATGAACTCGTATTAATTTAAAGATGCCATGCAAATCAAAAACAAGTTTATAAGCTTGCATACTAAGAAACAGCAATTTATGACTTTATATATTAAACTAAAAGTTACAGATCCTCTTAAAAAGAAGCTTGCATGCATGTCTGCATGCATGTCTCAAGCCTTTTTTTTTTTTGGTTATTAATTTTACCAACAAACAAAGACAAAGCTAGTGATTTAATGATGCCATGCAAATCCAAACAATTTGATACGTTACATATTAAAGCTACACCTTTTATGAGTTTAGAGACAAAGCTAGTTATTCCTTTCAAAATGGAAGAATCTAAGGCTTAATAATTACTTGATTATTCCATTAGTTCCATAGTAAATTATCAAGGAGGGAAATTTTGGAAAAGAAAGGGTGAGAGAGGAATTTCTTTTATTTTAATTTTTTGAACCTTTACTATCTTAATGTACATTTTGTGAAGTTAGGGTTTTTTGCTGTCTAAATATAAGCAGTATTTAGCAATAATACGAAAATAGTTAGGGATGAGAAGGGACGGATTCAAAAATTAATTTTTAGTCTGTTTAATTCAAAATTATTAACAAAAATGATAATTTTAATTTTTTTTAATTCAAAATTTTGAATAGAGAAAGCAAAAAATTAGTTTCAAGACCTGTCCATTATCATAGATGGTGCAGAATGCATTTATAAAGTTTAAACTACTTTAGAAGAAATAAGAGGAGTACTTATGATGAATTAGTTTCTTTTAACGCAGAATAGTCCCTCTACGTCGAAATTAACAAATAACTATTCCAATAGTAGATATTTAAAGTATAAAAAATTGTTTACTAATCCCTATATGTAATGATTTTTGAGTTTTTCTTAAACCCCATAAAAATATGGTTAAGATCAACTAATAATTAGTCAGATGATTTCTTTTCAGAAGAAAATTGATTTATGGTAGATCTTAGGGGAATATAGTCCCCTTATTGCTTACTTGTACTTGTTAGATTTCTATTATATGTGGAGAAGAAAAACATAAGATATATAAAAGTTTATATTCTGGTAAATGCTTGCAATAGCATGCTGGTGATTAGGAGTGCAATTCCAATGGCTGGGACTGAGAGTCACAATTCAAGCTCTGAAATTTCCAAACCTAACTCATGGAACTAGTCCTCAAGTTAGGACTAACCAAACCTACTTAATTTCCAGCAAATCAAAACAAATTATAATCTGACAGTAGATTGTGTCTTAGTTAGACAAGCAAAATAATCTATTTTTAATTTCACTACAAGTGAGACGGTAATGCGTTTCATTGAAATATTTCTACATCAGATATGAGAAATGGTTAACATGGTTTATAATGATTACCATAAATTCAAAAAGTAATTGTGGATATATTTTCCGATGTAGAAATCTGTGACTAATTATAAAAAATAATTTCATTCTAATTCTAACATGATGCTATTTTGCTTGAGAAGGAGAAAATATTGCAGTTGAGAGGTAATTTGAAACTTATGGAGATAATAACTAATATTTTGGATTATTTACATAAACCCTCAATATTGAAATTTAGGAGTGCCTCCGTAGCAACTTCTTGTGGAGACATCATAGTGTACTTTTTCATATTCATATTCTTATCCAACCCATAGTTTCTGATCATGATCAATATTGATGTCACCGTAACCTGGACTTTTATATTATTACTTATAGTTTTACATGATTTATTTATTATTGTCTATGTTTATGCTAGCAAAACAACACACACACACACACACACACATATATATATATATATATATATATATATATATATATATATATATATATATTACATTCTAACATACACTCTTTCTTTAGTTATTTAGGAATACGATTTTCTTTCTTTTCATGTATACTTGTTAGGTTTAATTCACTAAGTTTCTGATTCAGATTGCAGAGATGAGGAATGAGAATTTATCCCAACCAACAATTCGTACTTCATCGACAAGGCTGAATGTCAATCAAACTCTTACATTTTATTGCTATATTCCCTTCTATCTTAGGTATTGTCTTTTATCTTTTGATATTGTAAATATTATCGAGCACTGCACCACTTTAATTATTACTCTTTATGAATATATGAAATAATTTTCTTTTCTAATTACCAGCATGTTGTTCTTGTACTATCTGATGTGACAGCAGTCTTCCTAAGCTCTTGTGTCAATAGAGTAATCTCGTAATTTTTTCATTGCACCTCCATTTTGGAAAGCAACGGTTAAATGAGAGCGTTACAATAAATGTTCAGCTAATATTAGTTAAAGCATAAAATTCTAAATTAGTGGTGGGATAACATAACTAAGAAAGAGATTTTTTTGCATTCTTAAATATTTTTTTAAAATTGAAAAGAACATAAACTTCATTCTAGTATTAAGAAATAATATATTTTTTTGTTTTTTTCATGTTACATAATAAATCTATTATTATTCCAAAGGAAGAGATCCAGTCAACATATTATATGTTAAGTTCTATTGAGTTCATGCATCTTAGGAGAGAACTCTATACGTTAGGCTATGTATAGGCCCAAGTTCACCCAAATTGGTTGTTTAGTCCCTTTTGTTAGGTTAAAAACAATTTTAAGTAAGTGCAATTATATATAGAAGAGAAAAGTATAACAGTTAAACTTTATTTGTCTTCTTATATATCCTACACATGTCTAAGTGGGCTCACAATGAAAAAAAATTGTGCCCATCTAGAAATTCCCGGTCTGAATCAAGCTCGAGTCAGATCCGATTACATCAAGTCTCGAGATTGAAGACCAAGGTGTAGGGCCCAATTGCATCCTAGAACTGGACAGGGCACCAATCCAAACCCATTGACCATCCCTCAAATTTGACACCCCCAATCACATATGGACCAACGAGAAATACTATTTGAGCATATAACTTTGCTCAGCGTGTTAATTGCCTAAAGTTGTAAAAGTTTATATTTTATATAATTATATTTTTTTAATGGGGTATTTACTGGTTTGTCCCTCAAATCTTTATATATTATGATTTTGCCGCCAAATTTTCATATTTAGGATTTTGCTACCCAAATCTCATAAGTTACAACAATTTAGGCCCTCTCTCTAACACAGTTAAATATTTGACAATTTTACCTTTCTTTTCCTCTTCTATTTTCCTTCTCTCTTCTTATTCTCTCTTCCTCCTTTCTTCTCCTTTTCTTCATTATTTCTCTTCTCTTCTTTCTCCTCTCTTCCTCCTCTCTTCCCTAACACAGTTAAATACTAGAGAAAGAAGAGAGGAGAAATAATGAAGAAAATGAGAAAAGAGGAGAAAGAGAGAAGAAGAAGAGAGGAGGAAAATAGAAGAGGAAAAGAAGGGTAAAATGGTCAAATATTTAACTGTGTTAGAGAAGGGACTAAATTGTTGTAACTTATGAGATTTGGAAGGTAAAATCCTAAATATGAAGATTTGAGAGGCAAAATCATAATATATAAAGATTTGAGGGACAAACCAGTAAATACCCTTTTTTTAATTAAAAATTAATTTACGAACAATGTTAAATTTATTAAATTTCTTAAAAACCGTACAAAAACAAAAATTGTTTGAGAACTCATTTTTATGGGAAAAAGGTGGGTTTACTGGCAATGTGATGTGCTCAAGTAGAATTTCCCATGGACCAACACAGTTTTAGGAATATCAAATGTCATATTCATTTCTACTGTCCTTTTACCTGCAGCTAAAAAGCAAGCACAAGGGCAAAAAACAAAGCCCCAGAAAAAGAGAGGGGAGAGAGAGTGCCCCCGCCCGTCCCCCCCCCCCCCCCCCCCGCCTCTCTCTCTCTCCTCTCTTCTCTCTCTCTGTATATTTTTTGATGTGATGGAATCTGTCGCATGATTTTGTTTAATCTTGTACTGTTTCTCTCTCTCCCCCTCCCCCCTTCCATCTGACCGATTGAGATGTGATTGCAGCTTTATCGTCTTATGGCAGGTCACCTCAAATCTCCTCTCTCTCTCTCTCTCTCTCCTCCCCTCTCTTTCTCTCTCCTCACTGAGTCTGACAGAGAAAATACCTGCACAATTTCTCACGCACGCACGCATAGCTTACCCCATCCCCTCTCCCTCAGCCCATGGATATTATCATAATAACAAGGGAGGCCTCTGCTTCTGCCTCTGTCATTGCAGTAGCAGCAGAGCTCGGAGCAGAGGAGAGAGAAACTGCAACCACAACTTCTAGTCTAGAGGGAGAAAAGAGATTCACAGAATCCCCCCACCCTCATTAAACTTCAGACTCCCCCTTCCTCCCCTTGGTGTATATATGAGGAGCATTCATTGCTTTCCTTTGCTCCATCTCTTTTGCTCTTGTTGGCTTTGCTTGTTAGTTTGAGTTCTCTGCGAGGGGAGCCAGCCAGCTGTTTGTTTGCTGCTTGGGTAATTTAGTAGAGTGCTCCCCCACTCGTGATTGTTTTGTGTTGTTTTGTTCTCTTCTGTTTCTATTCTTGTTGTTGCAGTTTGAGGTTTTCTCATCAGAGATTGAAAGACAAGTACTTTCTTTTCTTCTCCTCGCTCTCTCTCTCTCTCTCTCTCTCTCTCTCTCTCTCTCTCCTTGGTTTCTGGTTCTGGGTTTTGTGTGGGTTTCTTAACTATTGCCGAAAAATTGGAATTTTCTCATCTTGAAGTTTCCATTTTGCTTGATTTTTGGATCTGGGTTCCCAAACTTTGGTGGGCGTTGCTCAAAGATTGCTTCTTTATTTGTTTTTCGTTCTGATTTCTTTTCTGTTAATTCTGCTCTATTTCATGTTCCATCACAAACTCTCGTAATTTCCTTTAAAGTTCCCTTTTTGTTTGTTCTTCTTTTGTTCTCTGGTTTTTTCTGTTTATAATTGCTAACTACTTCTATATCAAACATGGGCTTTGTTCAAACTTTTTGAACTCTCTCCCTCTCAGTGGTAGAAAAATTGCGTCCAAGTTGCTGCAATGTAGTTGTTTGTTACGTTTCTACTTCTGGTTTCTTTGAAGAAACAAAAAAGTTCTCTTCTTGCAACACAAAATATAGATATAATTTTTTGTTTCTACTACATATCAAGCTCATGTATCTGAGCTCTACTAGTTTTTTTCAGCTGCAAATCAAACAAATGGAGATGATGATGATGAACTACGGCACCGCTGCCGCTCACCACTTGACCGAGAACAGCAGCGAGGCTCAGCAGCAGCTGCCGCCGGGCTTCCGCTTCCACCCCACCGACGAGGAGCTCATCACCTTCTACCTCCTCAAGAAAGTCCTCGACAGCTCCTTCTCCGGCCGTGCCATAGCCGACATCGATCTCAACAAGTGCGAGCCCTGGCACCTCCCAGGTCCGTAGTGCTTAACCACTATTAACCCACCATTTCATTGAACACTAATCGTCATTCGTCTTCTTGATGTTGCAGAGAAGGCGAAGATGGGTGAGAAGGAGTGGTACTTCTTCAGCTTACGAGATCGCAAGTACCCGACAGGGCTGAGGACTAACCGGGCGACCGACGCCGGGTACTGGAAAGCGACGGGGAAGGATCGAGAGATCTACAGCTCGAAGACTGGGGCTCTGGTGGGGATGAAGAAGACGCTGGTGTTCTACAGAGGGAGGGCTCCCAAAGGTGAGAAGAGCAACTGGGTGATGCATGAGTACAGGCTCGAGGGCAAATTTGCTTACCATTTCCTCTCTCGATCGTCAAAGGTTAGAAACAAAACTCTCAGCCCCCTAACATTCATATCAATTTCTTTTAAAGCCCCTCTAAATTTTTTACGTTGATTTGAGGGGGTTGAAGATAGTCGTCTTTTATGTGGTTACTTTTTAGGGTTTTCAAAGCTAAGAATTTTGATGCCTTCTTCTAAATTTGCTTTGCAAAGTTAATACGAGAGATTGTAGCATTGATGTGTATTTTCTTTATAAATTTCTCTCTTAAGATTTTCTTTTACGTAGCCCTCGCTTTTTTTTTTTAAAAAAGTATGTGTGCTTATAATTTCTATAAATTTATCTTTGTATTTTAGGATTTAAATTTACAAGGGTTGAAGCATAAGGGGTTGGAAATAATTTAAATTTCTATGGTTTTGTTAAGAGAATGGGAATGTGAACCATATCATTAATTTTTTTCCTCAAATTTTCTCTTGTGTACTCATGGATCTCTATCAAGAAAATTACAAGCAAGTTCTTATACAAGTGATTTGTATTCTGTAATTTGTTTTAATGTACTGTTTGATTATGGGAAGGGTTTGGTATGTTCATTAAATTATAGTACTACCAGCATCTCATCAAGTAATTTGTACGTTGAAGATCTCTCTGTCATAGATTTTCTCAAGCACATGAGACAAAACTAGCTAAGTAATTTAAGAATATATTCTCTTCAGAGCCTCAAAAGAAAAAAAAACATAATGTACATTTTAAGTTTCTACACTTTCAGAGCTTGTTTTATTATAATTTTTTTCCCCACTCTGCCTCTCTCTCTCTCTCCCTCTCTCTAAAAGTATTCATATCTTTTTCTCAAATTAATACTCATATTATGTTCTTTTGTCATTGTTAAGGGTACCTCATTCAACCCTATGGAGGCTCTCTACTCTTTTAGTCACTAGTAATGGTTGATAACTGTGGCTTTTTATATAACAATCGATTCCAAAATAGTCAGTATTAACAAAATGACCAGTTTAGTGTTCTCTCTTTTATGAGTTTGCTACGTTTCTAACTATAAAATTTTGACTTCTTGTCTCATAAGAAAAATAAGTCATTATTAGGTAAGTTTACTTGTCTTGCTTTCAACAACTACTCTACTCTGTATCCTTCAATTGTGGTAGCAACCTAGCCACAACAAGAAATAAGCAAAAAAATTTTTTTTTTCAAGTAGAATATACTTAATTTTCTTTTTTTATTTTTGAAGTCCAATTTTAATGTTTGAACATCAATTTACCTCACCAATTAGCTTCACTCCAATTAACCAATTTTCTTAAATTAAGTTATAGAGTATTGTAAGTTTACTTTTGATTATTTTTTTGATCCATGCACGTATAGGACGAGTGGGTGGTGGCTCGTGTGTTCCAAAAAACCATCGGCACAAAGACCTTCGGCACAAAGAAGACCCGCCCAAACATCGCCACCTTCATGGACCCCACTGCCTCCGCCGCCGTAGCCAGCTCCCCATCGTCGTCCACGCACCTACCGTCGCTTCTCGACTCCTCCAGCTGCTCCTTCGACTCCACTGCCAACAATGCCACTGCGAGCGCCGCCAACGTGTACCACCACGTGTCCTGCTTCTCCACTGCCAGTGCGGGCGTGCCGGTTATGCCTACTGTGCCGTCCGTCTTCTGCAAGGCCGGCGGCGGTGGCAGCAGCAGCAGTGTTGGCCCGTTTTTCCCGAGCATGAGGTCCCTTCAGGATAACCTGCAGCTGCCGCCCTTCTTCTTCTCCACTCTTGCGCCGCCCGTGTCCGCCGTGGGTAACGCCGCTGTGGGCACCACTCCGATGGTGGGGGATGCGGCGGTGGAGAACAGCGGGTGGCTGGGGCTGCTGCATGATCGGAAGGCGGGCGGGTCGGAGCTGGACTTCATGTGGGGATTCTGATCTCGTTACTAGGGTTTTTATTAAGTGGGTTATGGTTATATAATTAGTTTGCATTAATGTATGTGTGTGATGTTATATATTTGGTATGTATTCATGGTAAGTGAATTGGCGAACTAATCTTGTAAGCTAATTGTGATGAAGTACTTGTGTTTCAGAATGCTGTTTGATTATTTTTTGTTTCTCAAGTAAGTTGATTAGCAATGTGTCAAGTCAATTGTGATGGAGTATAGATAGATGGTTGTGTAGTTTGTTGAAGAGTAGCATGGTAGCTAGTGTATTGGATGGGATATATGGGTGCATATATGGTAGTTGAGTTGCCGTTGGCATGCAGTGGTTAGGTTTGGTCTTGTCCTCCAGCTGCAGCAGCAGCACGGTAAGGCGCTGCATCTGTTACGCAACGCAAGCACTCAACTAAGGCGCTGCATCTGTCACTCAACCGTGTTACAGTGGCGGACTAATTGGAAGGGTCGCTTGCTTTGCTGGGATTTTTCTTGTTCAAACTTTGATTTGAATTATTTGAGGCCAGGGAGAAAACATTGTTTGCAATTGCATCCAGCGTGGGAGCCACCCGTAGACGGGGGGACGGTAACGTGTCGAGACCGGCATCGAAACAGGTCTATTTGTTTGCAAGCAAGAATGAAAATAGTAGAAATAAGATTACTTGTATTACTTTGAATCGTTTTGTATTACTTTGAATCGTTTTGAATCCTTACATAAGGATGGTCTTTTTGGTCTTTTTCACTTCGAATAGTTATAGAAGATGTGATCTTTTTTGGTTCTTTTTTGTCTTTTTTCACTTCGAATAGTTATAAAATATTTTTTTTGGTTTATACGAGAGAATTGAAAGATATTTCTATTCAAATGATATGGATTTTATGTGTCAGCTCTACTTTCAATTTTCTTTATCTCAATTTTGATCGGAAAAACTCGCTCTAAGAACAAGATAAAGCATTGATATTTTATTTTTATCTTATTATTATTTTTCAATTCTAGTTTAATTAACTAAAATAATAATAATAATAATAATATTTTATTAGACAATAAGTTCTTCCTAGTTCACTTGTTTTTTTTTTTTAAAATAAGCCCAAACTAGTAGAATTCAATTGAAGAAGTCTTTTTCTAAAATTTCATTTTAGAAACTATTTCCATATACCTTCCTTATTTTCTTTACTCTCAGCAACTACACAGGGCCTAAGAGTAGGGGGGCTGACATAGGCTGGGCCTCCGATTCTTTGATTGCATGATGCTAAAATCTTATTAATTACTCTTATATTTAAATATTGTTGAAGATAAGAGATTTCATGACACAAAGAATGATTAAGAATGGAGATTGTCCATGGTCGATTTAGTTTGGTTTTCTATGAAAAAACTCCTATCGAAAACTGAATCGACCGAACACAAAAAATCAAAACTGAATTTTAGCTCAATTCGGTTAGATTGGTTTTCAGTTATTTGGATTTGAAACTAAATATATAATAAATGCATATATTTTATAGAAAGATGATAATTTTTTTTCTATTTTTTTCTTTTTTTAACCTATTAAAATAACAATCACATATTTTTAATCAAAAATTTAAAATAACAATCACATATTTTTAATAAAAAGTTTAAAAGAAAACACATTGAAAATAAATCAAGAAAAAAAATAAACTACAACTGCAAAAGTTTGATTTTTTTCGGCCAGTTTCAATTGGTCTGTAATTAATTTAGGTTTTTAAACCGAACCAAACTGATCGGTTTGATTCGGTTCGGTTCAGTTTTACAGTTCGATTCAGTTTTTTCGATTCCTGATCAACTAGTAGCACAATAATAAAAAGAGAAATATCATGCCAAATTATAATATGGTTCAATCAATATTGATATTAAACTACTTTTTCGGGTAGAAACCAATCAGAGATCTACTAATCAAGGTTTTATCTTTTTAATAAGTGAAATTTGTTTTAGTGAAGTATGCATCTAGTCTATATATACCTAATCTATATATATATATGGGAAAATGTTTAGTCCATTTTATTTAAAATTTTAAATTGAAAATAAAAAATTTATTTTTCTAATCCAAGATTTTGAATAAAACAGATTAGAAATTGACCATTAAATCTGTCTATTTCTATTATTGAAGCTGTTTGAAGAAATGATGCATATATAGGGCTAATTTCCAACAATTTTTATCAACTTTTTTGGGCAACTCAGAAATTTAATGTGAGAAAATTACAAATTGAATAGATAGTAGGTGTTGCGATGGGCTTGTGTTGATGAGTTAGTTTAGTATATTTTCGATTTATAAATTGTTAGTAAAGAATTAGATAAGGCCATTTGGAGATGGTCGCTTAAGGTTATGTGTGGTTTGAAAGAAAATGAAAGAAAAGAAAAGAAATGGAAAAGGAAAAAGAAAAGAAAAGATTTTTTTTTTTTTTTTTGATACGGAAAGAAACTAAAAAGAAAATTTAAGAAAAAATAAAAAAAATAATAATAATTAAGTAAAAACTTTTTCCAAACTCCATCCATTCTCTTAAAAAAAAATAAAAGAAAAAAAATTATCTATATATAAGAGAGAAAATAGAGAGAAAAATTTATAATTTATTTTCTCCTGCGACTTTCCCTTCTTCTAAATTTTCTTCCAAACCAAACAATAGAAATTAATTTTCTTTCTTATTTTATTTTCTTTTATTTCATTTCCCCTCAAAACAATAGAGCCTAAGGCTAAATAAGTTCGAAATTCGATCTCCTCTCTATGAATGAGATAAAGACAGAATAATCAGAAGTAGTATAGAGTTTCTTTTTTTTTTTTAACACACTCAATTTCATGTTCAAAAAGGAATTCGCGTATTCTTTTTGGTAATCAATGGAATTTATAGAATATGATTGAATTGTGTTTGGTTTGAAAGAAAATGGAAAAAAGATAAAAGGAAAGAGAAAAGAAAAGAAAAGAAGATGGAATTTCGTTTTCCCTTGATGTTTGGCAAGTAAGAAAATATTTTTTTCTTTTAAATTTTCTCTCAAACCAAACAATAAAAAATATTTTCTTTCAAATTTTCTTTTCTTTTCATTCATTTTCCCTCAAACCAAACAGAGTCTAAAGAAAAATATAAGCTCGGAGAAAGAACTGCTTTTGAGGTTTGGAGAAGAAGAGAATACTTTGATACCCATTAAGAAAATAGATCCCATGCTTTAGTATATTCAGGTTAGGAATGAGAATGGATGGAGGTCCAAAGGCCAATTCTTGGTTCTTCCTCTTTAAAAATTTGAATAAACATAAAAATTTTATTTTTCTAATTCAAATTCTTAAATAAGATGGGCTAAAAAATGGCCCTCAAACCTGTTCATTCTCATTCCTAAATTAATTAGGAGAGTTGATATATGTAAATATTGCTTACTATATTTATTTCTACCTTGCTAATGCGTAGTACTTTCTTTCTACTCATTTATAGCTTTCTAAGCTCATACTCAACTGACAATATCTAAACTTTACTTATTATAGTTATGAAAGGAGTCGGGATCCATTGGAGTCAAAGTTGTCATACACATGCTTTTTTGAAGCTCTTGGTGACATGATTTTGAGGTAATGACCTTCTACGGATTTGCTCTCCAGAATGCTCTTATGGGTGTCGGATAGTGGACGAGTATCGGTTGTCGGTCTTATTGAGGGGATCAGTCCAGCTCATACTACCAGTATTGAGATAGAAACAATAATGGAGATCCATAAATAAGAATTTTTTTCTCTTTTAATTGAAATGAAATTCAAGAGATTCGACTTGATATTTATCAAGATGTATAGAAAGCTGAAGCAGTATTTTTAGTGGTCGGGCATGAAGAAAGAAATCGCTAAATAAGTGTCAAGATGCCTACTTGCCAATAAGTGAAGGCAAAGTATATGGGGATTGTCGGATTACTTTGCCTAGTGACAATACCAGAGTGAAAATGAAGTAGATAGACTTGCAATAACCATGATCTGCTTACTTGTTTATCTGATATCAATGGTCTTTACACACCAACTTCGGCCCTTTTGAAATTGATGAGATATTGCAATCACCATCTCGAGCTATCCGAAATTTAAGAAAATTTATGAGTCGTGTGCTATTAGAAAGTTGATTTGGAAATTAATTTCACACATTTTCCTAAACTAAATTGTTTTATTTTGGAATGTATTTTATGTCCTTAGTTCATTTGTCTAGAATTTTAGATGTATTTTATATTTATTTAATTCTTGAAAATTTTTGATATTTTGCAGGTTTTAAATAAAGAAGCACATCATATTTTTTTGAAAGAAAATCAAGTAAAGACCAAGAAAACAGGGAGAGACTAAGAAAAGAGGGAGGATGGAAAATTCAAATTCATGTTCAAAGTCAAAAACCCGTGTCAGACTTTGCATGAAGGATATTAGAGAATCACAGCCAGTAAGAAAAAAAGAAAGATGTTGAGCAATAAAAGATGTAAGTTGACTCAATTCAAATCCATTGATTATCCTGAGTAATAAGTTGCAATAGTAATTGAGAAAAAGACACATATACAACTCATTTAGAAAACTAATACAATGAAGGGTGCCAGTGACAACCTAATAAAAAAAAAGAACTTGGACTAATCATATAAATGAGATTACACATTTATATCAGAGACTCATCTTGACTCTTAAAAAAATTTCTAGTTGTGTCTAAGAGTGAAGAAAGAGAAAAGAAAAAAAAGAAAGAAATGTTTGGGCTGTAATTTTTTTGAGTCTTGGCATTTAAGATCTTCAATTTTTCTATCTAATTTGATTTTCTTTTCTCCAAAATGCAGATAATTTTTAGTAAGTATTTGTTGAAGTTAATTTTCATCATGAACTAATTTTTTTAATTTTAGGAAAACAATGTAACCTAATCTCAAATTAAGTTTTCTTTTTTGGAAGTTATTTTTCATTTGATTTATTTGATCTATTCACATGCTTATTGGCTATTAATTAGATGATTTGGATTCTATGATTTACTGTTGAAAGATGAAATTATAGAATGGACCATTAGAATATTTTAGCATAGATGATTATACAAATTAAAAGACTTATAAGAATCTATGTAGCGTTAGAAAAAGAATTCATAAATTTTATTGCATTATTGTTTCATTGATTTGCATATTCTTATATTAAATAATGTTCAAGAACAGTTCCAATTAACTATTGAAAGTGGCTATTGGATAATTTAGGAATTCTATTAGCAAACTTAGAGAATTAATTTTACTAATAAGAAAGGCATAGTGAGAGACTAGGTGAATTCGGTTTCCTAAATTTTTTTTTCTCCTTGGTTTATTTATGATATAATTTTATTTATTTTTCTTGAGTATTTTTTAATTGATTTTAATTTCAAATTCCAAGATAAGCAATCTTAGTGACTTTCTTAAATAAAAATTGAGGTTGATATAATTTCGGTATTTGTTAAGAGTAAATAATCAATATCTAAAAACAATACTCTTTTCATCAATTTATTACAAAACTATTATACTGTAAACTTGCAGTTTTGAGTCGATCAAAAATTGATGCCCTCGCTTGCTTCATCTTCTTGTAATTCTTTTGCAAATTTAAAAAAAAAAAACAAAAAAAAAAAAAAAAGAGGAATTAGAAAGAGGTGTAGTAAACTAGATCCGATGAAAATGCATTAAAAAAACGAAGTTAGAGTATAAAATCTCCACTCATAAGGAAGTTCCCTTTAGAGTCTGAAACCCCAACCCAAAAATTTAGGTAGAAAACAATTGTTTTGTGATTTTGAAATCCATTAATTGAGATTTGAAGAGGAAAATTCGTGCTAATGAGGCAAATGACAAAACCAGTAAAAACCCAGATTTCAATCTAAGAACTATGAAAATCTAAAATAAATCAAGAAAAGTAGAATATACATATGAGAAAAAGTTGAGAAGGAGCTTCTCTAGATTGTAGGAAGAGATGTAGGAGATTAGGACCATAATGTTTCGAAAATCATCGAAATTGGATGTTTGGAACATCCAAATTGCTTACTATAACACCTTCTTGATCACCAAAATTACCTATAAAATCTATAGAACAACTATATAATAGAAGATTTTTTGTCCCCTCTGTAATGGAGAGGGTGAAAAGTTATTTATAGAGTTTTTACTAAACCAAGGCTCCAAAGTTCCCTAGACAATGAATCATTGGTCATCTAGAAAGTGAACCCACTTCATAGCAACTAGGCAGGATTGAGCTAAATCAGATCTTGTTTGATTGGATATAGACTGTACAAATGTGATATGATTGATTGGTTTTTGATAATGGGACAAAATCAAAATTATTTTATCAGAAAGCGGTTTTCGAGAGTTTGAGTCAATCAAGAATCTTTAAGAAAACAACAAGAAAAATTGAAATTAACAGTTATATCAATGATAGGGATGGATCAGTTCTGATCATAATCGTAAGGATGAACCAAATCGATCGTGATCGTCGATTTCGATTAGAAACTTTGAACAAGTATAACACTCTCATCCGAAAACCAAAACAGCCATATAAATATACCAAATTGAAGATCTCAATAAAACAAAGCCGGCATAATAAACGAATCTGAATTTGGAGTTCTGAAAGTCTAGTTATAATCTTATTTTTCCTGGATGACTTGTGGTTAGCCGTCCACAAGCTCTGGGCTCAGTGGGCCTAGAAATGGTTCCTAGATAGAGTTCTGAAGATCTTGGAAGAAGTTTGGATTTAATCTGAGTTTTTCGGGCTCAAAAGTTTTAACAGCAAATCTGCATGATGTAACAATTGGAAATCCAAGTGCGAACCTGTTTTTATCATATTTTCTTCATTCAAATTCAAAATATGACATATGACAAGTTGATTTGGGTTTATTTGGAGCAATAAATTCAATGAGAGAATTTGATTGAAGTGATTTCGTCATTAGCAAAATATATTAGTCCAGACATAGAATCCCATGAACTTATGATCGACCATCGATGAAACATGTATATGATGAAGCAATAGGATCAAGAAGATGGAAGAAATAGGAGGAGACTTACCCGAAGATGAAATCTTAGGGTACCAAAATAAAACAAATTGAAGATCTCACGAAAATGATCACGAAAACACATGTTAATAGATGCATTATGCAAAATCAAAATTCAAAGTCCAAATTGCAAGATAAAAATTATTGAGTAAAAAAACGCTTATGATCAGAGCCAAACCATGGTCCGAAAATCAATGGGTCCAGTCTGAAGATGGAAAAAAAGTTTCATGTGGTCATATCTGGTGGGATCACCAAGTTTTTAGAAATTATATTTTCTTAGAGATTGAATGAAGGTACCCAGATCAGGAATAGGGAGGTTGCAAGGCCTTTAAACTATGGAAATCAGACTGGAGACTGTGACAGGGATGTGGCTACAGATGCCTTGATTGTCAGCCCAAGCATACGCACAGATGTGGTTGGTCTAGGGATCTATCGGAAGCATGAGGAGTGAGCTGAGTTTTGTGGCTGGTCCAGGGATCTATCAGGAGGGTGAGGAGTGAGCTGAGTTTTGATTTGTTTTGGAAACCGATTGGTTATTTGTATTGTATATATCATGTTTTGAGTTGACTCTATTTATGCTACTCTTTATTTACTCTTGTATGGTCCAAAATACAGAACCATCTTCTTCTGACTTATTCTGTTAAACTTTCGTTAGTGGAATGCTGAGAACTATGATCACCGTAATGACTTTAACAAAGAACTATGGAACCAAGAGCCATCAAAGGAAGACATGCAGCAAAGTAGCTGACTCGACTGGGAAACCTATTTGTGGATGGCCTCATTCCAGATAATATGAAGGATTTGTGTGTTTCCCTTGAGAAGGTATGATGTCACTGTGGCTTTGCGCCTTTGGTCAAGGGTTTCTAGATTTCCTCTCAATTTGTTAAGTTCTATTGGACTAATATACTACACTATATTACATGTAATAAAAATATTCAGTTGATATTTTGAACCTTGATTAGATGGTTGCAAAGGGAGTTTTTTTATTTTTTTTTTATATTTTTTTTAAAGACAGGTTCTAGCATAGTTGGCATAACAACTAAAGAGAAACTTCATATGACTCCAGTACTCTTTATTGTGTTTCTTGCACAAGAAATAATGCTTTGACCACAAGTTGAACAAATGAATACAGTTAATGACATCAAATTCCTCAGTTTTTTTTTATCTTCTCTTTTTTGAAATAGCTCCCCATGTCGATTACTGCATTCTATTTATACCTTGGAAAATAGGATATTCAAAATGGCCGGATTCCCAGTTCTAAATAGAGATGAGAATAGACAAGTCCAAGAGTTAATTCGTGGACCGCCCAGTTCAAAAATATTAGAGCCCTCTCACAAAAAGATTTTGCGTTGAAAATCTGATGGAAAAATACGAAGATAGTCATTGCTTTAATATATCACCGGTAGGAATGGTAATAGAAGCGTTCACGGACCAAATTTTGATTCTCTCTATATAAAATTTTGAATTAGAAAAATAAAAAATTTATTTTCAATTCAAGATTTTGTATACAGCGAACAAAAAATTAACCTGTGGACGTGTCTATTACCATCCCTAATCACTGACCGAAAATGTCAAGTATTGCTTGATCCTTTTACCAATTTAAATATTTATGGTTTTACAATGTGATAGATCCCATGTAGTCTCTTAAATAAGTGTTAGATTAGAAAACTATATAGTATATGGATTTAGTTTAGGCTAGGTCGCGCATTGCCTGTTAAATATATGTATCTCTTGACTTATTTAATAAATAAAATGATTGATTCAGATTATTTCATACTAGTAATAGTAAGTGTGCGCCTATTAGATATACATTCATCTAAAATGTCACATTTGGTTGGGTTAGGTTGGATACCCATGAAACTACTAGTCAATTTATATGCATATTGAGACTATTTCACACTTGATATATGAGTCTAAGATGCTAATTACAAGTAATTATTATTGGTTAACCACCATCACCACCTTCTCTCTCACTTCCTTAAGATATCGAAAGGTAGTAGGAACAAATAAACAAACTAAACTGATTCCTCCATAGAAACTGAGTCGAAATTTGTCAACATAGGAACGATAATAGGTCACCAATATAAGTTCATTCGCGCAACATATGTTTGTTTTCCTACCCACCGTACGACTCTTGTTTAACCTCCCAATCTACCTTTTGCCGATGATCTAACTTGTTAAATGCTTACACTAGCACCAAATATTTCCTTCTCATTGCCTGTCTGCCCCTAGACGATGGAGAAGGCTTCGAGGGCTTGTCACATTCTTCTCAGGCTGCTGGCGCTCGCGGCCACTGCTATTGCTACTATTGTCATGGCTACGAGCCACCAGACCACCACCTTCTTCAACATCACTCTGGAAGCTAAGTTTCAGCATACTCCTGCCTTCAAGTAAGCTTCCCTCTACTGTTTGAACTAACTATATGTATCTCTGATACCATGTTATCATACTTGGAAGTCTGTTAAAACATAAATATCAGTATTATATATTATGTTTATTCAATTAAACAGCATAATTCCACATAGTAAAATGTTTATATGAAAGTAGATACTATACCTGTATAATCTTCATGCAGGTTTTTTGTTATTGCCAATGCCATCGGTGCAGCTTACAGCCTTCTCACTCTCTTTGTCCCGCCGACGGGTTACCTGTCTAGATTAGTTCTAGCATTCGACGTGGTAAATTAAACTCAAACAAATTCGATTGCAGAAAAAATTGCAAAGATTCTGATGACTTAATGTGTTTATGGTCTGTTCTTGTTGAGTTCAGGTGATCACAATGCTGCTGACTGCAGCTATATCGGCTGCAGCAGCAATAGCGCAGGTTGGAAAGAAGGGCAATCAGCACGCAGGCTGGCTGCCCATCTGCGGCCAGGTCCACAACTTCTGTCACCAGGTGGCTGGATCGATGATATGTGGGTTCGTCGCAGTCGCGATCTATTTAGTGATCTTGCTTCATACCATTCACAAGTTCAATCAGCTTCTATCATACTGAAACAAGCAGTGATGAAAAAAAAAAAAAATAATTGACAGTGTAATTATTATTGAATTTGTATGCCATGATGCTATATTTGTTCGATATGTTTGTTGTTAAGAGCAAGCTTGTTGCTGGTGAAATTAAAATTTCCATCATACTTTTGATGAGTATTTTGGTTTATTGTTTATTTATTTTATTTATTTTTCCTGGGTGAAATGTAGTTGTTGTTAGATTTGGTAGGCCAACTTATTGATTTTGCGTAGTTGTTAATTATGAAGCAGTGGGCATGCTAAGTTAGCTAAACTACCTCACTCATTAGTACCACAAACAGAAGCTAACGTAACTATGACACATTGTGGTCCTTTTCTTTTAGAAATTGGATGGAAAGTTAAAACAGAAAAGGGACGATCGAAGAAAACAGTAAGGAAGGTGATACAAAAAAATATAGATACGAGAGACTTGAATGATAACATATTGCTCGATAGGAATAAATAGAGAAGGATCATTCATGTGATCGATCTAGCGTGATTTTTTTTTTTCTTTTTTCCTTTCTGGTTCGTGTAGTCTACCCCAAGTACTTGAGATAAAATACTTAATTGTTGTTGTTGTTAATTGGTCAGAATCACCTTTTAGGCACACATGAGAGGGGAAACCCTACCTTGCACACCATGATCATGTCAATATAGTTGCACATCGATGAAGCACACATTCTAAGAATCTAGAGAAGATATTGTAATACAAAGGGTTAATTACACTCAAACCCCCTGCAGTATGAAGGATGTATAACTTATCACCCCTAAAGTTTAAAACTCCCACTTAAACCCCCTGAACCGCAGAAAAAAACTGACAAGGAAGCTCAGACGAAGATATTTTTTCCGTGGTCTAGGAGGTCTAAGTGAGAGTTTAAAACTTTAGGGGTAGTAAGTTACACTCAGACCCCCATACTACAGGGGGGTCTGAGTGTAATTAACCCTAATACAAATATCGATTGACACGTGCAATATATGTTCTTATCAAAACGAAGGTGAACGATAAGAAGGTAGTTAGAACACGCAAGGGACATAACATGTTACTTACAAATTAGAGACTAGAGATTGGATATGGTGAAGGCATTGTTTATATAAACATATTTGTCTATTTTTAGCATTATTTTTGGCTTTATTTCCTTTTTTTTTTTTTTCTAATAAAGATCATAGCTTGGTCTATAAACTAAGATCACCTCTGGTCCTTCCCTGATTAAAGTGATCCTGAACTGAAGAGGACAATCAATTAAATGAGACTTATTATAGTAAAAAAAGACCCCCAACAAATCCAAAATCATCATGAAATTTCCACCTATATTCCAAATTTCATCTGAAAGTGATCGACGAAGAACACCATTTGAATAGTGGCTGGAAATTACTAGTTAAAGGCTCGACTTATATATCATCCAAATCAAGAAAAACATCCAACTAATGATTTAGGTTACTATATGTATCATGTTCGATTTCAGCGAATATATTCTGAAACGCAGAAAATCATCTGAACTACAGTAGAGTAACAGTTCAAACGAAATGATTGATCAAAGTTGTAGGGGCTAACATACAACAAATGTAAGTATGATACAACAGAAGTACATAGAATAGGATCAAGGGCTGCACTTTACTCACCATAGTTTATGAAGCATTGAAGCACCTGTTGCTGAAAGCACGACACGGGGCAGATCTTCCTCTCCATCAGTACTTATGTCTATTTCTCCTGCAAACAGAGGAAACGTTTCATGAATCCAACTTTTAGGAATTGAGCTCTACGAGATACTTGTTCATTCAATAAGATAAGTAATTTGAGGTGGGAATGAAATCAGAGATCTGTATTGTTTTACGTTCACAAATTCTATTATACAAGCTTGTCAGGAAGAAAAATGATCTTAAAGAAAATGAAAAGGCTGTGAATTTGAGTAAAAGTTCAGCATATAGTAGACAACATATATTGGCACAAAATCAACAAAGACTTTCATATCCCAATTCTTATGTATAGTAGACAAACATAATTACTAAACTAACCAACAAGCCAATCCCCTCCTCCCGTTCCTTTTCACACTTAAAATAAAGAAGAAGAGAGAATAGAAAAGAAAGGAGAAATGAAAGAGGGAAGAAGAGAAAGGGATAAGGAGAATATGATTGTTGGCAACCATTTCGTATGGAGGTCTGCTCAGCTGTGCTTTTGGAGGATTTTATATCGAGTACAGGCAAGTGCCATTTCTGACCTTTTCCCAAATCCTAGCTATAGATATACAACAAAGTTTTGTGAACTACAAGTATCTCATCAATCCAAATAGAACACAGAGTACAGGTACATTGATATATATTTTCCTTTTAATTTCTTTGTCACACCTTTTCAATTATTTTCCTTTCTGATCTAAATTTAATTGTCCCATAAAATTGAATTCGCACAAGCTTGTGGACTTTTATAAGCACACCAGCACTGCACACACACATTCATCACTCGATGCATAGCAAATAAAGCGTAACTATACTCGTTGGTTGTTTCTCTTGTCTCACGGAACAATTGTAGAGTATTTGAATAGGGTATAGACAACTATCATGTGTGAACGAAAAAAAAAAAAAAATATGGCATAACGAAGTGGTTATGGTGTACAAAAGCCAAATAGAAGCAATTATCATGAGATAGAATGGATAATGTGGCTGATGGGTTTTATCTAATGCGTTAGATAATGGATAGTGGTAAGTTACATAGAATACTCATGTAGAGTGAAACTAATGGGTCATATACAAATTTGATTTAATTGGATCAGAATTTGGCATTTTACAATAAATCTGAATTCAGGATACCTCGACTTCTCTATCCATATCCAAATCTAGACTCATCTCTGATAATGGGGAATCAATATCCATGTCCGCTTGGAAGTAGATACAAAATATATTTGAATCAAATATTCTGACTACATTTACATCTCCAATTTCAAAAGAGTTTGTTGGTTAAAGAGAATGGACTGGTTAACAAGTCAGTCCATTATTAAAAGCCCTTCAAAGCCATCAAGCCATTTCCAAATTAATAAGGGAACAGCTACACGAATGTCAAATCTGTCCATTATCAAAAAGCCCATCAAAACCATGACTACAATATCAAGCCACTTCCAAATTAATTTATTGGTTTGCATATGAACAGAAGTCAGTCTTTCTAGTTTATTTGTGACTTGTGATAAAGAAAGAAAATAGATATGTGAACTGCATGCATTGTTTCATATGTTTATTGATCCATAAGTATATTGTTCTGGATGGTATTTCAGTATATGCTTCCATTACTGTTGAGCCCTGGATTCTCCTACTCAGAGGTTACTAGATATGTAGCACCAACTATCAAGCCATTCCTCATAACTGTCACTATAAATGAGCTTGGTTTTTTCGAGTCCCTTATTAACTTACCTATTCCTTTGATAGAAACTTTGGAAACTATAACAGCCCAGTATCCAGAAGGCGGATAGTTTCGTTGCTCATCAACATGTAATAACACGACTAGCCTAATTAAAACAGTACAGTCACAGTACAACATAATATGGGCAATAACAATTAATCAATAAACAAATATCTCATTTCAAAATATTATGAATTGCATCAAACAAATCCAAAGAAATGTAGAGACATAAAATATCTCTAAAACAATTAAATACGTTCAAAAGTGAAATCAGTAAATAAGTCATAGGCACTTATTACATTTTAAATAAAATCTTTAAAACAATGTTTGTCTAATAAAACTACTCAAATCCACCAATCGGTTTTGTAACTCCACTTACTCCTGAAAATAAACTAAATTCAGATCCGTCTCAGGCAGATCCACATCTAAATTTGGATGTGTCTGGTCATACAAAATTAGAATAATCAATAAAGCATAAATAAAAATACAGTGAAACAACAATTTAGAACCTATATATATATGTGTGTGTGTGTGTTTCCTGCGAAAATCGTGCTTCCTTTCATTGCTATGGATTTAAAAGAATTACAATAAAAATTATCCTAATTACAATGAAAAAAATAAAGAAAACAAATAAAAGGACTTATAAAATACGTTTCTCTCTTTTACAAAAAGTATAGGTTCTTGATGTAGTTATGGAGCGTCGACTTTATACTCCGTTGATAATCTGGTGCTTGAATTGGTCTTGAATATGGAGATTTAATAGTGAGGGCTTTTGGTCGGCGGCTTGTTGTTGTTGGTCGGTGTGCCTTCGTGTAGAAAATCAACTCTTGGTCTCCAAAGATCTTCCAAAAGATTTTCTAAAGATCTCCTCTTGGTCACCTATTTATAGTTTTAGAGATTTTCTAAGAGATAAGAATGGAATCCCAGTTAAATTCAGTCTCTAAACTTGTATTTGGATCTAAAATATTTAATTCGGAGTGATTGGATATGATTATGATCCTAATTCTGGTAAAAATCCAAAAGGAAATCCAATTTGGAAACTGAAATAGCCAACGTGCTCGAGGTTGTAATCCCCACACGGCGCTATTAGCCCTGCGCGGGGCAGCTAGCCTTGCAGACACGAGGCTATTTTGCCCTGTGTGGCCATTTCTTTCTTGTTTTGAATTTTTCTTTGCCTATAAGACCCCCTCTAAAGTTTTTAAAAATTCATTTGTTGATTTCTAACGAGTTTTGAAATACTTTGGATTTCAGCTATTCAAGTTTCCATCATACAAACTTCACGAGATCAATCATTTTTGAGAGACTATTGCCAAGGCTCAAACCACATTGGAGGCCACCTAAGCAAAGCAAGATGAGGTGTTGAGAAGGCAAGCGAATTGGTTATGTGCCATGACACTTCAACAAGAGATTAGTATGCGGAACAAGGCGATTGAGGACGCCAGGCTCAGGCTACCTAGCAGTTGGCCATCAGTGAAGACGAACTACACCGTCAAGTGTTATCATCAGTGGAAGAAACTCGTCGGGAGGCCCTTGAGGAAGCAGAGGCAAGCTTACGGGCTTTTGGCAACCCTTAAACCTTTCTTTATTTCATCTCCTCTTCTTTCTTTTCTCGTCTTAGGTGAAAAATAAGACTGTTTGTGCTGCTTCCTCTCTCTCCTTCCTATTGTCTTGTGAACAAAATAAATATTTCAATTAGCTTCAATATATTGTCTTGCTTTGAAAGTTCCCGTACGATACGCTTGTGAATATTCTGGAGGTTTGGAGTAGATTTCTTGAAAAAAGGGACTTGCTATATATGGAGTTCGCCAAGGTCACGTTACTTCCATAGCTGTTTTTTTTTTTAAATTACTCATATGGAAAGAAGACAGAGCCAGGGTGAAAATCAGAATTGTGGATTTTTGGAAGGTGGAGTTGTAGAAGATGAAACTTATCATAGATATGGTGCGACCATAATAAGTTTAGTTTTGGAGTTTGTTGTGAGGGTGACTCACCTGGAAAGCAGACAAAGCCGGAGTGATTCACCTGGATAACAGACATAATCGATTTGAAATTTGGGGGTGACTCGCCTAGAAAGCAAACAGAGTCAGGGTGATTCGCCTGGACAATCGGATAGAATCGATTTGAGATTTGGTGGTGAATCGCCTGGAAAGCAGATAGAGCCGATGATCGGGTCATGATCATAGGTTAACTTGCCTGGAAAACAGACAGAGCTGGTGATGAACCTGCAGACAGAAGTATGACTGACATACCTACGGGGTGATTTGCCTGGAAAGCAGACAGAATCGATAATCGGGTCAGCTTCACGGAACCTGCAGACAGAAGTATGGCTGACATGCCTACGGGGTAATTTGCTTGGAAAGCAGACAGAATCGATGATCGGGTCAGGATTCAGGGTTGACTCGCCTGAAAAGCAGACAGAATCGATGATCGGATCATGATCATGGGTTGACTCGCCTGGAAATCAAACAGAGCCGATGATTAGGCCAGGATCGCGAGAATGATTGTTTATTGAAGTACGTATGGGATGATTTCTGAGGTTGGTGAGATGATTCAAATTTCATTGTCGGAGATAAGAGCTTAACGTGACAAGTTTGCGACAAGTGTCTTTTATGTGGAGATATGGATGAGATGGTTCAAATATCGTTGTCAGAATTAAGAGCTTAATATGACATGTTTCCAGAATTTTTAACAAACTCCTAGTTATAAACAGATTTGATATTCCTTTACCAATCGTCGTTTGCATTGAACTAGTCATGCTATTTCTCTCAGCATGATATGTTATCGAGAGTTTTGTTTGGACTTAAATGTCAAACGTTCCCTCTTCTCTTTGCCTTTTGGTTTTGAACTGTTGATCTCATACTCTTACCCCTAGCATGATAGGGTTGATGAGGCTTTTGTTTGGGTTTAAATGCCAAACGTTTCCTCTTCCCATAACTTCTTAAATTTTGGACTGTTGATTTCATACTTTTACCCCCAATATGATAGGATTAGCGAGAAGTTTTTGATTTCTCTTCCCATTGCCTTGGTGACATTGGGCAATTCATACTTTATCTCCTAGCATGATAGATTAGCGAGAAACTTATCCTCTTTTCTATACTTTAATAGCATTGGACAGTTCATACTTTTACCTCAGAATGATGGGTTGTCAAAAATTTGATTTCCTCTCCCCTTCGCCTTTGTGGCTGTGAATTATTTATACTTTATTCCCTAGCATGATAAATTGTCGAGAATTTGATGTCCTCTCCCCTTCGCTTTATTGGCATTGGGTTGTTCATATTTTATCCCTTAGCATGATACGTTGGCGAGGATATGATTTCCTCTTTCCTTTGCTTTATTGGCATTGGGCAACAAAAATTCATATGTTTTTTTCTTTTTTCTCTTTTTTCTTTTTTCTTTTTTCTTTTTTCTTTTTTCTTTTTTTCTGAATTTTTTATTTATGGCACTCACTTTGCCATCAAATTCTCAGTTATCACACAATTTTTCGACGACTAGTAAGAGTAGTAAAAGCAGCATGCTGCTTATTACAGTCAACATTTTCGATACCCCCGGCTCAATCCGACTGCTAGTGAATGAGAACTACTTGGTCACAACTATGGTTTGGAGTGTACTCAGCGAGTTCGCTTGCCAGTGCTGGCTGTCTGTGCTCAGAAAGGACCCCAGCATGTTCAATATCTACTGCGCTAGCATCGAACGAGTGTTTTCCTTATTTTTTCTGGAATTGGCTGAGAAAGTCAGTCGTTCATCTTTCTGCAAGTTTGGGTGTACCCCCATGATTTTTCCGATTTTGGTAGAAACCGGGGAGAGTCCCTTTTGCTATAAATTATGCTGGTCTCCTTTCTCGGTAAAAGTCGAGGAGTCCCTTTTGCTTTGAATTATGCGAGTCATAGTTCTTTACCACTATTTTTCGTGCAAGGTTCGGAGCTGTGCCGGCTGGTTTTTCCTAGGATCCCATGGCAACTGTCGCTACATTTACAAACACCTTTTTCTGCTCAGGTTTCAACTGGATCACGTTCGCATCGATGAGTGCCTGAATTTTACTTTTCAGAACATAACAATTCTTGATTGGATACCCTATGTTTTGATGGTAGAGGCAATACTTGGGATCATCTGGTTTTCCAGCTTTATCTGGCTTACGATTTTCAAATAACTTGAGCATCCCCCTTTTTACTCGGTAGATGAAAGAACATGACTGTTTGCTTATCTTTGAAGTCGTATGTCCGTTGCGATCTAAAAAAATCTTGATTATTATGTAGCTTTTGATTTGCAGCGGATCTGTTAGTCATTGCCTCCTTTCTCTTAGGGCGGGATAATTGTGGTTGTGGCCAGTTCATGAACATCCTCTCTGGGCATGATATTTATCGATACGTTGGATTATGTTCTTCCCTTACTGTCCTTATTTGATTAAATTCTTCCAGATTTTGGATTCTACTACTCCCATCTTAATGAGTATTTTGATTTGGAGGTTGTGCTTATATGTTTCCATCAGCATTTCTTGTGACATGCCATGCGGATATCGCAGTGATATCTCTCAAAAACATTCTAAAAAACTTTTTACGGTCTTTCCTCTTTTTGTTTATTTGTAAGGTGAGCATGGACCAGATCTTCGTGTCATCTTCGAAAAAGCGGCGCAAGAATTCCCTCTCCACATCTGATCATGATTTAATAATCCCTAGGGGCAACTGCATAAATCATGTAAATGCAAGCCCGCTCAAGATACTTGTAAAGATCTTGGTCATTATAGAATCATTCCGCATGAGGTGACCTGTTTGTGACAAGTAGTATATGTGCTGATTGCGAGAACCTTTTCCATCAAAGAACTCTTATTACGAAGGCTTATATTTCTCGGGAAAAGGAGTTGATTCCCACTCCATTGGATATGGTCTGGTAACTCTGACTTCTTGCAGGTATTTTCTGTGCATTAGGGCTTCCAACTGGTTCTGCATCTTTTGCATCTTTTTTGTATGTGGGTCTATAACAAAGTTAAACTCCTCTTTTTTTCCTGAATTTCCACCATCGTTCTTTGGTGGTTCATCAAAGAGTTTCTTCGTTTTGTCTTATGAATTCTTCTTAGTATTTTTTACTATCTTTAGGAGTAGTGTCCGGAGTTTATCAAGACTCTTTTGTTGTTCTTGCATTAAGCATTCTTGAGTTTCTAGCCTCTGGTTCATTTCACTAAATCTCTGTCATATAAACCATTGTTTCTTCAAATCGTGAAGACTCATACGACCGAGGTGTAGCAATGGCTGAATGATCGCTCTTCTTCATCTTATTCATCTGAACCCCCAGCCAATCTCTTGTAATTTTGTGGTTCTAAAATTTCTGACCTGAGCCGTGTGTAATGACGTGCTTCCGCATTAGAGGAGTATTTATCACATCGTGGTTTCTTTCCTTTGTTCACCATGTTTGAAGTCATGAAAAGAGATTCTTTGTCGGTGGTGACCCTTCGTCTTTGAACACGCCTTCTTTTAGACGTATTGTTTTTTGATTTGGTTATTCGACTGAAAATCGAGGGTCTAGGCGGACCATAATGGCAATTGGTAAGTACTGCAGAGATTATTTGCTCACACTGGCACAGTGGACGAAATTGGGCCAACCTCCTCATGTTATTAAGGAATTCTCGTAGATTAATCTCTTAATGAGTTTCTACTTTGTTACAGCCATTGGAAGGCTCCCTAAAAGATTGGAATCTCTATCTTGGTTGAGACTATGTTCTGGTCTTTGTGGATGCTTCACGGAACTGAAGTTCAATCTTGTGTTCCGAACTTTTAACGTAGGGCTGAACAGCCTTGCGTTTTGCTTTTTGTGCACGGGGCGAGTAGCCTCGCATTGCAACCTTTGTGCGCTAGGCTGATTAGCCTCGCGTAGAGTCACGCTAAGCTGATTAGTCTCGCGTTTAGAAATAGCCTCGACAAGAGTTACACATGGTTGATTAGCCTGGCGTTTTGAAATAGCCTCCCGCAGAGTTACACTGGATCGATTAGCCTGGTGTTTGAGACCAGATTCGTCTTGAACTTGATTTTTGAGAATTTGTCATCGTACTCGATGGTTACAGTTCCAAATCTGAATTCTTGTCAGTCCAAATCTTGACTTCTCTTTGGTGTCTTGCGCAGCCATAATAGGAAGAGATTTTTCCTTTTCTAAAATTTTAGAATCCAAAAGATCCAAAAGGGTCCTGTTCAACGTGAGTTCTTTTGTCATTCAAATTCGTAATTTGAATCTCTTCTTGTTCAGATCTCGAAAATTCGAGAAGTTCCTACTCAATAGGAATCATCTCGTCATTCGAGTCCATAAAAATTCGAGAAGTTCCTACTTAATAGGAATCATCTCGTCATTCGAGTCCATCGCTTGGACTCCTTCCTCTTCCAAGATCAAAAATCCAAGAAGCTCATGTTCAACATGAGTTCTCTTATCATTCGAACTTATACTTAGGCTTTCCAAACTGCGATAGAGCCGTGTTTTGATCGGGCTTGCCAATCTAGAGAAAAGTATTCCTCATATTTTTATTGATCAACTTCTACGACTAATATTTTCACAGACTTACCAATTTTCCTAGTATCAGATTGGCCCACGATTTTCTTGTCGGTGTAGAAAATTTCTCCCACTGTGGTCGCCAGTTTATTTTCTGTGAAAGTCGCACTTCCTTTCATTGCCATGGATTTAAATGAATTATAATGAAAATTATTCAAATTACAATTAAAAGAAACAAAGAAAACAAATGAAAACTTACAAAACACGTCTCTTTTTTTTACAAAAGGTGTGAATTCTTAACGTGACTATGGAGTATCGACCTTGTACTCCGTTGACGATCTAGTGTTTGAATTGGTCTTGAATATGGAGATTTGACAGTGAGGACTTCTGGCTGACGGCTTGTTGTTGCTTGTCGGCGTGCCTTCGTGTAGAAAATTAACTCATGGTCTCCAAAGATCTTCCAAAATATTTTCTAAAGATCTCCTCTTGGCCCCCTATTTATAGTTTTAGTGGTTTCCTTAGAGATAAGGATATAATTCCAGTTAAATCCAATCTCTGAACTTGTATTTGGATCTGGAATCTTTAATTCGGAGTGATTGGATATGATTAGGATCAAAATTTTGATAAAAATCCAAAAAAAAACCAATTTGAAAACTGGAATAGCCTGCGTGTGCGAGGCTATCATCCTCACACGGGGTAGTTAGTCTCGCGTGCGCGAGGCTATTTTGCCCCGTGTGACCTTTTCTTTCTTATTTTGAATTTTTCTCTGCCTACAATATATATATACACATATACATATAAATATACATATAATATTATATATACATACACACACACACAGACATATATATTATACATATACATAAAATGTATGTGTGTGTTTATATATATACATATATCAGTGTCATATAAACCTAATAGATAAATCAATAAGAATTCAATTCAGATTTTAAACACACATCTTATTACAATCATTTTAATTTAAGTGTAAAATTCAGAATAGTGTAAAATTGACAAGTCTGAATACATTTCCATTATACCTAGAAAAACGGTAACAGTTTTTGGGTCATGTATGGATTCAATAAGACTCGGATCTAAATTTAGGTTGGACCCAAGAGACTCCCCTTGAGACTGTTTAAACCAGAAGACAAATCTTGAACAAAATATGTACATCCAAAACATTCGAGATATAAGAGAAAATATGGGTGTGTCAGGATAAAGGCAAGAAAATGATATTTTACCATGCAAGATAGAAGATGACATCATATTTATTGAATGACAAGTACATAGAACATTACCACAAAAACATGCATATGAATTATTAAGGTCCAAGAAATATCTAGAATATGTCTATACTTTCTTTCAGCAACACCGTTTTACTGGGATGTGTGGGAACAAAATTTTTAATGAATAATTCCATTATTAGCACAAAAATAAGAAAATATCAGCCTTTATATACAGTGCGCAAAACATGAATAGAGATAGAAAATTAATTTTTTATATTTTTATAAAATAATTCAATTATATAAGAAACAACAGACCAATCTCATAATAAATACATCCATATCATGCGAGAGAAATTATCCACAAATAGAAGAAATACCTAAAACCCTTATACGAGGAAAAACGACATGAACCTCAAACATCAGAATAGACTAATTCAAACAGAAAACTACTACATGAATTGACTAGACTTAAATAGGAGGTTCAATGATATTTTCCGAGTTCACACGACTCACAATTAAACTTAGATTTACCAAATATAGTGGGTAAAAGGAGACGAAAACTTTAGAGAGAAGAATGTCCAAGGTGTTAATGCTACTGTAAAATGAAATCAAAGGAGCAAGTAGCACACTCTATAGGTGATGTCTCATTTAGATAGTACATCTCCCATTGCTCACGATCTATACCAATCCTCATCCCAATGTAGAAGTCATGAAAAGTACAGTAAGTAGGAAAAATATTACAGAACAATTATTATTTTCGGTAATTTGGCTAATAGATAACAAACTAATAGGAAAATTTGAAACAAACAAAATATTATCAAAGGTTTATGAATTAGTAGCGAAACTATTCCGTCACCAACTACCGAAGATGAGGAACTATCAGCAATATGGACATGAAAGTATTTATTTGACAAATATAGTGAGGCAAACTTATTTATAATACCTGTCATATATGAGGAAGCGTCAGAATCGATAACCTATGATTGGCTAAGGGAAGCAATGCGAGCATCATTACCTTACGAGGATGCATAAGTAGCATGAAGACCAACCATCGTGGATTGAAAACGGAGAAATCTATCAAGTTCAACTTGTAAAATCTGAACCATCATTGAAAATATCGAAGTGCTAGTAAAATTCATTGTTGATGCAATAACTTTTGTTGTAGGTACAGTAACAAAAGAAATAGAAGATCTAGCTGAATAATTAATAGTCACAGTTTGTGCACATTCTGCTTTTCCATACTTCTCCTAACAGTAAACAGATGTCTGATTTTTTTTCGCTGCAGTAATCATATTCACGGAATCCTCGTCCACACCAAAGTCTATCATCATGGCCATCACGACCACGACCACGACGTCCCCTTGAATCACAACCGCAACCATGACCATGCCCTCGTCCCTGACTAGAAAATATGACAAAATAGTCATTGGAGACAAGCGTTTGAGTTGCTGATATAGTAGATCCAGTAGAAATACGAAAGACTCTAAAATGCATTGTTGTCAATGATAGAATACTATTACCAGCAAGAATTTGACCTTTCACCTGGGTTAGTAAAGAAGAATCCAAACCGGAGAGGAATTTGGTAACAGCGAGATCCTGACGATATTGTCTCAAGGTTCTAAATTTTGTAACCAATAGTTAGTGAAACTCAAACTCATCCAATATGCCTTCGAGAGTAGAATAATATTTGGATACAGACATCTTGTCATATTTGAGAGTAAATAAGTGCTCATACAGTTCAAATACTCGTGATATATTTTTCACATTACCATATACTTCTTTAAGGGTGTCATATCTCTCTTTTACAGTTTTCAAGAACATAATATCCGAACTTACTTTTTCTTTCATACCACGAAGAAGCCATATAATTACGCAATAGTCCTTTAAAAGCCAATCAAAATAGGTAGGATTGTCTTCATTAGGTAGATCATCTAATAAATGCTTAATTTTTTGCTGAGCATCAACAAAGATTCTAAACGACTGAGCCCATAAAAAATAATTATTATCATTTAACTTAACAATAGTAGCAATAATATTTTTTAGATATAGATTCTCAGTCATGACAGTAGAAACAGTAGCAGCAGTAGATAAAGTACTTGAAGTAGATGATGTCATAGAACAAAAAGTTTGAGAACCCAATTTACAGAGAAGTACTGACAATAATAAGGATGATTTTTGTTGTTGTTGATACTTCTTGTTGATCTAAATTCTATTCTTGTTGATGATGTTTTGTTCTTTTTGATAATAAGGAAGCATGACAAGGCACCAAGTTCTCAAAAAGAGAATCCACCAGCACCAGAAACTTCTAAAGCAGCAACTAATCGTCAAGTAATGATACCTGATCACATCTCTACTGATAAAGCAAGTGGATCAAAAAAGCAAAGGGTTGCTAGAATAGTAGTATTTGGTGGTCTTCTTAGTCCTGAGATGGCAGTTGAAGTGTTCCGTCAGCCGGTGAGGCTAGCACAATATGTTGTATAACTTATCCTCTTCCAGTGGAAGAACTTGAACTTTATGGACTTGCTTGAGATGGGTGCAAACTAAAAGCTGCAGGCGTACTTTTTACAAGTGTAAAGTCTAGGGAAATTATTTGCAAGAAACAGTTGTGGAGTTGTGGAACAGAAGATACCGTTAACAGAGCAAGAGAGCTTCGGGAGTTTGAGAGTTATGGAGTTGCGGAGCTTCGGAATCTTCGAATGATCGGGTCGCTCAAGTCGGAGGTAGGGGTGGCAAATGGTCCGGGCGACCGGGCATGTGCCGGGCACGTGCCCATCATCGCTCGTTTGAGTCGTGCCAGCCCGGGTCTCTGGCTCGGGCCGTGCCCGAGCCAGGATTGCCCGGGCCGTCGGCACGGCACGGCCTGGGCAGGCCGAGTGCCAAGCACGGCTCGACCCGCTTATTTATTTTTTTTAATTTTTTTCTATTTCTTTCGATAATACTTTCGAAAATACAGCCGCAATAGAAATTCTAAAAAAATATTACTAAAGCAATTTTAGATGGAAAATAATTTCACATTAGGTGTATTTGTCACATACTTAATTTATATGTACAAGATGGATTAAGAATAGTAAGTAATTCAATAACTAAACTTAGGAATACAATACTATTTATTAAAAATAGTGGGCCAAAAAGACAATCATCTAAACAAATATATAGGCATTTTAAAATCTCACCTAAAATTTTACCTCTAGATATAAAAACAAAATGGAATTCTACATATAAAATGTTAAACACGGCAATTCAATATAAAGATGTAATAAACATGTTTAATGAAATGGAATTACCAATATGTAGTTTAGATATTAATGAATGGAATTATTTGTATTGCATTTCTAAATTTTTAAGCAAATTTGAAATTACAACTAAAGCATTGTCAGGTACTTATTACTCAACTACACATATTGCACTATATTATCTAATCAAAATTAGTTCATTTTTTAATGAATGTAGAAATCACCCAATACTTGAAAATATTGTTCAACCCATGGAAAATAAAGTTAATAAATATTTTAGAAATTTTTCATACTTACTATATTTTACAACTGTTGTAGATCCACGTTGTAAGTTAGATGGACTTGAAATTTTAATAGATTTATTTTATAAAAATATGTGTTATGAAGATAATATAAGAGATTTAGTTAATGATATTAAAATTTGTTTTTATATTATATATCATACATATGAAGATATGTATGGTGATAAAATACAATCTACAAAGGAATCAACTGATAGGAAAATCTGAAATCCAATAATATCATCCGTATTTTACTGAAAAAAGGCTAGGCAATCAGTACATATTTTAATGAACTGCATTATTATTTAGAAAGAGCCAACTATGAAGATTATGTGATCCCTGAAAATTATGAAACTTTTGATATTTTGGCCTGGTAAAAATTACAGGAAAAAATATATCTTGTGCTTTCCAACATGGTCCGTGATTTACTAACTCTTTCGGTGTCTACTGTAGTATCGGAGTCTGCTTTTAGTGCAGGTGGTAGAGTGCTCATGGAGTGGAGAAGTTCAATGACAGCAGACACATCGGAGATGTGTATTTACTTGAAGGACTGGTTCGACACAGAAAAAAGAAAACAAGGATCATCCAACGAAATAGAAGAGAACTCATCAGAAGATGAATGAAAATAGACTTTTATTTTTCTTTTTGAATCGTAATTTCTACGTTTGTAAATTTTTTTATGTAATTTTTTAAAAAAAATTATGTAATTTTTTTAACTCATAAATCTCTAGGAAAAATATTAAGAACAAGTTGAGAGTGACGGGCAGGGTTCTCTCCCATCTTTTCGGGCTTTGTATAATTTTTAAAGAGATTTATAGAGTAAGTATGTCAATGTAATGAGATTTAATATAATAAAACTTTATTTTTACTATCGTTTCTTCTTATTAAAACTAATTAAATTAAGATAATTATTCTCCAAAACTTACTTAATAATCAACTTAATATTTTTTTAAAAAATTAAAAAAAACGTACAGGCACGCCTCAGTCCGGGCACGGCACGTGCCCGGCAGGCCGAGCCCGGGCCTACACCCGGGTGGACGTGCCGTGTTGGGCACGACACGTCCGTGCTAGGCACGAGCTGTGCCCAGATCGGGCATGGCCCACTTGCCACCCCTATCGGAGGAGGCGGCAACAGGAATTTAGGGTTCCCCCTTTTTATGAGTGGATGGTTAAGATTGATAGGCAATTGGAATGTATGGCTAAAATTTATTTCTCAAAACTGCTTTGATACCATATCAGAAAGGAAGTAGAACCAAAAGTCAATCTTTATATTATTATAAATCAGACGATACATATATTTATACATCTCTTTAACTCCATACAAACCACTCGACAGACGATATGATACTAAACTCAAACTAAATCCAAATAAAAGATAGTAGTCTAATCTAACAAATGAGATGGAGAACGACTGTTAATGATGGGCAAGAGGCCAGAAACCCATCGACAGCACTATTGGAGTTCCAACATAGTCGGAGAGTTGCGGAAGTAGTTTGTGATGATCAAGGACTGGTTGCGGTGGTCAATGAGGTTGAATTGCATTGGCGATGGAGTTAGGAAGATGTTGCTCACCAGGAGATTTTGTTTTGGTTGATCAAGGCAGCTATTGATGTTGTTGTTGTTGTTGTTGATGATGATCTAGGGGATTAAGCTACATGATAATGGCTGCAGGGCAATGATGATGGAGGTCCGGTGATGGATTTCATCAGATATTTAACGATGATTGGAGCGAGGAGAAGATGTCGATGATGATGTTGTCATTGATATTGCAGATGATTTTGAGGAGATTGTTACTTTAGCTGGTGGTGTCCATTGGGTTCGAACTATTGCTTTTGTTGTTGCTGCTAATTTTGGAATTGGTTATTAAGAACATTTTTTTATTTCTTTCCTGTTTCTATTCTCCCACTGGCTTTTTCACTGTTTTTTTTTTACTTCTTGAAAGTTTTCTTATTATTTTGTTTTATCAATGATTTTTTTGCAAATTTTGAATCAAATAAAAAGAAGGAAATGGAGATTTGGAATCGTGGAGATGGATTTTTAAGATATGATATCAAATTTGACACAGAATGGAAGGATTTTAGACTTGTAGTGGATTTGAGGAAGAATATAAAATAAAAAATAAATAAAGTAGAATTACAAGATAGATTCATGTCTTACACCCAAACAAATCACATGCTCATTCTCTCACGAATTGCTCACTGAAAGATTTGATAAGCACATCACATACCAAAGTTCGAAGGAAAACTATTTTTCATAATTTACATTATATATCTCCAAGAGTTCATACATGATTATTTATAAGTGCACAAGACACATGCAAATCAAGAATCAAATAAAATTAAGAGGCATATACTAGAGAGTCACAATAAATCCTCTCATAAAGGATTCCCATCCGAGGTTGCTAGGGGTAATTTCAAGATTGTTTTTGCAAAGATTATTGAGTCTAGGGTGTTTTGCACCAAGATATAGAATTGCATGTTTCCTAAGCATATAGGAAAGTCATCATTTTTTTTAAATCCACCTAAGTACTACCAAGTTAGGAATGTACCTAAACCTATATAAAGGTTCTGATAAGCTGCCAATCTGAGGATGCTTATCCAATGATATTATATTAGCAGTATATTTCAGGTATCAGGTGTATCCCTACAAATTGCAGCATGGTTTGCCTAACAAGCAATAACGTTACAGATTTTCTTTTGGCAATGAGAGAATCTATCAGTTCCAGTGGCCTTCTTGCTTGGATAATCCAAATATAAATTCTCCTACACTAAATAACCAGAATCCAGAAAATGCCACTGACAAAATTTTGCCAAATGATGATAGCAAAATTGAAGAAATTCAATATGAAGTACCAGTTTCCGAGCAACTTTCAGAATGTACTTTTTCCCTACGCCCCCCGCTACTCCAACTTTAATTAATTAATTACCCAAGTCGAGATCCCCTGGTGACTAACTGGAATCTGAACCAGGAACCTCCCGAATAGGAGGGAGGTGTTACTGGCAGGGAAGCCTGCTTTCCCATTCATAATGCTAGTTGCTAATTAGCAACTTCACGAGATGCTCACTTATGCAGTCAAATCCCAAAAACACAAATTTAGTGAATAGATTGGAATATGGAAAAGGGCCAAACTTGCACTAAACTGTCTTGTAGTTAAATAAATCTTCATATGCCTAGTTCTTATCAGACTAATGGAAACATAAAAGGGAACCAACCAGACACAAAAAACAAACAAACAAAATTACAACTAAAATAAACTGAAGATGTGACCAAAGGAAAACCAAGTCCAAATACTGCAAAGGCAAAACAAATCTATTTCAAGAATCATAGAATTAAAGCAACATATAACCCATACCAATATAAGACGTCAAGAGAACCAATTTCATAGTGTAACCTTTTTTTTTTTTTTTTTCTTGTGCAGCATGATAAGAATGCTACTCTTTGTACAAACTTGTTATCACTTCCCTAGTTTAAACATCATAAAATCAACATTGCCTTCCAATAGGTTATGATTCCCTGATTGGTGGGCAAATTAATGGGGAACATAACAATGTCCTATCATTCAAACACATGAAATTGGGCGAAAGAAGGTGAGACATTATAAGACTTGAATAAAAAGAGAAGAAAGAAAAAGTTTGAGCACGAAACATCCATAGCTGCAAAGTTCTTAAAATCTAACAAGCATGTCAGTAATAAAGATAGTTTAATTGTTGTTAGTGATATAACTAATGAAAATTTGAATTTACCCATCAACTAAATAGCAATGTAGATTTAAGAAAAATACCAGGACCTTAACATATGGTTCGCACAAAAAGACGAAGCAACGAAACCACCACTCCGCCAGTTAGGGATGAAAATGGGCATGTCCACGGACTAGTTTTTGGCCCGCCCTAGAAATTTTGAATTGAAAATGAAATTTTTATTTTTCTAATTTAAAATTTTGAATATGATCGGTCAAGAATTAGCCCTTGGACTTGCCCGTTCTCATCCTACTAAGTAGTTTAGCAAGCAGGAAACATAAATTGCTCATTTCATTAGCAAGACAGTACCCAACTACAACAACAACCTAAGATAAACCACCTTCAGTTTCCCCACACAAGCTAAACTATCACAGTACATTTCTTCGTCTCCCGTCATCTCATCAAATATTCAATTCTCTAATCAAACCCAGCCTCATTCCCCCATTTCTCTACCAACCCATCAACAGATACTCCTCAATCGAGGGAACCCAGAACAAGACAAGGTTTCAACAAGAGAATCACTTCAGTGAGGCATTTCAACAAACATGTTGTAAGTGATGCAACCAAAGAAGAAACTGAAGAAAGAGAGTAAAGTAGAAACCTGTAGCGTTCCGTCGAGGCCGCTGAAGCTCATTTTCTCATCAAAGCCTCTTGGGGAATTTCAAGATCCGCAGATAATCTCCGCCATCATCACCGGCAGAGGGGAGGAAGTGCCCCATCGCTGCCACTCCCTCTCGCTCACCACTGTGCCAGATTCGGGTTTGGGTTGGATTTGGACGCCTCCATGGGGGGAACTTCTAAAGGGGCACAAGTTTTTTCCTGGTGAGCCCAGTTAAAGTTCACCTTATATATCAACTTTGCCCTCTAAAAAAAATTTCCATCTTACCCTTCTTTCCTCTCTCGCGCGAACAGAATTGTCCCGTTCGGACTGACAGTCCGAACAGAATTGCCCCGTTCGGACTGACAGTCCGAACGGATCTGGTCTGTTCGGACTGAAAATCCGAACAGATCAGACTTGTTCGGACTTTCAGTCCGAACAAGTCTGGACTGTTCGGACTGTCAGTCCGAACAGCCGAGATCCGTTCGGACTGTCAGTCCGAACGGATCCCCCTGGTTCGGACTGACAGTCCGGACAGGGGCCTGAACTGGTCTGCTACGCCGCCGCTGCATCACCCACTCTATTTATGTAATAAATTGATAAATCATTAGTTATCCAATTTAACGTCACTTTAAGAACTTATATTAACAACTAATTATACAATCTTTCACAAAATATAGTTTATAAAACAAAAAAGATACAATAATTCACTGACACAGTAATACACCGATACATCTCACAATTATAGTGTTTTGACCAAACTATCATATCCGGATAAGATCGACACAACCGAAAATACAAGAGATATACAAAATATTGGTCACAAGTTATATACAACAAAATTACACCAAAATAGAACTTGTCTGCGAAGAGCAAAATTACATTACAACTCAATAACATCTTGTGTAGCAATACATTGATACACTGATATATCGTTTATTGCAATACAATGATACACCGACACACAATGATATACCGATATAATGATACTCCAGATACACAAATACAATGATACTCCTGATACACCGATATAATGATACAGTGATACATGATACTCCAGATACACAAAAACAAACAAGATTTCATACGAATTAAAGAAATAAGATCAAATACAAACGTAGTGTTTATATTAAACGAACAAAAAACGACCTATACGGTTCATTACAAATAAAAGCCATATATTCTACAAATTCATCAAAATGTTTGCAAAATACAATTACACTGGCCACTTGAAGTTCCTTACATCATCCATATCAATACACAACTCATATAATCTAATCACTGTCTCCTTGTCTTCCTCGGGGGTTGACGTCTGTAACGGCCACTTTTCATTGTGTTCATTTCACTTCAAAAAAAAATAAAATAATAATAATAATAATTTAAATATAAAATATATAATGGGGTTGTTGGAGGGAAATCTAAACGGTTGGAGGGATATCAATCTCATCCGAAAAGATTCGTTTGTTAGATCTCAACCAAATAGGTTATATCCTAACCTAAAGATAAATAAGGATCTAAAAATCCGTTCTCACCTCTTTTCTCTTCTGGAACACTGGAAATCTCAGAACGTACGGGAAGAGGAAGAGGAATGCAGGCCAGAAAAGAAAAGGGAAGGGGGAGGCGACTCAATTAAAAGTGAGTTTTTAAACTCACTTAACATGCTATGCTTGTTCTTTATATAGTTCCTATTTTATTTAGATGCATAAATATTAAATCGAAAATAGTCCTCTAATATTTGTTAAAGATTGTCTATGAATTTTGTAAAAAAATAGATCTATGAATTTTACAATCGTGATTGATTAGAACATTCATATTATTTTATTTTAGGCGAAGTATATTTGACAAAGAATAAACTAATAATAAGTTAATTCTATTGACTTCTATGCTGATACGCTTCTTTTAGTAGCTACACAAGCAGATAGATACAACTCACTACTTAGTATTCAAATCGTCGGGTACTGCACTATCTTTTTTTTTTTTCTTGATTTAATGCAAAGTATTCAGCTTTGATTTACTGCTTTGATTGTTCTACTCGTTTCTACCGATCTAATTTCAAACTAGCACACTTCGTACACTTGCTTCTTATAAGACATAGTGCGTAGATTAGTTAAATGACTTTATACTCATAATATTAACTACATTTAATAGTTTTCGTTATTATGCTGCTACGTTGACTTAATTAGCTGTTGAATCAAATTATAAGTTAATTAATAATTCATAAATAATGATCAAATTACTGGCTACTGGCTTCTTCCTCTTCCGCTTCCGCTTCCGCATCTTCTTGTGCTTCTGCTTCCGCATCTGCTTGTGTTTCTTCTTCACCTTCCGCGCCTGCTTGTGCTTCCGCGTCTTCACCTTCCGCGTCTGCTTTCGCATCTTCATCCTCGCTTTTTCCTTTCTGTGTTGTGGTTGTGGGTTGGCAAGACAACTCGGCCGGCGGCCGTCGGCGATGTCGGCTCCATTGATTCCTGCTCGTGCTTCCACTTCCATTTTCCACTTCCACTTCCACTGCCACTTGCATTGTGCTTCTACTTCCACTTCCACTTGCGCATGTACTTCTTCTTCATCTTCTCTTTCCCCTTTCCGTGTTTGGTTGCGGATGGGCAAGGAGACTCGGCAGAGACCATGCGCCGGCGGCAGTCGACGATCGCGACTCCATCGGTGCTGCCGCTGCCCCTTCGGTCGCGGCTAGGCGAGGCGATCCGACCGAAGCCAATGATAGTGGTCGCCGATGTCGACTCCATTGATCCCTGCCGCCGCCTCGTCGGACTTCACCGTCCGCTCCCGGTTTCCACTTGCGCTTGTGCTTCTTCTTCTTCTCCCGCTTCTGCTAGTGCTTTGGCGGTTTCTTCACTTTCCCTTCTCCTCTCTTCGTTGTTGCAGGGGCAAGGGAAACTTTTTGGGAAATTCTCAAAAGGGGAACCTGGTTTTTTTTGGGGGGGGGATTCTAAAACGCACCCACTTCTACGTGAACACCCATTGTCCTATGTTGTAGACCATCTCACGTGGGTGCGCAGTTATAACAACCTCAAATCAAGAATGTTGCAGCCCATGGTTTTGGTTAATTGCTAAGTGAGCACACACTTTTACTTGTGAACACCTCTTTGTGTTGTAAATCTCTTTAACATATGTGCGCACTTAGACCAACCCTAAGTCCAGTGAAATGCTGCATTTGGTTTCGGTGATGACTAAGTGCGCACACACACAGACCTAGAGAGCACTATTTTCCCTATGTTGCAAATCACCTTACTGTGTGTTATGTGGCGCGCATTTAGAACTACCCCGATTTCTTTTTACATGTAACTACTATTGTTATCTGAACCCACAGACATGTTATTTTAAGAGTGATTAAATAAAATCCACACGTTTATATTTTTTTGAAATATGCATATAATCCAGAAAGTTATGTTATAAGTTTTAATTCAAATTTTTATTATATATTGAAAGGAAAAGAAAGATAATACTGATATGAAGTAAGATAAGATACTGTTTAAATGCAAACTGCTACTGTATATGATTGGTGATAGATAATTAACTACTGTAATGTTATACTGTTCCTCAAATGTCACTGTTATTGTTACTGTACCCTGAACTTAATTATTATCACCAATCTACATACTGAACTGAAATTTCTGAAATCACCAATTGATACTAAAATTTGACAGTAAATACCGAACCTGATATACACTGGGGATTTGGGAAAAATTTAGGTCCATATGAATTAGACGGCTGAATGTAACTGTACTGTGCCACTGTTTCCCACTTGTGGGAGGATCGGGATAGGCTCCGATCAATTACTGCGCCACTGTTTCCCATTGTTGGGAGGATCAGGATAGGCTCCGATCAACTACTGTTCCGTTTTCCCGGGGGTAGACAGGGATGCGTTCAGCTCAGCTATATTCATATTTTCTTGAATTTTCAAATACCATAACTAAAAGACATTAACTGTAAAAATTTAAAAGATATCGATTAAAATAATAGTAATGATAAGTATAAATACGTAAAACCTTCTGCCCTTCATTTGCATGATTGTTCCTGACATTGAGATATTATTATTCATTATTTTTTTGTTGTTCTTTATTATTTAATATTGGATCGCTTTGCTGACGATCCTGGTTATGCATGACCAGATGCAGACTTCTATCAAGAAGTAGACCCACCAATGGCAGAACAAGATATGTGGTACTTTCAGGAATAAGCAGATCTGCAGGAGTGATTACTTCCTTTTGTTAGCTGCTTTCTTTTTAGAGAAATGTAATAAGTGCACATGACGCTATATTTAGTTTCATATGAGACAGTCCCTTTCTTTTCAGAAAGAATTTATCTATGGTGACATTGCAGATTTTGTTTGAAGGAATTTATTATCTCTTTATTTTTTTAAAAAAAAAATATTCATTTATCTCTGTATGTCATTCATATTAAATTACAATAGCGACTGTAATATTTTGTTTGAGACTCGTTGAGTTATCATTTGACGCCGAACGTTCCAGCTTTCCACACTACTGGAAGTGGGGCGTTACAGGTGGTATCAGAGCCCGGGTTATTTAAATCTGTTCAAGTGATTTGAACAAACTTGAATATCATTACAGTCAGCAAAATGTATATGTATATAATAATAGTTTAATTTTGTTAAAGTAGTTAAGGTTCGATACGACTATACACATATATGCGTAAATATGATTTTCTACATATATCTATTTACTTTTATTATGTTTATTTAAGTAATACTTACGTTATTTTGTTCCTCAGAAGGATGGCTCGTCAGGCTAATAGGAATGGGGGAAATTCCGGTTCGACCTCAAACTCCGTTGATACCAATGAAATGTTGGGACTGCTTAGCAAGATAGTCGACGCGCAACAACAGCAAGCCGAAGCCTTTCTAGCGGGAGTGATGGCAGCCCTAAATCGTGTGGCGGAACCGAGGGACCAGCGTCCAGGAGGGATATCTGATTTCAGACGTCTTCATCCAGCAACTTTCTCAGGAACAGTAGGAGGCTTGGAGGCTGAACAGTGGCTCATGCAAATGGAAGACTTATTAAGAGCTGCTCGGATTCCTGAGGCCGACAAAGTAAATGTCGTCAAAATTCAATTGACAAATATTGCAAGGGCTTGGTGGCAAACAGAGGAGAGCAGACTATCCCAACCAATCTCGTGGGAAGCTTTCACAACGAGCTTCCTTGCAAGGTTCTTTCCGAGAACAGCCAGGAGGGAAATGGAGCACAAATTCATTAACTTGAGGCAGACCGGGATGACAGTAGAGGAGTATGCATCAGAGTTTGTCCATCTGAGTCGATTTGCGCCGTACATGGTGTCAAATGAGGCAGATCGTGCTCATCGTTTCCAACAGGGATTAAGGATAGATATCCAGAAATATTTAGTAACCTCCAGAATAGAGACCTATGCTGAGGTTATTGATGCAGCTCAGGATGTAGAGCAAGTAATAAATAAGGAGAGGAGGATTCATTCTTCTGCGCCCAAGAGGTCGGCCAGTCAAATGTTGGGTGGAACTTCAGCTAAGAGTGCGGAGAAGCGGCTGGTTACTTCTTCGCAACAGAAGGTCACTTGCACACATTGCCAGAGGCCAGGACACACTATTAAGGAGTGTCGGTATGCCAACAACTTATGTCTAGCATGTGGATCGAGTGAACACAGGATCAGAAATTGCCCACGAAGGAGCAACAAGGGGCCAATGCCTCGTCTTCCAGCACCCCAACAACAACAACCACCCAAGGATCAAATCAGCAGTCAGAATATGCGACCACTTCCACCTCAAAACAAAATTTACGAGCGGGCCAAGAAGAATATGACAGTGGATAAAGGACGTGGGTAGGCATATAATCTAACTGCGGAGCAAGCGGAGAAGTCAGATGATGTGGTGACAGGTATGATTCTAGTATATTATGTACCTGCATCCATTTTATTTGACTCAGGAGCATCACATTGCTTTATTTCTTCTACATTTGTGACACGACATGCCATACCTTGTGGAAACCTGAACATTAGATGGAGAATAAGTACGGGTAATGGGAGTATTGATTCTACTCAAATGTGTAGAATGTGTCCTGTAGTGATTTGTAAAAGGGAATTTTATGCTAATTTCCTGGTTGTTGATACTCACGGATTCGATGTGATACTGAGAATGGATTGGTTAAGTACCTTCCATGCAATTATTGATTGTCGGAGGAGGAGCGTTGTCTTCAAGATACCGAATCACCTGGAGTTCGAATTCATCGGGCGCAGTAGTACCAAGGAGCCAGCAGAATTCAGAGCTCAACCTAAGGAGGGAGTAATAATCCAAATGGGTGTCATACCGGCGGACATCCCAGTGTTGTCGGAGTTCTTAGATATCTTCGAGGATTTCTCAGGACTACCACCAGACAGGATAGTGGAGTTCGCCATCGAGCTTCTTCCTGGTACCACACCAATCTCTCAAGCACCATATCGAATGGGTCCAGCAGAGCTAAAGGAAGTTAAGGTACAATTAGACGAGTTGGAAGCTAAAGGTTTTATTAGACCAAGTACTTCCCCTTGGGGTGCACCAGTACTTTTGACTGGGAAGAAAGATGGAGGCAAAAGATTATGCATTGATTATAGAGGATTGAATAGGGTCACTATCAAGAATCGGTATCCACTACCGAGAATTGATGATTTGTTTGATCAACTTGGCGGTGCTAAGGTATTTTTCAAGTTGGACCTTAAGTCTGGATATCACCAAGTGAAAGTGAAGGAGTCAGACATTCCTAAAATAGCATTTCGAACTCGATATGGGCATTTTGAATTCTTAGTGATGTCATTCGGAGTAACAAATGCACCTGCAATTTTTATGAACTTAATGAATCGAATTTTCCTTCCATATTTGGATAAATTCGTTGTGGTGTTCATAGATGACATATTGGTGTATTCTAAGACCCAAGAGGATCACACTAAGCATTTAAGGATAGTCTTGGAGACGCTAAGGAAAGAGAAATTGTATGGGAAGCTCAGCAAATGTGAATTTTGGCTGAAGAGTGTTTCATTTTTGGGACACATTATTTCTCAAAAGGAATCTCTGTTGATCCTGGCAAGGTTTCAGCAGTGAAGGATTGGCCGATTCCGAAAAATATTTCAGAAGTGAGGAGCTTTCTGGGATTGGCAGGTTATTATCGAAAGTTCGTTCAGAACTTTTCTAAGATTGCAGGGCCTCTAACCAAACTCCTGAGGAAATGAGAGAAGTACGACTGGACAGTTGAATGTGATGCAGCTTTCAATGAGTTAAAAAGGAGGCTCACAATAACACCAGTATTAGCCGTTCCGGAAGGGACCGAAGGAATGGTTGTGTACAGTGATGCGTCCGGCAAAGGGCTAGGTTGTGTGTTGATGCAAAGGGGACGGGTCATAACTTATGCTTCTAGACAATTGAGGCCACATGAGAAAAACTATCCCACACATGATTTGGAGCTTGCAGCTGTGATTTTTGCATTGAAGATTTGGAGACACTACTTGTTGGGTAGTAGAGTAGAGATTTATACAGACCATAAGAGCCTTACGTATATCTTCACACAGAAAGAACTTAATATGAGACAGAGAAGGTGGCTTGAATTGATGGCAGATTATGACATCAACTTGCAGTACCATCCGGATAAGATCAATGTGGTACCAGATGCTTTAAGCAGGAAGCCAATGACAATGGTTCTAACTCAGCAAAAAGAGCTACTTGAAGAGATTATAAAGTTAGAATTAGAAATTTTCTTACCTGGTGCTGAGGCTCAAATGCTGGCTTTGCAACTTCAACCTTCATTGGTAGATAAAATTAAAGAAGCTCAGAAAGATGATCCTAAGTTGCAAAGATTTCAAAGACAAGTAGAAGAAGGATGGAGAACAGATTTATGTATTCACGCAGATGGGTTTCTTCGATTTGGCAACAGGTTGTGTGTGCCCAAAGGAGAAATTCGGCAGGAAGTATTATCAGAGGCTCATAGTTCAGTCTATTCAGTCCACCTCGGAGGAACAAAGATGTATCAAGACATGAAGCAATATTTTTGGTGGCATGGAATGAAGCGTGAAATCGCCAAGTTTGTATCCAAATGCTTGACTTGTCAACAAGTTAAAGCAGAGCATCAAAGAATGCCGGGACTCCTTCAACCTCTACCCATACCTGAATGGAAATGGGAAAGAGTTACTATGGATTTTGTTACCGCATTGCCACGTAGTCCCAAGGGTAATAATGCAATCTGGGTGATTGTGGACCGCCTTACTAAAGTAGCGCATTTCATACCAATTCGTGTAGGACAGTCTACCGAAATGTTGGCAGAGAAGTATATGCGTGAAGTGGTAAAATTACATGGTGTGCCAGTCAGTATTGTATCGGATCGAGATGCTCGGTTCACCTCTCAGTTTTGGAAGAAATTGCAAGATAGTCTAGGGTCAAAATTAGAATTTAGCACAGCATATCATCCAGAAACAGATGGTCAATCAGAAAGGACTATCCAGACATTGGAGGATATGTTGAGGGCCTGTATGCTTGACTTCGGGGGCTCATGGGAGGATTAGCTGCATCTAGTGGAATTCGCCTACAATAATGCTACCAAGCAAGCATCAAGATGGCACCATTTGAGGCTCTGTATGGAAAGAAATGTAGGTCTCCGTTATATTGGGATGATATTGGAGAACGAAAACTGCTTGGACCAGAGATAATTACCCAGGCAGTAGATAAAACTAACTTAATACGGCAACATCTGAGAGCAGCCCAAGATCGACAGAAGAACTGGGCAGACCAACGGCGACGGTTTCTGGAATTTCAAGTTGGGGACTCAGTTTTCTTGAAGGTGTCGCCCACACGTGGAGTCATTCGCTTTGGCAATCGTGGGAAGTTCAGCCCAAGATTTATCGGACCCTTCCAAATCTTGGAACGGATAGGCAAAGTCTCCTATTGCCTGGCACTACCATCTACACTGGAGCAAGTACATAACGTTTTTCACGTCTCCCAATTAAAACGATATATTCATGATGAAAAGCATATCGTGGACTATTCAGAACTGGAAGTTGGACCAGACCTCTCCTATCCAGAAGAACCAGTCTCCATACTTGACTGAATGGAGAAGACTTTGAAGAACAAAGTAATTCCACTTGTGTTGATTTCTTGGAATCGACATTCTAATCGGGAAGCAACCTGGGAGCGAGAGGAAGACATTCAAGAGCGTTTTCCACACTTATTTGAATAAAGGTATAACCCCTCTCCATCATTTAAGTTTAAAGAAATTTCGAGGACGAAATTTTTCTTAAGGGGGGTAGAATGTAACGGTCACTTTTCATTGTGTTCATTTCACTTCAAAAAATAATAATAATAATAATTTAAATATAAAATATATAATGGGGTTGTTGGAGGGAAATCTAAACGGTTGGAGGGATATCAATCTCATCCGAAAAGATTCGTTTGTTGGATCTCAACCAAATAGGTTATATCCTAACCTAAAGATAAATAAGGATCTAAAAATCCGTTCTCACCTCTCTTCTCTTCTAGAACGCTGGAAATCTCAGGACGTACGGAAAGAGGAAGAGGAACGCAGGTCAGAAAAGAAAAGGAAAGGGGGAGGCAACTCAATTAAAAGTGAGTTTTTAAACTCACTTAACATGCTATGCTTGTTCTTTATATAGTTCATATTTTATTTAGATGCATAAATATTAAATCAAAAATAGTCCTCTAATATTTGTTAAAGATTGTCTATGAATTTTGTAAAAAAATAGATCTATGAATTTTACAATCGTGATTGATTAGAATATTCATATTATTTTATTTTAGGCGAAGTATATTTGACAAAGAATAAACTAATAATAAGTTAATTCTATTGACTTCTATGCTGATACGCCTCTTTTAGTAGCTACACAAGCAGGTAGATACAACTCACTACTTAGTATTCAAATTGTCGGGTACTGCACTATCCTTTTTTTTTCTTGATTTAATGCAAAGTATTCAGCTTCGGTTTACTGCTTTGATTGTTCTACTCGTTTCTACCGATCTAATTTCAAACTAGCACACTTCGTACACTTGCTTCTTATAAGACATAGTGCGTAGATTAGTTAAATGACTTTATACTCATAGTATTAGCCACATTTAATGGTTTTCGTTATTATGCTGCTACGTTGACTTAATTAGCTGTTGAATCAAATTATAAGTTAATTAATAATTCATAAATAACGATCAAATTACTGGCTACTGGCTTCTTCCGCTTCCGCTTCCGCATCTTCTTGTGCTTCTTCTTCCGCTTCCGCTTCCGCTTCCGCATCTGCTTGTGTTTCTTCTTCACCTTCCGCGCCTGCTTGTGCTTCCGCGTCTTCACCTTCCGCGTCTGCTTTCGCGTCTTCATCCTCGCTTTTTCCTTTCTGTGTTGTGGTTGCAGGTTGGCAAGACAACTCGGCCGGCGGCCGTCGGTGATGTCGGCTCCATTGATTCCTGCTCGCGCTTCCACTTCCGTTTTCCACTTCCACTTCCACTGCCACTTGCATTGTGCTTCTACTTCCACTTCCACTTCCACTTGCGCATGTACTTCTTCTTCATCTTCTCTTTCCCCTTTCCGTGTTCGGTTGCGGATGGGCAAGGAGACTCGGCAGAGACCATGCGCCGGCGGCAGTCGACGATCGCGACTCCATCGGTGCTGCCGCTGCCCCCGTCGGTTGCGGCTAGGCAAGGCGATCCGACCGAAATCAACGATAGTGGTCGCCGATGTCGACTCCATTGATCCCTGCCACCGCCTCGTCGGACTTCACAGTCCGCTCCTGTTTTCCACTTGTGCTTGTGCTTCTACTTCTTCTCCCGCTTCTGCTAGTGCTTTGGCGGTTTCTTCACTTTCCCTTCTCCTCTCTTCGTTGTTGCAGGGGCAAGGGAAACTTTTTGGGAAATTCTCAAAAGGGGAACCTGGTTTTTTTGGGGGCGGGGATTCTAAAACGCACCCACTTCTATGTGAACACCCATTTTCCTATGTTGTAGACCATCTCATGTGGGTGCGCAGTTATAACAACCTCAAATCAAGAATGCTGCAGCCCATGGTTTTGGTTAATTACTAAGTGAGCACACACTTTTACTTGTGAACACCTCTTTGTGTTGTAAATCTCTTTAACATGTGTGCGCACTTAGGCCAACCCTAAGTCCAGTGAAATGATGCATTTGGTTTCGATGATGACTAAGTGCGCACACACACAGACCTAGAGAGCACTATTTTCCCTATGTTGCAAATCACCTTACTGTGTGTTATGTGGCGCGCATTTAGAACTACCCCGATTTCTTTTTACATGTAACTACTATTGTTATCTGAACCCACAGACATGTTATTTTAAGAGTGATTAAATAAAATCCACACGTTTATATTTTTTTGAAATATGCATATAATCCAGAAAGTTATGTTATAAGTTTTAATTCAAATTTTTATTATATATTGAAAGGAAAAGAAAGATAACACTGATATAAAGTAAGATAAGACACTGTTTAAATGCAAACTGCTACTGTATATGATTGGTGATAGATAATTAACCACTGTAATATTATACTGTTCCTCAAATGTCACTGTTATTGTTACTGTACCCTGAACTTAATTATTATCACCAATCTACATACTGAACTGAAATTTCTGAAATCACCATTTGATACTAAAATTTGACAGTTAATACCGAACCTGATATACACTGGGGATTTGGGGAAAATTTATCTGCTATCTACTAACACTTGTTCTTTAGGATTCATAATGATCACATCATCAAACCGTTACTTTTTTCACGTACACATATATCTATAATACTATAATAATACGCCGTTCCTTTTCCTACATTCTAGTCGTTTGGTTTAATCTGCTGGGTCTCAAAACTGAGGAAGGAGGGTTGCCACGATCACAGATCTGTACTTCTTCGAGCATCACTAAAAAGTGGGCCATCACTGGTGACCTTTCTACAATTGTTTATATTTCTTTTATTTGGGTACTACTTTATCTTTATTTTTCTAATTCTTTTGATGTACTTGTATGTAGCAGTATGTCTTATCCTATGATCAACTCTTTTATATAAATAAAGATTATTTTAGTCATCTACATGTTATTTGTTTATCTGAATGCAACAGTAATTATACTTCTTTCGTTGTTATATGCATGTGAGGTCTAAATTGATAAAAACACTCCATTTTTCAGAAGCAAATGAAAACAAGACGTGACAGAGTGATATGATTTAGGTGGAAAACTATAGGACTACTGCCATATTAGAATATGTCTGTAACTAATTTTTGATATCTATCCTTCATCTTGAGCTCACTTGATCATATATCTTATTTCTTGAATATTGTACTTGTCCATCCCGTTCAACTATTATATCTATGATCCTCCTATTAATTCCTATATCTGTTCTTCTTCAAATAGATGAATGGTCGTGATCTAACAAAGGATAAGTCAAGTGATGAGGTTGCATGACTCAGGGACCTGGTCATAAGATTTGACCAGACTTAACAGTCAATTGCAGTTGTTTGGAGAAATTGGTGAGACACCACATGTTCAGGACAGGCCAGAGATAGTATTTGATTTCCAAAAATTACAGCTAATAAGATTCTCAGGATGAAGGGACTATCAGAGACAGAATAACGGAGTGTGGATATGCAAAGTCTCTTGAAGAAAACAAAGACACCGAAGGGGGACAGGGAGGAAATAGTATGTATACAACTGATGATGTGGTAAGATATGGTGGTTGGCTAACGGACAAGATTATATTACTAGGCATGTGCCCCTTTCTTGAGATTCATAGCGACATTACGTCACGTGACTATCTAGCTCCTTGTAGGGTCACGGCGGTTTCGTAGTTAGCAAAATGATAAAAAGGATCAGTGATGCCATCATACTTTTGCCCATACTAGTGAGCTTACATTGAAACTCTTTCTAGAGTATGGCACTGTAGAGAGGTTCAAGATAGCAACAAATGTTCTTTGGGGGTGTTTGGCATTCTTCTGATAGAAAGAAGAGGTTTTATCATCTTGGACGTCACACTTTCGCTTGATCTACGAGATCGGGAACTTAGGGGTTGATCTTGTTGTCTCCCTAGCATTTTCTTAGGACCTCTACCCTTGAAACGTTCCACCAAGTAGATTGTGTTTCTTGGAGCGTCTAGGTGAATTCTCTCATCTAGTCCATTAAGAATTGGAGTTGTACCTAAGTGGCCGAGGCATCCGGATTCGGTCTTTGTACGGTATTTGTCACTTGCACTAACTTATCCTAAGGTTGTGTTTGGGTGTCGAAAATTAAGTATTTTAGGGTGCTTTAAAGTGTGTGTTTTTGAGTGTTTTGATGGTATTTATTTTGGAGTATTCTGATCATGAGTTTTGAGCTATTCAAACTTATACTTAGGAGTTTAGTTTTTCATAGATTTTCGTAAGTTTCATAAATAGGTAAAATACAAATATACCCAATTAGAAAAAGAAAAGTACATGTGAAAGAATTGGAACAAGAAAGACTATTTTTGGATAAATAATTCAATTTGGAGTGTTCTAAAAAACACTTAAAACACCAATCTAGGTGTTTTAAGGTGTTCTAAGAACAATTCTAAACACTAATAAAAAAAAACTCACAAGTAAGTTTTATTATGAACACTTCATAAAATATCCCCTCCCAAAATACTCCAAAATACTTCAAAACTAATCCCCCAAGCATAACCTAAGAGAATTATTGTTTAGGTTTCCTTTGGAGCATGTTTTTGCCATAGGTGGTGTCCTTTTCCCACACACAACGCCAATTGTTAATGCCAATTTTATTTGCTAAGATGGCAAATCAAATTTGAGCACCACATAAAGTTTGGGCTCAAAATCAGGTCCTGAGTTAAGCCAAGCTCAAAAAATCATTTCTGACTTCGAATAACCTACAGGGAGATTATTATATAATAAAAGAGTTGAACATAAATAAAATACATATATGAAAATGTAATAAGGTTCGGCCAAGAAGGAATTCCAGATCTATGTCTTCGTTGAAGAATGGTCATTTTGGCATATGTTGTATACTAAATCAGGATTAGGATTACTCAATGACTCTCTTTTCTCTCTTGTTTCAAACATCGATAGATAAAATGGAAAGAGGTGATTGAATTTTGAGTCCCCCTTTCCTCATAAAGGAGGGGTGTATTTCTACTTATTTTCTAATAGAGCCATAATTGAAATCCAATGCAGTCTCTTGTTATGAGATAGATTTTGTTGCCTTATAAGAGGTGTTTCCTTATTATAATTAAATTCAGTTTTCTTGTCTCAGAGAGATCCTAGTCAACAAAGGATCCTCAAATCCTATGGGCTTCATAGGCTTTCTAGATTCTCGCTTGATGGGCTCTCTTCGCATGGGCTTTGGCTGATTAATTTATGAATCACCACTATGCAAACTGACCACTACTACTTAAGAGATAATTATATTTTCTTATTATTTATGCAATTTTAGTGATAAGTCAAATTAATATTCGTAATTGAGAAGATAGAACTTTTAACTAAATAATCAAAAATATATTTGATAAATTTTGTTGATGCATCTAGTTGTCTTGTACTCTTTAGGAGCTGTTTGGACACTTTTAAGTAGCATTGCATGTTGCAACTTGTATTACTATACTTGAAGTTGCAGTAATAAGGATTATTGCTACTTATATTACTGTATTTGGATTGGGAATTAAAAATGGTAACTAGAGTTACAAAAATATTGAAATTTTATTTTATTTTTAAATTTTTGAGAACTATGAGAACCATCATATTTATCAATACTATAATCGTTGTTAACAAAAGTAGAGTAAGAGTGTCATATGCACTCTTTTTTGCAAATGAAGTTAATACACGTGCATAATTGGTTATAACTTTAGTTGCAAAATTTTACAATTACAGTCTAGCCATTTAATTAGTAAAATCTCAACGTGCAGCAATTGCAATTGGAAACCACCCCAATTACTAATTGCCAAACACTTCCTCACTCCTCTAACGAAAAAAAGAACTATATGTGAGCAAGCAACAAAAAGCAATCCCAATAGTTTTTTTTTTTCAAATTCCTTTAAAATCATTATCTCCAACTCCTTAATTTTTTAGGATCAAATTTCTTAGACTGAAGTTTATTTGTCATTCAATTAAGTGAAATTTAACATGTAATATTAACAAAAAATCATTAATTCTGTATTCTTGATAGATAACCAAATCAAAATTAAAACCTAAGAAATTGACTATGGGGAACTCTAGGAGGTTGAGATCATAATTCAATAAAATATTTTCAAAAAAAAATACTGAAGCTTTTAGAAATTGACTATAGCATGTAACTTACATGAGCTGTCAACTCATTTCCACTATCTCCATTTTTTTTCAAAATTTTCTTTTGAATTATGATTTCAATTTTCTAAGGTTCACTCATACCAAATTACTTGGATTTTAAATTTGATTTGGTTTTCCATAAAGTAGGCATAAAAACGGTTTTTTATGAATACAATATCTTATATCCACTTGATAAGAAGATAAATAAGTTCCAATATCTATAAAATTTGATTCTAAAGAAACTAAAGAGGTGTTAATCATGATCTTAAAAAAATTGAGAGAAATAATAGAATTATTAACTTTTCATTCATAACTCATGTAACCTATCTAAGCTAGTGATTCATATACAATAATATATATATATATATATATATATATATATATATATATATATATATATATATATATATATATATATATATATATATATATATATATATATATATATATATATATATTGGTGTCACTCAAAGAGGGATTAAGAGAGTTCTTTTATTTGTTATTTTAAGTGGCGTCACATGTAATAATTGTATTGGGCTATCTAAGCGGCGGTGAAGGAACTCTCTTCACCGCTGGTGAATTTTCCGTTTTCTCTCTCTCTCTCTCTACATATATATATATATATATATATATATATATATATATATATATATATATATATATATATATATAAAAGAATTGTTTCTAAATGTGAAAAATTAATGAAAAATAAATGAAAATTATTGATACACTAGAACAATTTAACTGCTCAAAGCAAAACATATTATAACCATAAAAAGTATGTGATCTCCGGAGGCGTACTAGAGTCAAGAATGATGAAGATTGAAATCCAACAATAATTTAGAGGCCAAATAAAAATTAGTTTAAATCATGCCAAATGGGTCATTAGAAGACAGCTGGCAGGAAACGTTACAAGTCTAGAAGTTAAAGTAAGTTCGAAGGCTCAAAATTTTATGGAGCCAACGGTGCTCAAAATTTCTTATTATTATGCTTGTCTTCTTTAAATCATTATTATTGTGCCTAAACAATAAAACTTTCATATCAAACTCATCAAGAAGAAAGTTTTGACACCGCCAAAATTTTCTTACTACGCCCAAAGGTACGCACCTACAGGATAAATTCTCTCCTCCTGCACCCTCGAAACTCATCAGCAATCTTGCTGTGATTATAGTGAGAGCTTTCAAAGGGAGTTTCTAAATGAGCACACTACCTTTTCTAGTAAACCCACTATTTAGTGTATTTTTAATCCTAACGATCCTTAAAAAGTAGGCTCTCAAGGAAAAATGGTGTGCTCCTTTGGAAACTCCCCTTTCATATTAAGCTATTAAGAAAGAAGTTATGCTACGTTAACACTACACCTCTAGTAAGCGAGCCTCATCTTTTCTTTCTCACAATCTCCATGTCAGGATCATTGTCGGATCGTCAACGGATCCGGAAAATCTCTTCGATCAGGTTTGAAATCAAAGATGCAACATTTCCTCGTATCCTTGTAAGTTTCTTATTTCTACAAGAAACTTGTAATCAAAACCATCCGAGTGTTCAAGTTCTCCAAAAAAAAAAAAATTATAAAAAAAAAAAAATCCAAACTTGAGCCTATTCAGACCCACAGTGATGATGTCATCCCCACTCTCAAACCAATTATAAAAACGCGTTTGGGATGATAATGGTGCCAAATTCACGACGACGGTTGGGATTGCTATTCTACGACCCAAATAGTACGGGTGACCATATCAAATTCGAAGGGAATTTCTAAATTAGCACATCCCTAATGATTGCGAGCACCCCATTAAGATGCACGTATTTACAATTTTGTTATTTTTCTAGTTCGATAAATTTACAATTTTGTTATTTTTCTAGTTCGATAAATTTGCGTTTATCCTCGTTCCAAAACCCTCTTTCTCAATCACCCCTTATAAAACCTCTCACCTAAAGGATTAAACCCATAATTTCTAAAGGAAATCTCTTGTTTCCTTCTAATTTTTTTTCTTTAAAGTTATAGTAGATCTTTCACGAGATCTCAAGGTGTTATTTGGTCCAAATCCTAAAAAAAAAAAAAAATTCAAGTTGGAAGATAGTCGGTGGAAAAAGTTATTTGCATTCAAGGTTAAATCCGGACAGTTAATTGTTTGATCCAAATTTAAATCCAGCCAGGAATGATATGAAATTATAAACTTAACAAGGGTAAAGGAGAAAAATTAAGTGAAATTATAAACTTCACAGGGTAGATGGGAAAATTTTGGTGTATTCACAAGAAAATTTGCTCTCTTCCCGAAATAATGGGCGGGCCATTGAGAGAAGTGTGCTCACTAAGAGGTGTGCTCCTTTAGAAATTTCCAATTCGAAACAAGTAGCGTTACATGTAAAATTACTATTATATTTTACATCCAACACTACAACTATTGGGGGGAGTTTCTAAAGGAGAGTGCATTTTTATTCCGGACTTTTAGTCCGGATCATTACAAAGTGGGCTTACTAAGAAAAATGGCGTGCTCCTTTGGAAACTCCCCTATTGGGGAGTTTCTAGAGAGGTGTGCCCATTTTTCCTAGTGAGCTCACTTAAAAACTTTTTTCATATTACAAGTTGGCTATCATTTTTTTTAGACTGAAATATTCATATTTTCAATCTCTCTTCTCCTACTCTTTTCAAACTGTAGTTCAGTTAACAAAAAAAAAAAAAAATGTCCGGACTGACTGTCCGGATGGTCCAATATCCGTCCGGACTAAAAGTCCGGACAGTGGACTATTGTCCGGACTTCCAGTCCAGACGAATTTTTTTTTTTTTGTCCAGACTGCCAGTCTGGACAGTAGTCCACTGTCCGGACCTCCAGTTTGGATAGTTAGAATTTTGTCTGGGGTGTACACCTCGAACAGAAGATAAGAGCCAAAAATATGAGTAACAACTTTTGTTAGAACAGGAATTGAAGTAGCAAATATGACTAATAACTTTTGTTGACTATAATACCATGAACCAAAGGAATAAATTCAAATTTTTTAATAATAAAATGAAATTAAAAGGTCAATTCAATAGTATCCAGTGTGTGGGAACAATTACAATATAGTGCAACAAGTACAAAAAATTCATTCATATCTGAAATTTGTACATAAAGTTTAGCTCTTTCCAACTACAGATTTCATCAATAACATATAAGTACAAAATTCAAATTCAAACAATGAGAATTATGAACAAATCAGCTCATAATTTGAAACAATATTACATAAAAAAATATACAAATTTTCGTTTGCAGCAAATAGTTCTCGAACAACCATCTAAAACACATTGTTTTCGAGTACAACCCTTTCAAATTACTACCCAAAATAAAAAAATAATTAAATCTAATGTCTCCAAGTCTTGAAACTTTTGAAGAGTATTAATTCAACCAGTCCTCCATTAATCAATTGTACTTCTTTTTCTAAATCTAGTTTATTAATGTTTACTCTTTCGTAAGACTATTCAGTAACAGGAGATTTTGTTAATATCAATATTAAATGGATACACAAACATTTAGCACGCAAGTGGAAAATAAGACAAAATCAACAAATCATTATGGGCTATATTGAAACTAAAAGTTTTATAAAACTCATTTGATAACTAACAACATAAAATTTAAATATACAAATGGAGTTGTCAAAAGTTAATTTAATCATATCAAACATCGGAATCAGACTCTAACCCCTGATACACATAATCTACTACCAACTTGAATAAAACAGAATAATAAATAACAAATACTAAACAATACTTTTAATTCATACATAAACTTAACATTTTCACACAAAATAGTCTCTGGGCCAACTTCTAAACTTAACATTTATTCCTTTACAAAAGACAAGTCTCAACATCAACGTATTTTCAAACTCTTACCAATATAGACACGTATGTAATTAACCTCAAACGGAACGCGATCTTGATACAGGTCTCTTAACATCTAACATATAACAATGAGAAATATATCCAATACTATACTGATACCAATACCAAACAGTTTAGCTAATATTACCTTGGAGTCTTCCCTCACAGTAATTCTTTTTCTACTTAAACCATGTAACTGTTTACACTTAGAATTTATGGCATTCATACATGCAAATAGAATTTTCAATGAGGCTACCAACTACCTGCTTTCTGTTTTGAATTTATATCGTCATTTAACTTGTTTTGCTTTGTAATCTTCAAACTGTACAAGCATTCTAACTCTAAAATCTCTCCATCACACATCGCATACGAGCCAGTATCTTTTCTTAGCTTTCCAATTGCCAAATGTATATAATTATACTCATAATTGGACGCATTTTTATATTCAAATATATCAAACATATTTTTTTTTTAAAAAAAATTCTCAAGGCAAGGTTGGTTTTTTATTTTTCTCCAAAATCATTTCAATTAATTTTTCACTAAAAAAAAACTTACAAAATGAGGAAGATGATTTCACCCATCTCGACTCAAGAAATGACAGCGTCAGCGGGCGACTGACATTGGCTGGATTAACTATGACGACAAGCAACCGGGAGAGAAGAGAGGTTGGGTGAAATTAGGTTTAGAGAAGAGAAGAGAAAGAGGAAGGATATTGTCTATAGGATTAGGAAAGGTGAGAGAGAGAAGAAAAGGAGGAGTTTGAATTTTTGGTGAGAGAAGTTTGCCGGTCCTAGACTTGGAGAGGGAGGGGAGAGAAGGAAGTAAACTGGCGAAGGGAGATGAAGTGTAGATAGTTTTGGATTTTTTTGGTGTGCTCAGTAGAAAAACCTCTCTCTTTTGAATTTCCAAAGAGAGGGTGGGCTCAATCGGAAAAATGGTGTGCCCAGTTAAAGGAACTCCCCCTCTCTCTAGAAACTCCCCCTTATTGGGTGTCCAGGTGTATTGGGAACTTCTAAAGGGGCACAACTTTTTTCCTAGTGAGCCCAGTTAATATCGCCCATTTACCCTTTAAAAAAAATTCCCATTTTGCCCTTCCTCCTTCTCCGCTTCGTCTAGGCTCCTGCTCCGTTCGGACTGATAGTCCGAACAGGGCCCCCCGTTCGGACTGAGAGTCCGAACGGGTCCGAACGAGCCAGTCCTGTTCGGACTAACAGTCCGAACAGATCTCCCATGTTCGCACTGTCAGTCCGGACAGGAGTTTGACCCGATCTGCTACTCCGGATACCTCACCCACTCTATTTATGTAATAATCTGATATATCATTAGTTTATCTAATTTAACTTCACTTTACAGACTTATATTAACAAATAATTATACATTATTACAAAAATATAGTAAAGGAAGCAAAAAGATACAATGATACACTGATACACCGACACAATGATTCACTAATACACCGATACAATAATATACGGATAAACTGATTCATCGATTCGCCGATACAATGATACACTAATACACCGATATACCGATACAATGATACATTGATACATCGATATACCGATACAATGATATATTGATACACCGATACAATGATAATCCTGATACACAAATACAATGATACTCCTGATACACCGATATAACGATACAATGATACAGTGATACACCAATACAATGATACAACGATACAATAACTGATACAATGATATAGTGAAGATTATAAATGAGGTCCCCTATGTATAAAACAAATAAGATCTCATATAAATTAAAGAAATAAGATCAAATACAAACGTAGTGTATATACTCCTCGAACAAAAACAAATAATAGGGTTCATTACAAACAAAAACCATATATTCTACAAATTCTTCAAAATGTTTGAAAAAAACAATTACGCCGGCCACTTGAAGTTCCTTACAACATCCATATCAATACTGGATTGATCAAGAGTGGATTGATCAACTGGACCGCGGTAATTTGACTCATGAAGATAATCTTGCTCCTGCATCAATATTTTCTTCATATGGTTTTGCACTTTCATTTCTTATCAAATTAGGAGTTTGTACGTTAAATTCAGGATCTACATCAACTTCGATTTCTCACTCTCGTATCGGGCGACAGATTTGTGGTCGAAATGCTACTTTCTTCCTCCTTAACGAGGCAGTTGGTCGTACGCGAGAAGATTCCGCCAGATCCATCTATGGAATACAAAGATATTTCATTTTTAGATGTTATTTTTCATAACACTAAGTTCTGTACATGTAAATATGAACATACAAAGTAAAATTTGCTACAAATATCATTTTTTTGTCTAATTTTTTTCCCTACAAGATAGTATAATATTAAATTTTAAAGACACTAAAACCGTATTTTGCAACTTAATCAACCATTAGGACAATACTATCAAACTTCATAATTAACTAATAAATTTTAATACTAACGTTCATGATTATAAAAAATAACTAAATTTCGCATATTTTAAAATTGGAATTACAATATTAAATTTTTTTAATAATTACAATCTAAATATTAATAATTAAAATTAACAAAAAAATGCTACAACTAAACTTGCTACCTCATCCCCTCTTCCTCCTCCCAAACCCAACAAAATCACCAAACCCTAATATTCAAGAGTTGTTTAAACCAAAAATAATAAAAACTAAATTTTACAATAAATATTACTAAATTAGGAAAACTCACCTAGTAATGACGGGAAGGCAGCGGCGGGAGAAACAACGGCGGCGGCGGCGGTGGGACCTCGGCGGAAGCTCGGCGGCGGCGGCGGGAGGGAGGTCTACGAATGGGAGAGAGAAAGAGAGAGAGAGAGAGATTTCGAAGGAGAAATGAGGAGAGAAAGTATGAAGAGGATGAGTAGAAGTGGGAGAGAAAGAGTGAGTTTGGGTTAGGTTTGGAGGAGAAATGAGGAGAGAAGAGGAAGAGGAGAGGAGATATAGAGGGAAGGTTATTTTGGAAATAACTTATGTGCTCACTACGAAATTTCCTTTCTTATGAAAAACTTACTGGGCCCACTAGGAAATCTGGGCTCACTTGGAAAAAAATTGTGCCCCTTTAGAAATTCCCATGTGTATCCGATTCCAGCGGATCTTATCGTATCAAACCCGAATCCGTCCCTCCGTCACCCGTTAGATTTGAATCACAGCCGTTGGAATCCGTCGAATCCAACGGCTGTGGTATAAGTAGGGGTCTCTTCCCACTTCTATAGGCTATAGGCACTGACCCGAAATCCCACGCCCAGCGCCGGCGCCCCTTTTTGCACCCCCCTCTCTCTCTCTCCTCGCTCTCTCCCCCCCCCCCCCCCCCCCCCACTCTCCCCACTCCCCTCTCAATTATTCTCAACTGGCCCTTTCTATTTCTTTTAATTCTCCAAATCCTCTCAATTTTCGCCGAGGTTCGATCTCGTCTCCATCTCTCGATTTTCGTTGAATTTTTTAGTAGATCTGAGTAGTTTGTTTGTTCAATTTTAGGATGAGTTGTTGATATTTCTGTATATTTTTTTGGTGAATTATTAAGGTCTTTTTTATTATGTAGATCTCGATGTTTTCGGTTGTAGGGTTCGCTATGAGGTTTTGGACGGGTTTGTCTGGATCTAGGGTTTTCTAGAAGTTGAGATCTAGATGAATTCAGATAAAGGGAAAAATTTAATCTTTATGCTGTTGTGATCTGGGTTGTATTGCTTAATCGATGAACAGATTGTTCATAAAAAAGATTATATATTTTTTTTTATCTTGCTTTTAATTGATGAGTCTGCTGCTGTGCCTGAAAATTTATGGCTCTTTGTTGCAGTAAAGTAGGGCAAGTAATATTATAGTTTAGTTACTTCCGTTGCCATCTTTTGTGTATAAATTGTAGCTTTGTGTAGTTACGTTGCTTAACACAGAAATGCCCAACTGCTGTTCATAGTTTTGTGACAGTGCAATATCCTAACTCCATAACTGCAATTTATCAAAGTCTAGTTAAGTGAATTTTTCTTACTTACAAGAAGTGCTTGATGAAAAAGAAAGGTTAAACTACAGTTTGAAAAACTGCTGCAGTTATAGATTTGCAAACTATAACTACTGAACCCAACCCCCCACCCACCACCAAAAAAAAAAAAAACTACTCGTCTTAAAATAATTACAGTTTGTCTAACTTTAAAGCCGAATAAGGCCTTATTAGCGTCTGCCTTAGGCGCTCAAGTTCATGATAGACATGCTTATGGCTGGTTTCGGGAGGTTTTACCGTTGCAAATTTTGGTGGCTGGGTGCAATTTGTCTGTCTGATGAATAGGTTTTGATCTGAAGTTTTTTTCCTTTGGTGTGGGTGACAGAAGATGGCAAATGAAGTCACCCAGATCCTGTTGAATGCGCAAGCAGTTGAGGGGGCAGTTCGAAAGCATGCCGAAGACAGCTTAAAACAGTTCCAAGAACAGAATTTCCCTGGTTTCTTGCTCGCTCTTTCTGGCGAGTTAGCAAACAATGAGAAGCCTGTGGATAGCCGGAAACTAGCTGGTTTGATCTTAAAAAACAGCTTAGATGCGAAGGAACAACATAGGAAAAATGAGCTCATGCAACGATGGATCTCCTTGGATGGGTCTGTGAAAGCTCAGGTTAAAGTCTGCTTGCTTCAGACCCTCACTTCACCTGTTCCTGATGCTCGGTCTACAGCATCACAAGTGATTGCTAAGATTGCAGGCATTGAGGTGCCTCAAAAGCAGTGGCCTGAACTGATTGGTTCTCTGTTGTCAAGTATCCACCAGCTGCAGCCTCATGTGAAGCAGGCATCTCTGGAAACCTTGGGTTACTTGTGTGAGGAAGTTCCTCCACAAGCTCTCGACCAAGACCAGGTGAACAAGATACTCACAGCCGTTGTTCAGGGAATGAGTGCATCTGAGGGGAATGTAGATGTGAGGTTGGCTGCTACCCGAGCACTTTACAATGCCTTGGGCTTTGCACAGGCGAACTTCACGAATGACATGGAAAGGGACTATATCATGCGAGTTGTTTGCGAAGCAACTCTTTCGCCAGAGTTGAAGATAAGACAGGCAGCATTTGAGTGTTTGGTCTCTATCTCATCTATGTATTATGAGAAGCTTGCATCGTATATGCTAGATATATTCAATATCACGGCAAAAGCTGTGAGAGAAGATGAGGAACCAGTTGCCCTTCAGGCTATAGAGTTCTGGAGTTCAATCTGTGATGAGGAGATTGATATCTTGGATGATTATGCTGGTGATTTTACTGCCGATTCAGAGATTCCTTGTCATTATTTTATCAAGCAGGCGCTCCCTGCATTGGTTCCCATGCTGTTGGAGACTCTCCTTAAGCAAGATGAGGATCAAGATCAAGATGAGGGGGCCTGGAACATTGCAATGGCTGGTGGAACGTGCTTGGGTTTGGTTGCACGGACTGTTGGAGATGATATAGTGCCTCTTGTGATGCCTTTCCTTGAGGAGAACATAACAAAACCAGATTGGAGGCAGAGAGAGGCTGCAACCTATGCATTTGGTTCTATACTGGAAGGTCCATCATCAGACAAGCTGACTCCAATAGTCAATGTGGCGCTCAATTTCATGCTCACCGCGCTGATGAAAGATCCAAATAACCACGTTAAGGACACCACTGCGTGGACACTTGGTAGAATATTTGAGTTCCTTCATGGGTCCACGATGGAAACACCCGTGATAACCCATGAGAACTGTCAGCAGATCCTGACCGTGCTACTCCAGAGCATGAAGGATGTCCCTAATGTTGCTGAAAAGGCATGCGGTGCGCTTTATTTCCTTGCCCAAGGCTATGAGGAAGTGGGATCGGCTTCTCCGTTGTCTCCTTTCTTTCAGGACATTATTCAGTCCCTCCTCACTGTCACTCACAGAGAGGATGCTGGAGAATCACGGCTGAGGACCGCAGCCTATGAAACACTGAATGAAGTGGTGAGGTGTTCAACTGAAGAAACTGCTCCCATGGTGGTGCAGTTGGTTCCTGTAATAATGATGGAGCTTCACAAAACTCTTGAAGCACAGAAACTGTCCTCTGATGAGAGAGAGAAGCAGAGTGAAGCGCAGGGTCTTCTATGTGGGTGCTTGCAGGTCATTATCCAAAAGCTGGGATCGGCTGAGTCGACAAAGTATGTTTTCCTGCAATATGCTGATCAGATGATGGAGCTGTTCTTGAGGGTATTTGCTTGCAGAAATGCCACAGTGCATGAAGAGGCTATGCTTGCCATTGGGGCCCTTGCCTATGCCACAGGATCCAACTTTTTGAAGTACATGCAGGGATTTTATCCCTTTTTGGAAATGGGTCTTCAAAATTTTGAGGAGTATCAGGTCTGTGCTGTTACTGTCGGTGTTGTCGGAGACTTATGCAGGGCATTGGAGGATAAGATTGTACCTTTCTGTGATGGCATTATGACACAGCTCCTCAAGGATTTATCTAGCACTCAGCTTCATCGATCAGTGAAGCCACCGATTTTCTCATGCTTTGGTGACATTGCTTTAGCAATTGGCGAGAACTTTGAGAAGTACTTGATCTATGCAATGCCAATGCTCCAGAGCGCTGCAGAGTTATCTGCCCATGCTGCAGCAAATGATGATGATATGATTGAGTACACAAATCAACTGAGGAATGGGATCTTGGAAGCATACTCTGGTATATTCCAAGGCTTCAAGAACTCACCGAAGACCCAGCTGTTGATGTCCTATGCACCCCACATCCTTCAATTCTTGGATAGTTTATACATGGTCAAGGACATGTAAGTAATCATCAGCTTAGTTTCTTGTCTTATTTTACTTATTTCTCCTGTAACATGACCTGACTGTTATTTTGCTGATTAAGATCTCTTATTTGCTTTGATATCACCAGGGATGATGTGGTGACAAAGACTGCAATTGGCGTCCTAGGAGACCTGGCAGATACTCTTGGAAATAATGCTGGCCCTCTGATCAATCAGTCGGTTTCGTGCAAAGAGTTCCTGGAAGAGTGCTTATCATCAGAAGATCATTTGATCAAGGAATCGGCTGATTGGGCTAAACTAGCAGTGAGCCGGGCAATATCTGGCTGATGCTCATCTTATGCTGGTATTATAGGGGAGTCTGCATTCATTCGGGTTGCGTAGAGTCGAGTCCAAGGTCTGGGATTGCATTTAAGCATGTGTCGGTCGGGTCGGGTCGGGTCGGGTCGGTCCGTCATCACCATTTTTTTGCACAGAGCTTTTTCCTTTTGTGGTGGAGTCAAAGATGATGGGGTTGTCAGCTAACTTGTGTGCCAGCGTGCAGGAGTCAGTCGGGTGAAGAGAAGTGGATTCGTGCTGGCCCTCGGCTCTACTAACCATCAAGAAGGCTGAAAGTGGTTCCTAGCCTTTAAGAAACAGCCATGGAGTTCTTATCATCCTCCTTGTCTTGTTCAATGGCCTTCTTACCCATTCAAAGCATCACTCGGTCTTTTAACCTATGCAAGTCATTGGTGATCTTTGAATTACCATCTTTGAGCAGGCCAATCGTCAGAAGGTTGATTGTGTCTCAAATCACTGACATCCAAAAGCAGCACCAGACTCAAAAGTTTCCTCCTGGGAAATTCTCTGAGTCTGGGGTGCACCCCAGCATCGCAGGTCCGGCCAATACCATTCTTGACGCCCTGCAAATTTTCTCTCTCTTTCTTTTTACAAGACTTTTGGAATTTTATAATGGCATCACCTTGTTTTCTCCATCGAGGGTTTGTGTTTATTTATGTCTAGAACATCAAGTCCTACAGAAGAAGCTACTGCAAGTGCTTCTGTACATGCACTTTGCTCGTATGTAATCAGATATTATTTTTCTGGCACGAGAGTCGGTCAGTATATTATCATCATTTATATTGGATTTGGTTTTCTGGGCTTCAACCAATCTCGCCGGGCACATTTATTTGTTAATTCTTTGCATTTGGAACTGTAGCTTTTTCCACACTCAGGGAAATTTATCAGAATTTGTAATTTGCCAGACAAAGATGCAGAGATTTTTTGTCTGTGGAGTAATAACCAGATGTACTATTGGGTAAGAACATATAAAATCGCTAGCTTGCTATGATCATGTGCATGGGATTTTTTTTTTTTTTTCCCTTGTTTACTTTTATTTTGTCTACAAGTTGGCAAATTCCTTGGATGGATATAGTTGCAGCTGTTGGCCTGCAACTTTATTAATGGTGACAGCTCTTATCAGAGTGGTTTGAGAATCATGCAACTGAATAGGTGTTGTGGGGTACAGCCTGTGTAGGTGTTGTGGGCTAACTAGAAAAAATGGGAATTTCTAGATGGGCACAACTTTTTTCCTAGTGAGCCCACTTTTCCTAGTGGGCACACCCTCTCTTTTGAAAAGAGAGGATTTTTCTTAGTGAGCACACCAATATTCCTAAACTATCATCTTCTCTCTCCGATTGATTTCTTCTTCTTTACCGTCTTCTTCTTCGTTTATCCGACAATTTTCGTGGGTGTCAGCCGTCGCAAGGAGGCTGTGGTTGTCGTCCTCGCTGGCGGTGACTTTCGAGACCTCGTCGGCGACTGGGGAGATCAACTGCACAGATCCGGACTGGTTGGTCCGGACCTGCCCACTCCATCCTGGACTGCTAACCCGGATGGGTTTGCCCCCATCCGGATTAGCAGTCCCAGATGGAGTTTTAAAGGGCAGTTTTGAAAAAAAAAAAAAATGGCAAATGGGTAAAAAAGAAGAACTTTTAAAGTGGGCTCACTAGGAAATATGCCGTGCCCATCTAGAAACTCCCGAAAAAATGGTGTGCTCCTTTGGAAACTCCCCAGGTAATATCTTACTTGTTGGTGGATTTTGCAAAGTTGGCTACACGCAATATCTTACGTGTTTTATGGTTTTATGGTGTCAGTCACCGTTCTAGCATCTGCTAGGTTTTCTTTAAAACTTGTGAATTGTTACTTAGTAAGTAACGTGAATAACTAGGTTTTGTCTGCTAATTATTTTACTACATATAGAATTATGATTTTTTATGTCCTCTTTAATAGCATATGGATACGAATGGTGGTTTTCGTTACGGATATGGTGGCTAGTTGTTCACCAGTTCTAAAACTTTTCTAGGTATGCTGATTGCTTAGATTTTATTTTAGTCATGATATTATTATTTTATCTGTTATATCCTCTCACTAACTTTGCAAAATTTTGATTTTAGGGGTAGAGGAGTCGAAGTTTGATGTACTTCTGATGATGCGTTTATTGGCGAGGATTGTTGAGTATTTTGAGTGTGAAGTACGTACTAGTGCAAATCAAGAGAGTATGACGGGTATTAGTTTAAAATATATCTTAACTATCCACTACTTCAGTAGACGGTCGAAATTTGCACTGAGCATGATCCTCAACATTGAACTGTGGAGAGAATATTTGAACTGTGGAGAGAACCCGAATAAGTAAATAAATAGTATATTCAATCTATCGGCATAGGATTTTAGTTGTTAGGGTTATATTTTATTTTAATAGTTTGAATTGTTGAGAGATTTATTGTAACGTAGTTATTATATTATTTTATGCTTAGATCTCATTATACATATTTATATACTCATGTTGAATTAATAAAATATTATAGAATTTTTATTCCAAAATTTCTTCATGATATCAAAACAATCAGACTTTTAGGGGTCTTTAACAAAACCACCTTATTGGTGCTGGATCGCCTTCGTGCATACCCAATAGACCATCTTTGTTTGCTGTTATTCCAAATTATAGGGGAAAAAAAAAAAAATCTCAAAACCCTCTTCTCAAATGGCCTCGTTGCAATCAATCTTGTTCCATTTGGATTCACAATTAGAGACTTTATTCTGACTCGAGCACTTTCTTCAAAAGTCATATTGTAAATCAATTATCTAATAGCATTCTCTTTCAAAGTTCCTAGCCTCCGGTGTCATGTTCAATCTGGTTTCTATCCAGATCTTTTCATATAAGATCGTAAAGATCGTTGATTTCGGTATGATTTCATTCATATCACCATCAAATGACTTCATTGTCTAGTACTTGTGATCCATATTCTGTTGCATCACAATTCTTTTTCTTTTTCTAATTATCATCTTTTTTAACAGTATTACGTCCCCCGTTGATAATTTGCTAATTTTCTGGCCATCAAATTTCCTTCATGTTGATGTTCTTTTTTGTGATCATGTTGTCCTTTTTATTGCGCAATCATCCTCCATCAATGCACTTGTGAAATGATTTTTTGTCTTTTTAGCCCTCTTCTAGCATAATGACTTATTTTTCTTATCTATATAATTCTTGTTCAACTTCTGTAATCGGCATGTACGTTGATCGTTATTCTTTGCACATGAATCATTTCATAGAGTAAATTGTTTTACTTATATATAGTCACTTGCTTAAAATATATCTTAACTAACCACTACTTCAGTGGACAGCCGAAATTTGCGTTGAGCACAATCCTCAATATTTGAACTGTGGAGAGAACCCGAATCAGTAAATAAATACCATATTCAATCTATCGGCATAGGATTTTAGTTGTTAGGGTTATATTTTATTTTATTAGTTTGAATTGTTGAGAGATTTATTGTAACTTATTTATTATATTATTTTATGCTTAGATCTCATTATACCTATTTATATACTCATGCTGAATTAATGAAATATTATAGAATTTTTGTCCCAAAATTTCATCATGATATCAAAACAATCAGACTTTTAGGGGTCTTTAACAAAACCACCTTGTTGGTGCTGGATCGCCTTCGTGCATGCCCAATAGACCATTCTTCTTTACTGTTATTCCAAATTATAGGGAAAAAAAAAAATCTTAAAACCCTCTTCTCAAATGGCCTCACTGCAATCAATCTCATTCCCTTTGGATTCACAATTAGAGACTTTATTCTAACTCGAGCACTTTCTTCAAAAGTCATATTGTAAATCAATTATTTAATGGTATTCTCTTGCAAAGTTCCTAGCCTCCAGTGTCATGTTCAATCTGGTTTCTATCCAGATCTTTTCATATAAAATTGTAAAGGTTGTTGATTCTAGTATCGTTTCATTTATATCACCATCAAATGACTTCATTGTCTAGTACTTGTGATCTATATCTTGTTGCATCACAATTCTTTTTCTAATTATCCTCTTTTTTAATAGTATTACATCCCCCGTTGATAATTTGCTAATTTTTTGGCCATCAAATTTCCTTCATGTTGATATTCTTTTTTGTGATCATGTTGTCCTTTTTATTGCGCAATCATCTCCATCAGTGCACTTGTGATATGACTCTTGTCTTTTTAGCCCTCTTCTAGCATAATGATTTCTTTTTCTTATCTATATAATCCTTGTTCAACTTCTGTAATCGGCATGTACATTGATCGTTATTCCTTGCACATGAATCATTTCATAGAGTAAGTTGTTTTACTTATATATATAGTCACTTGCTTAAAATATATCTTAACTACCCACTATTTCAGTGGATATTCAAAATTTGCATTGAGCATGATCCTCAACATTTGAACTTTGGAGAGAACCCGAATCAGTAAATAAATACCATATTCAATCTATTGGCATAGGATTTTAGTTGTTAGGATTATATTTTATTTTATTAGTTTGAATTGTTGAGAGATTTATTGTAACTTAGTTATTTTATTATTTTATCCTTAGATCTCATTATACCTATTTATATCCTCATACTGAATTAATGAAATATTATAGAATTTCTGTCCCAAAATTTCATCATGATATCAAAACAATCAGACTTTTAGGGGTCTTCAACAAAACCACCTTGTTGGTGCTGGATCGCCTTCGTGCATGCCCAATAGGCCATCCTTCTTTGCTGTTATTCCAAATTATAGGGAAAAAAAAATCTTAAAACCCTCTTCTCAAATGGCCTCGCCGCAATCAATCTCGTTCCATTTGGATCCACAACTAGAGACTTTATTCTAACTCGAGCACTTTCTTCAAAAGTCATATTGTAAATCAATTATCTAATGGCATTCTCTTGCAAAGTTCCTAGCCTCCAGTATCATGTTCAATCTGGTTTCTATCCAGATCTTTTCATATAAGATCGTAAAGATCGTTGATTCCGGTATGGTTTCATTCATATCACCATCAAATGACTTTATTGTCCAGTACTTGTGATCCTTATTCTGTTGCATCACAATTCTTTTCTTTTTCTAACTATCCTCTTTTTCAATGGTATTACATCCCCCCATTGATAATTTGCTAATTTTATGGCCATCAAATTTCCTTCATGTTGATGTTTTTTTTTTATGATCATGTTGTCCTTCTTATTGTGCAGTCACTCTCTATCAATACACTTGTGAAATGATTCTTTATCTTTTTAGCCCTCTTCTAGCATAATGACTTCTTTTTCTTATCTATATAATTCTTGTTCAACTTCTGTAATCGGCATGTACGTTGATCGTTATTCTTTGCACATGAATCATTTCATAAAGTAAGTTGTTTTACTTATATATAGTCACTTGCATGGTGCATACTCATGTCACCTCGTTAATCTCATGTATAGATGGCATCTCTATTTTTGTTGTTCAATCAACTAGAGCAATCTGGTCTACAATCATCATTTTACACAAATTTGATATTTATTCAACCTCACTCTATCTAACCAAAAAAAAAAAAAAAAAAAATTCAGCATATCATTTTAGAAGATTATATGTAAAACTTAGTTCGTTCTACCACTCTCTAACTTTCTAACTTGAGAGAGAGTGTTAAAATAATAAAACCTAATAAATTAGATATTATCTCATATCCAGATACTTTAAGTTGCTAGGATTATATTATATTTTCTTAGTTTGAGTTGATGAGAGTTATGAAGTTGTAGAGAGTTGCAGATAGATTTATATAACTTGTTATTGTTTGATTTTATCATTATGGATATCACCTTACTTATTTATGTAATCATGTTGAATTAATAAAATTCTTTCGAATTTCTAATCCAAAATTTCATCATATAATAATTTATTATTCTTTACTTGTAAATCTAATTGTTTTTCTTAAACAGTAAAAATTGTTGTTCCAATTTGGAATAAATCACGTAAGTAAATATATGTGTTTGTTTGTGATTTGTTCTTTATTGTTTGAGTTGTAGATTTTTTCCCCCTTTATTGAGGATATATTTCAGTTGGAGTTGCCTTTTTATGTACATGCTTAAAACTAATTTCAATTAATATAATTGATACATGTAAAGATGACTAATTTATCATTTCAGTTGGGCTACAAGTGCACCAGTTCGAAAATGGGAGTTTATTAATGTATGACAAATTAAAAGAATGAAAGAAAGACCGAAGAAAATATGGATGGAGGTGATACACAAAAATATGGAGTCTAGATATTTAATTAAGGAGATATTACTTGATAGAAATGAATGGAGAAGGAATATCAAAGTGATCGATTTAGCATGATTCTTTTTTTGGTTCATGTAGCCTATCCCAAATACTTGGGATAACAAGCTTAGTTGTTGTTGTTGTAGTAGTTGACGTAACTCTTAAATTTTTGAATTAGAAAAATAAATATGAGTAGAACATATCAAAAATTGGTGTTTAGACACGTTCATTCTCATTCTTACATATGAGGGTGGAAAATCTGGATTGGATTAGATCACATGCTTCCAACTATTTTCTAGTAATTTTAAGATACGAGGCACGGATACAAGATTACCGATAGTGAATTGAGTAAGTACATGAATCCGAACAATATTGGGATATGTTCCTCCGTGTTCCGTTAAAATTACCTGATAGAACATTTTACTCATTCACTAAGTTACTTACGCAATCTTACTCATTCATTTTCTCGATCAATTGTATAATTCTAATAACAATACCGTATGTCATGCGTACAAGTATACGAATCATAACTCCGTGTGAATAGGACGGTCAAGAGTTGGCTTTTGGCTATCGCGACGTGAGTTCTTATCGTAGTGCAGGCAATCTGCTGCAGGCCGGACGAATCCATAGTCGAACCCCATAGCTGAGTTGCAGAAGGTCTCTGCAGTGCCATTTTCTCTTTCGAGGTTGATGTTGTTCAGTACGATGTTGCTGCATGGTACTGTGTCGCTGCACGCAAACTTCATGGCCTTGGAGGTCTTTGAGGTGCCACTGATATTTCTGTATATGACTTGGGTTATATTTACAGCTGATGTCTGAGTAAGAACAACAACAAATAATATAAGTTCAGTTAGTAAATCTCGTAGGACTCAACAATATGTGATTTTAAATGAATAAATGCGCATAATAAAGTGAACCTGCAAGTTCTATAATGTTGAAAGTAATTTTACGCATTAAAAAAGTTGGTTCTTGTCAAAAAATAAAAGGGTTTTTACATAGCTGTCCCTTATATCTTCAAAAATTAGAATTTAATCAATCAAATCTTTATATTTATAATTTAGTCTCCCAAATCCTTTAAATTACCTTACTTTACTCGCTCAGTCATATTTTTGACCCAAATCTTTCGTTATATCTCTAACTTACTTCACTTTAGTCATCTCTTCTCTCTTCCTCTTCTTATTTGATTTCCCTCCCCATTCTTTTCCTCTCTCCCAGTTAATCTCTAAAGTGAAGTAACTCAGAGGAACCCAATAAGAAGGAAGAGAGGGAAATGAGAAGAATAGATAGAAGAACCCAATAAGAAGAGGAAGAGAGGAGGAAAAGGGAAGGGAAGACTAAAGTGAAGTAACTCAGAGGTATAATGGAAAATTTGGGTCAAAAATATGACTGAGAAACTAAAAAGAGATAATTTAAAGGATTTAGGGGACTAAATTATAAATATGAATATGTGGAGGACTAAATTCTAATTTTTAAAGATGTAAGGGACAGATTTATAAAAACTTAGAAGATGTAGATTATGGTTTTTTTTTTTAATCACATTTCCTTGCCTCAATTGAGAAGAAAAATTTCTTTTATATTAAGAGCAAGGTTTTAAATATCGGAAACGGGGATCGTATCATATAGGCAGTTTTTATATCGAAATTCAGGCATGTAACCGTCTTGGTATTCAAACTTACATGAATACCTTCATATTTTACTAGTAATCTAATCTCTAATTAGTCTACTCTACATTCAAAATCTAGTTAATTCAACTTGAAGACACAAATGAATATCATTATGATCATTAAAAATAAGAAAAAGAACAATTTTAATAAGATTACAAGTACTTCATACCTGGTTCTTGCAAGTGACTGGAGAATCACAGTAAAATTGGTCGATAATGATTGGGTTCTCTACATCATTCATCTTGACATTTTCAAAACGCACAGATTTAACGTAACCGGAGCCTCCCTGCTCAGACAATTGAAGTTTTGGTTAGAATGCACCTAAGTTTCTGTTACGCAATGCATGCACGCACTCGTCAGAGTGGGGTCGATGCTCGTAGTTACTTACTTGCCAAGTCTTGATTCTTAGGCCGTTGGTGGTGCCTGTGAGTGTCGCCGTGTCCAAGACAATACCTGTTACTATGGCCATCGAGTTGTCCTTCCCAAGGCTCCCTATGCTACCATCAAAAGTACATAGAAACACATAACATAATAACTACACTTCAAAGCATCAAAGTAACATACAGATACAACAACGCATAGAAGAGAGACCAACTCCTTCTGAACTCACGACATTTTACTTAGCGAGCACCACTTCCTATAGTAAAGTGAGGGGAAAATGGTGCTCACTAAGTCAAATGTGGTGCGCATTTAGAACTTCCCCTATGGCCTAAAACAAAATGAGCATGATGCATTTTAGTTACTTCTTTTATGCATCAAGCAACACCAAAATGGACTGTCGAAATAGAATTTTTTTTTTTTTTTGAAAGTGCGAAAGTATAATGTTATTTAGACTTATAGTTTAGGATGCATTAGCATTTTAATTAGATCTACATAGTCTAGGAAGATGTAGCACGTCACTTATATTTAGAAGGGCCAATCCTCAATCCGTTCTATTCAAAGTTTTAAGGGAATAAAATGAATTTTCATTTTTAATTAAAAAATTTAAATAAAATAGACCAAAAATTAGCTTTTAGACCCGTCCATTCTTATTCTTACTTATATTCATAGATGAGTAGTAGAAATTAAGAATCCATAACTTTTAACATGGCCTAAACACTTGAAAAATATTATATATCAATTTGTTTTTTATTTTGAATTGTACATCTAAATAGTTTATTATTTTTAACTCATTTTATTTTTAGTTCTAGGCACTCTAAACAGCATTAGTCATTAATCATAGTGGATTTTTTTAAGCAATAAAATGATTAGATTATCAGTTTTGAGTACCAATGGTTAGATTTTTAATGGTAAGGTTTAGATTTTTCTAAAGAAGCCATTCTCAAAATATGGGTGTGTGCATAAGTTTATTCTTATGTATGTAGACAAACTTTAATTTGAGAAGTATTTACAAGGAAGCGGTCCAAATTAGTTTATATTCATTCAATTTAGTTGATATATATTTAAGCATTCTCTTGACTGACTCAAAATCAGGGCTGAGAATGGGCGGATTCATGGACTAGTTTTTAGCCTACCTTAATCCAATTTTTAAATTAAAAAATGAATATTAAAAATTAAAAGTGTAATGTTTTCTGAGCTGGCGGCTCACCTATAGTAATCTCATATATATATATATATATATATATATATATATATATATATATGTGTGTGTGTGTGTGTGGAAATGAACTGACAGTTCATGCAAGTTACCTGAGCTGCAATTCATTTCTACTATTGATAATCTTTTTTAAAAAATTTCTTTTAGAATATGATCTCGACCCCTTAGGGTTCACTTACACCGAATTTCTTGGGTTTTAGTTATGATTTGGTCCTCTATCAATTTAACACAAAATTAATGGTTTTTAATTAATAAAACATTTTGTATGCACTTGATGAAAAGGTAAATGAACTCCAAAATTTAGGAAATTTCATCCAAAAGAAGTTAAGAAGATAGAGATAGTAATTGTTAAAAAATTGAAGAAAAATTATTAAATTATTATAGTTTTGTCACTAGCTCACGCAACTTTTCCTGAGCTAGTGGCTCACCTACAGTAATCTCATATATATATATATATATATATATATATATATATATGAGTAAACGGGAAATACACCGGCGGTGAAGGGAGTTCCTTCACCGCCGCTTAGGTGGCCCAATAAACTTATTACATGTGGCAACACTCAAAGGGCAATTAAGGAAATTCATTTAGTTGTTATCTTGAATGACGCCACGTGTAATAATTTTATTGGGCCACCTAAGCGGCGGTGAAGGAACTCCCTTCACCGCCAGTGTATTTCCCGTTTCCTCTATATATATATATATATATATATATATATATATATATATATATATATATATATAGGGGAGGGAGAGAGAGAGAGAGAGGAAACAGGAAATTCACCGGCACCGAAGGGAGTTCCTTCAGTGCCGCTTAGGTGACCCAATAAAATTATTATATGTAACGCCACTCAAATGATAGTTAAGAGAGTTCTTTTATTTATTACCTTGAGTGGCACCTCCTGTAATAATTTTACTGGGTCATGTAAGTGGCGGTGAAGAACTTGCTTTCACCGCCGGTGAATTTCCCGTTTATATATATATATATATATATATATATATATATATATATATATATATATATATATATATATATATATATATATATATATATATATATATGAGGAAACATGAAATTTATTGTCGGTGAAGGGAATTATTTCACTAGTGCTTAGATAACCCAATAAAATAAATACATGAGGCGCTACTCAAAGGACGGTTAAAAAAGTTCTTTTATTTGTTAACTTGAGTGGCGCCATGTGTAATTATTTTATTTAGTTATCTAAGTGATGAATTTCTCATTTTCTCTCTCTATATATAAAGTTTTTATGCCCGCACTTGTCTTACAAAACCCATGTATGTGATGCATGTATGCGTACATATTCTTGAATGACAGAATATAAATACCTGATTCCATGTCCTGGTCCACATACAATGTTCTTCATCTTAATGTTTGAGGTAGCATTCACAATTGAGATACAATCATCCCCTGCAACAATCAGAAAGGCCATCTCACAACAGTTTGAAAGATTAAATTGGTTTTTTTTTATTTTTTATTTTTATCCTACTTTTTTTTAATGCTAAAGAAGAATTTTAAAAATTAAGATGCATAAACTATAAAAACTTGCAACACCATTTTCTTTATGGAAAAACAGTAATTCGTTATATTAGTCAGCGAGAAGACTTTTAGTCTCCTGTATTTCCATTGAAATTAGTGAAATCAATCATGTCGTATTGTTATGCCGAGTGACTTTTTATCTGTGCCATTAGTGATTTGTAACAGTTGGTAATGTCGGATGCAATGTTTAAAATCGCGATAACGGTAATATAACGTTTTGCATTTGTTAGGTTATGTCGCGTATAGTGCATGCTTAACGTAGTTTATGAAATTTCTATTTATTTAATAAAAATAAATATAAAACTATATAAAATAATATTTATAAATTGAAAAATAAATTTAAAATTTCTAAAAAATATATACAACTATTTTGTAGGACATAATCTATTCTAATTTTATATTAAATTTTACAATAATTTTCACATTTTTCATAAATTATATTAAGTCTGCAAGTGTAATTCCAGTTATCATCAAAATAAGAAAACGAGATTCCAATTTTTTTATTTCAATTAAGTTATTATCATTGTTGTAATTTATATTTTGTAATGTTCAATTTATTTTATTTGTAATTGTTAATTTCAGTTCAGTTAAAAATTCAATAGAATCAATAAGTAAAATATTTCAGTAACCGAAGAAGTATTACAATAAGCGAATAAGCAAATAATCGCAAATTAGTAAGTTAGCAATTATACAAGCAATCGAACAAGCCAAGCCAATAACGAATCAAGTATGAAAATTTAAACAATTTGCTAAAATTAAAATAATAATCAACAACAATATAGAATTACTAAGAAAATAATTATAAATTATGTAATATAACGTAAAATATAATAAAAACGTGTTGTTACGGTGCACTGAGTTATTGTCAGTTGTTACGTAGCGCTGAAGTTCTGTTAGGTTTCATAACGCAACATGACGAGTTACATAACGCGTTATTTTCAACATTGATTGGATGGATGGATGATGGTACAATTACGTTATATACGCACGAGGATTATGAATTTATGATAGCATTTAGCTTGTGTACCTGTTCCAATTTTGCAGTTTTGGATGGCGACGTTGGTGGATTCGCTGACATGGATGCCATCTGTGTTGGGGCTGTCTCGGGGAGACCTCACTTGCATGCCAGAGACTCTTATGGCATCTGACCTGTAGATGGTGAAATGCATCTGCTGTGCATTCTGGACGGTGAGGCCCTTCACTCTCACCGCAGTGCTTGAATCGATGGTCAGTGCCTGCAACATCCACAAACGATCCATGCACTCAAAAAAAATTTATGGAGGTTGTGCAGTTTGTTGCATTGTGCACGGATGAGGAACTTTAGGCTTCAAAATATCTTACCGTTGGGGCTCCTCTGCACGGCTGAAAACAAATAACAAAGGTATCAGGTCAACAAGCCTACTTATAACTCGAGACTCAAATGATGTGCGCACATAATTTTTTTTCTTACGTTTGTCTTGTTGATCTTGCAGGAAGAAGCCCACCAATTACTGCCAGAACCGTCTATTACCCCGCCTCCCTGGATCCTGACCCCTGAAAGCTTTAAGAAAACGAGCCATGTCCGTGGGTTCTTTGGATCCCAGTCCTTCGGCTCATCAGGAGCTACAACAGTCCCGCTTATCTGCTCATATGCAGGAGTTTTAACAGTTTATTTGGACAGGTGACAGCATTATGAATATTGCAGAGCAACCATCGTGATGGTACAAGGCTTGCTAGCACGTACCTGAACAATCAACCTGGATTCACAAGGCCCTTTAAACTTGGTTGCGTTAACTCTGTATCGACGCTGCTCTGGCACTAGGAAAACTGCATTCTTCAGAGAGCATGCTTTGTCCCATGCTTGACGGAAGGCCTGTTAAAAAAAAAAAAAAAATTGCAACCGTAAGAACAGCAATAGTCATACAAAATAATGAAAAGCAAGCGGAACAATAGAATTGGTATTTACCTGGGTGTCATCGGTGGCTCCATCTCCTACTGCACCAAAGCTGTCTACATTCACAGGGATTCTTCCTCTCGTCCCCTTGCTTGTCCAGCCAGGTATCAGTTCACGAGCTGCCTCATACCCAGGCCTGATTACCTCAGGAAGGCCGATTTCATGATCATCATCATCGTCATCCAAGTATGTGCATTGAGCACCAACAATGGCTGATGTAATCGTCATGACCAGCATCGACATAGCACGGATCTTCATCTCTCTTCTCTCTCTATATACCCTCAAGTAGATTGATGCATTATCATAAGGTGATGGCCTAAAATATTTATATACATGGATGTATCAATCAATTATAAGTGATTAGGTAAGAGTGGAAATGACGAGACAGGCTGATCGCCCGGTGGGGCGGTGGCGATTCGGACGTGCATACGGTGCCCGTGGGGATGGATTGGGACGGTAGCATGGCTTGGCTTGGAAGGGTTAAAGGTGGAGGCAGTGGTGGTGGTGGTGCTGCAGCAAGTGTAGTAGACTTGAAGTACAAGTGAGTAACTTAGCTTTATCTTGCATATATTCTTCATCCCCCGTCCCCGCTAAGTCTAGGATGCTTTACTCCACACCTCTGAAAAAGGCAATAGCGCCATTGCTGCTTGACTAGAGTCCACAGATCATATGGTACTGGACCATACATGGGTATAGTATATCTGGAAGATCCAAAAGCAGTCCAATGCATATTATGTATACTTGCAGTATAATTGCTATCCATGTTCTGTCAATAGTCATAATAGAACATACTACATATTGAGTGGTTTCGGGAGCAACCACCAACCTACAAGTCCAAAAACAACGAAACAAGTTGTCTCTACAAATATATAGCATGTCAAAATACGCACAAAACCGAATTGTGCATACAATGAGCATGCAAAAATTGGACGAGGCCCATCATCCTTCACAGCTCGTCCATGATGTCTTCTCTATATCTGTCATGTTGGGGATCGAGTCCCCCATCGAGATCGGAGAGAGGAAGAAAACAAGACAACACAACAAGAGAAATATCTACTCAGCCAATTGCACTCGTCTCTCATATCACATACAAGATATATATATATATATATATATATATATATATATATATATATATATATATATATATATATATATATATATATATATATATATATATATATAGTGTTTCTATCATAGTCCTATTAGAATAGCACTGTCACCATCTAATTGGTGTTCCAATCCAGTTAGAATTCTGATTTTCTAACTCAAGTCCAACAGGGACTCCTTGTGCTCCTTGATCACATCTGGATACTCAACGGATGCGAAACACAAATCCAACATGTCCCTCAATCCCGTTAGCGTCCTCATCTCCCTCCTCTCGTCCTGTGAATACGCCCATGGATCCCCCGGATAGATGAAGTCTCAACCATTTAAATCGACAACAGTTGAGTATCAGTAGTTGTTGGAACACTGTATATCGCAAATATCATATCAGATTTTGAGATACCCAATATACTTTATTTTGAATATTATCAGTCTTATATATATTGCCGATGATATTGTTGATTCTGATACCATCATCCATTATTCGAAATGTTGGATTTAGTGTTTTTCTCCCAATTTGTCCCTCAACTTTGATTTCTGTGAATGTTAAAAATTAATGAACCTGGAAAGTAATTTGTATAAGAGTTGATGAGATTCGGCCAAGTTATGTCTCGGCTTACGTCTCCAGTAAAAGGTTATTCAACTTGTTCTCTTTTTTTTTTTTTTTAAATACAATTTTCACAATACTCCTCTCTCTCTCTCTCTCTCTCTCTCTCTCTCTCTCTCTCTCTCTCTCTCTCTCTCTCTCTCTCTAAGTTATAGCTGTTTAAGGTAGTTAAGAATATGAGTTGTAATTAATGTTAAATTCTTGAGGTTTCCGTCTGTAGATGAATCTCTTGCCTTGGAAATAGACTTCTTTTCCCTAGAAGGATTTTTTTTTTTTTTTTTTCTAATCAAATTAACACACACATTTTTTTGCAACATTACTCAAATTCAATTCCCATATTGAGTCGAACTCAGAATTTCTCATAAATTGAAGAGGAATTATTCCTCTTAAGCCAAAGCTCATTGGTGAAACCCTTATCACAAATTGGAGAGGGGTTACGTAAGAGAGAGAAGAGAAAAATTGAGAGGGGAACCCAATAAAAAGAGAAAGAGAGGAAGAAGAAAGAAGGAATGACTAAAGTGAAATAATTTAGGAGTACAATGGGAAATTCGGGCAAAAAATATGGCTGGAGGACTAAATTATGGTAGCTTAAAGGATTGGGATGACTAAATTATAAATATGAAGATTTGGAGAACTAAATTCTAATTTTTAAAAATTTAAGGGACAGATATGTAAAAACCCCTTTTATATTTTACTTTTTAAAATTCTGCTTCTAACTCTTCTAACGTTATCTTCAAGGTTGAACTACTACACAATAGCCAATTGTAGGAAAAATTGTCACTCTAAAGACTTAGCCTCGCCAGGAGACTAGTCTCACCGTGGGTCTAGCCTCACCGGCAAAGAAGTCCTTAACGCCTGGTTCAACCACAATTTAGTAAAACCTTTATAACTTTTTCTTCCAAATGCTAACTGAGCTAATCATGGGTTTATTGGAAAGATAATTTAAAAATCTATAATTTCTATTTTGTAATCTTCCTCTAATTCGTACGATATCCTTGTAAAAATTGAGCTTAAATTTAGTATTACTACACAACAGTGAGACTCCTACAATAATTCTAGTAAACCATCCCTAACTTTTGATATCATATTCCGATTGATCTGATCTTGGTCTCATTGGAAATATAATTTCGATATCTACATCTTCGATCGCATTATGATTTTTCACTAATTCTCACTTTATCCTCATCAAATCATAGCTACTGTACACTAGTTTACATACCAGATCCGTTGAAATCTTCATAATTTTTTTTTATTTTGAAAACTAAGCCTATTTTAGTCTTATTAGAAAAATAATTCAATTGACTTCAACTTCACTTTGAGCTACTTTTTTACATTTCAACCCTATCTATTTTGATTTTGGTCTCGCAGTTGCTTTTACCTTGTAATGACGACTTTCAAAGTTGTATGATCAAATTAATTTTATATTTTATTTTTATTACTTGATTAATTATTTACTTGTCAATTCATAACTTGACTTAGACTTAACATAAATTGTTACACTTGACTTGATTTTGCATACACTTGACTTGATTTTGCATGGAACTTACTCAACTTATTAAATTTGATAACCAGGAAATAAATGATGAACTCACAAATATATTAGCTGTTGAAGGTTGTGCAAGCAATACAGACTTGTGTTGTCATTATTCTAGCTGCTGCTATGACATGACATTTTAGCTTATCCTATGACTTGATATTCCAATTGACACTATGACTTGATAATTTGGCTCATATCTTGACCTGACATCCCAACTTATGCAAATAACATGTTTTTGACATTTGTCATGACTATAGTATAGTCTCGGGTTTACATTATGGTCCTTTAATACGCAAATTCATTCATTATTTAATTCCAATTAAATAATAAAATCGCAAATTTTAAAAATAAATTTGTAAGTACATTCAACAACTAGCACTTCTATTTTTTTCCTATTTACTGCAGAAAGCTTTATTCAATTAGTTACGTTGGTCGCTATTATTGTGTGTTACATGTTTGCTTTCTATTTACTGTAGAAAGCTTTATTTGGTTAGTTATTTTAGTCTCTATTAGTGTGCGCATCTATGCACGTGCATGCATGTGTATTGTGCATCCATTGAATTAATAATAGTACATGCTCAGATTATTCCTTATCAGGTTTGATCATGAATTATCTCTATATGCATAGAAAATGTTGAAAATAACGCGTTCTGAAATCCGTTATATTGAGTTACATAACCTAACAGAAGCCTAACGCTACGTAACAACCGGAAATAACTCAGTAGACTATAACAACGTTTTTTGTGTTATTTTACATTATATTACGTAATGTTACATTAAATTACGTTATGTTAGGTTATTTACAATTATTTTTTAGTAATTTCTATATTATTGATTATTATTAGTGAGTTACTATAATTTTCTTACTTGATTACTTGTTGACTTGTTTAATTGCTTGTGGACTTATTTGTTTGTGATTATTTTCTTATTTGCTTATTGTAATTCCTCTTTGGTGGCTAAAATATCTTATTTATTGATTCTATTGAATTTTTAACTGAACTAAAATCAACAATTACAAATAAGATAAATTGAATATTATAAGATATAAATTACAATAATGATAATAACTGAAATTGAAATAAAAAATTAGAAAATTGTTTTCTTGTTTTAATGATGACTGAAATTACAATTACAGATTTAATATAATTTGTGAAGATAAATGTAAAAATTATTGTATTATGTATTACAAAATAATTTTATATTCTTTTCTTAGATATTTTTAAATTTATTTTTTATTTTATAAAAATTATTTTATATTGTTTTATATTTATTTTTATTAAATAAATAGGAAATTACATAATCTACATTATACGTTACGCTATATGCAATATAACCTAACAGAGGCAAAACGTTACGTTACCGTTATTACTATTTTAAACATTGTGCATAGATATTACAGACAGTATAGTAGAGGACGAGGTTGATCCATCGATTGATGACTAATATTTTTAGGAGCAAACCAACTATGTGTAGTTTGATCAAGCTTCATTATTTGTTTTAATTATCTTTGCACTTGGGTATAAACTTGTAATCTCTTATACAGTGAGTGCCTCTTTTTCATCTAAACAAGTGATTGTATATAAGCCCAGCCAAGCTACTTGCTATTGTTAACTATCTATATTTGTATTTCCTTTCCAGCTTTGTAATTCGAATAATTTTTATGTATTATGATGAATTATATTAGCATCATATTCTCTTTGCTTTTGACTCTAATTGTATAGTTCCTTGTTATTAAAAGCCTCGTCTACTCATTTTTGAATAGCCGTATGTTTGGAGAGAGTGGATATAGATGGAAAAGTTGATTAAACTCGCATACTTGCGTAGATAAAAGCAACTACATAATTAAACATAAACTCAAATGTACTAGAATTGATTAGGTATGATAGTAGGGATGGTAATGGACGTGCTCATAGGCCAAATTTTGGCCCTCTCTATACAAAATTTTAAATTAGAAAAATTAAATTTTTATTTTTAATTCAAAATTTTGTATAGAACGAGTTAAAATTTGGCCCGTGAGCGTGTATATTATCATCCCTAATAACAGGAAATGAAGGTTGCAGAACTAAAGAATAAAAGTTAACATATTTTGGCGCTTAAGCGATGGTAATATCATGTAGATAATTTATTTTAGGAAAAATTCTATATACACTTACTAATTTTCTAAGTACCTAACATTCAGAATAACCCTCCAAAAAGTTTAAAAATAAGAGTTTTTTCTAAATATAAATCACTATGCTTCTAAATTATCCTTTTTTTGCTGTTCTTTCTCTCTCCAATCTCTCTCTGCCCTTGGTCGATCGTATTGTCATCTCCTCTCCTATCTCTCTCTGTCCCATCTCCTCTTTGCCCTTGATCGATCCTGTTGTCATCTCCTTCCTAACATCCCGACTCCGTCGTTAGCCTCCTCCATAATAGATCGATCATCCCTATTCCCTCTAAGAATCCTAGCCACAACAACAACAATAACAACTAAACCTTTTATTCCAAATACTTGGGGTATACTACATGAACTAAAAAAGAATCATGCTGGATCGATCATATTGATAGTCCTTCTTCACTCTAAGAATCCTAGCCACAAGATTCAAAAATCTAACCCTCTCTTCAAAATCCTAAACAATGTTGAAAATAACGCATTATGAAACCTGTTATATTGCGTTACATAACCTAACGGAACCTCAACGCTACGTAACAACTGGGAATAACTCAATGCACTGTAACAGTACGTTTTTTATGTTATTTTACGTTATATTACATAACGTTACGTAAAATTACGTTATGCTACGTTATTTACAATTATTTTTTTAGTAATTTATATATTATTGTTGATTATTATTTTGATTATTAGCAAATTACTGTAATTTTTTTACTTAATTAGTTGTTATTTTGTTTGATTGCTTATGAAATTGCTAACTTGTTAATTTAAGTTTGTTTCTTTATTCACTTGTATTTCTCGCCCGGTTGCTGAAAATTACTCATTGATTCTATTGAATTTTTAACTAAACTGAAATCAACAATTATAAATAAGATAAATTGAATATTACAAAATATAAGTTACAACAATGATAATAATTAGAATTGAAATAAAAAAAAATTAGAATCTTGCTTTCTTGTTTAAATGATAAATGGAATTACGGTTGTAGACTTGATATAATTTATGAAGATATGTGAAAAAAAACTTAATATAATATTAGAGTAGATTATGTATTACAAAATAATTTTATATTCTTTTTTTGATATTTTAAATTTATTTTTTAATTTTTAAAAAATATTTTATATTATTTTATATTTATTTTTATTAAATAAATAGGAAATTGCATAATCTACGTTAAGCGTTACGCTATATGCTATAAAATCTAAGGTAAAACGTTACGTTACCGTTATCGCTATTTTAAACATTGATCCTAACCCCTATCTTCTTAAAAAGTAATTATTTTAACTACTTAATTCTAGTTTAATTCTTTAATTCCTTTTATTTTAATTATTAAGAACTATTAGAGTTAAATTTTTTTGTAGTATTGAAAATTATTAGGGTTTTAATTTGGGACATTGCGAAGGAAGTACGGTAGAAGAAACGAGAAAAAAAATCATACTTCTAATAAAGTTGAAGAAGATGAGGATATATTCATTAACAAATTATAATGACAAATTTGTAATATATTTGAATTTTCAGAATGGCACGTAGAAAAGAGAAATTTTAACCATACCCATCGGAAAGTTAAATTTTATTACAAATTTACCATTATAATTTGTTGATGAATTTGTGCTCATCTTTTTCAATTTTATTACAAATTCGATTTCTCCTCTTTCATATATCATGCTTTTCCTTAATCTCTCTCAAATTGAAATCCTAATAATTTTCAATACTCCAAAAATAAAAAGAATGCAAATCTTAATAATTCTCGATATAAAAAGAATAGAAATTAAATGTGCACACTAATTTTCTGAAATTAGTGTGCACATTTAGAATTTACCTATTCCAATTTGCCAATAGATTGGGGAGTTTCCAAAGGAGCGCACCAATTTTTCTTGTGAGTTTACTTCTCGGTCTTTTTTTTTCCGGACTCGAAGTCCGAATAATTATAAAGTGGGCTCTCTAGTAAATAGGGGAAACTTCTAAAGGGGCACAACTTTTTTCCTAGTGAGCCCAGTTAAAAACTTCTATAATATTATAATTTTGCCATCGAATTTTTTTGACCAAATTGCCCTTATCTTCCTTCTTCCCTTTTCCTGAGTTCAGTTAACCTAAAAAAAAAAAAAAACTCCTAAAATCCGCAGTAAAGGCGGCGATAGCAGGTAAAAGAGTGAGAAGAGAGATTTGATAGTGTTGGGTTTAGATAAGAGAAGAGGAAGAGGAAGGAGTAGTTGGGTATTTGGGTTAGAGATGATTTTTTTGGAAGAGAAGAAAAGAGAGGCAGAAAACTCTGGTCCGGACTGCGAGTCCGGACAGATATCTCCGGTCCGGACTGACAGTCCGGACAGGGTCTCCCTGTCCGGACTGCCAGTCCGGACCGGATCTCCCTGTCCAGACTGCCAGTCCAGACATGGAGTTAAATAGGTTTTTGTTTGCACATTATCCACAAAGTAATTGCAGCATATCAGTGAGTAGTCTCACCTATTACACAAGTGGCCCTGGTTCGATCCCTGACAACAATAGTGGTAAATTTAGTTTAGGTCTTTCTTTGATGACTAATTTTGTCATTACCCTTTTCACATATAAAACAAACTCTTTTACTTTATAAACAAATTTTTCCTTTCCTTTTTTATGTACCTTTTAAAATCCGTGTAACTTTTATTAACAATAAGGAAAATAGAATTAAATACTTTACAATTCATTGCAGAAAATAAAAAAAACACAAAGTTTAGTTCATTCTTTGCAACAAACACAAAAAATTCATTCATCTCTCAAATTTGTACACAGTTTAGTTCTTTCCAACTACATATTACATCAATAACACATAAATACGAAATTCAAATTCAAATAACAATGTAAATTCATACAATGAGAATTATGAACAAATTAGGCCATAATTAGAAACAACATTACATAAAAAAATATATACAAGACCCCAATGCACCATCCCAATTGTAAACAACATTACATAAAAAAATTTCATATATTATTAAAAACCTTCCACCTCCAACTTCGATTTCTCGCTCTCGTATCGGTCGACGAATTTGTAGTCGAAATGCTGCTTTCTTCCTCCTTAACGAGACAATTGGTCGTACGCGAGAAGATTCCGCCTGATCCATCTATAGAATACAAAGATATTTTATTTTTAGATGTTATTTTTCATAACACTAACTTCTGTACATGTAAGTATGAACTTACAAAGTAAAATTTGCTGCAAATATAATTTTTTGTCTAATTTTTTTTTCTGCAAGATAGTATAATATTAAATTTTACAGACACTAAAACCGTCTTTTGCAACTTAATCAACCATTAGGACAATACCATCAAACTTCATAATTAACTAATAAATTTTAATACTAACGTTTATGATTATAAAAAATAATTAAATTTCGCATATTTTACAATTGGAATTACAATATGAAATTTTCTTAATAATTATAATCTAAATATTAAAAATTAAAATTAACAAAAAAAATGCTACAACTAAACTTGCTACCTCATCACCTCATCCTCCTCCCAAACCCAACAAAATCACCAAACCCTAATATTCAAGAGTTGTTTAATCCAAAAATAATAAAAACTAAATTTTAAAATAAATATTACTAAATTAGGAAAACTCACCTAGTAATGGTGGGAAGGCGGCGGCGGGACCTCGGCGGCAACAGGGAGAGTAGTAGGGGTCTACGAATGGGAGAGAAAGATTTGGAAGGAGAAATGAGAAGAGAATAAATATGGAGAGGATGAGTGGAAGTGTGAGAGGAAGAGTGAAAGTTTGGGTTAGGGTTGGGAGAAGAAATGAGGAGAGAAGAGGAAGAGTAGAGGAGATATAGGGGGAAGGGCATTTTGGTAATACTATGTATGCTCACTAAGAAATTTTCCTTATAATGAAAAACTCACTGGGCTCACAAGAAAATCTGGGCTCACTGGGAAAAAAGTTGTGCCCGTTTAGAATTCCCGTAAATAGGTGTTAGGTGTGCTCCTTTGGAAACTCCCATAGATTGGGATCGGATTCTACTGTAGAGAGAGAATAGAGGGAGAGAAAGAGGACAGAGAGAGAATTCGGCCAGGGGAGAGAGAGAAAGAGAGAGAGAGTCGTCGGCCGGGATATAATGGTTGGCCGATCCCGGCCGCAGTTCGTTCTTTTTGGCGATTCCATCACTGAACAATCTTTCCGAGTGGGTGGATGGGGGGCCGCTCTCGCCGACACCTACTCTCGCAAGGTACCCTCCTTTCCTCTCTCTCTCTCTCTCTCTCACATCCGATTTTATTATCTTTTTCTTCTCGTTTCCTCTCTCTAACCACTTTTGATTATTCAGTTGAAAATTGAAATTTAAACCTCCCATCTCAATTCATTCGTTATTACATCACTCTCATCAGGAAAATTATTCATTCCTGTTTTCCCTTTATTTCCCCCTTTTTTTCTTTGAGGAAATTTCCTCTTTTTTTTTTTTTTTTCCTTCCTGTTTTTGCCTTTATTTTCCTTTCATCAGAAAAATTTCATCTTTCTTTTGTTTGAATTGAATATTTTGCAGCCCAAATCAATGTATCAAATCCAATCCCCTTTACTATTCTCATAACCCTAATGCATACAATTCTGATAGATATATATCCTTCTATTTTTTTTTTAATATATAATTTTGAATGCTCTTCCAATTCCAGTTTAGCACTCAATTTTTATCTCATTGTTTTTAGAAAAATTAAACTGGATCATTTTTGTCTTAAGCATGAGGTGGAGTATGGCCACCCTCTTCCTCTAAAGAGAAGACAATGAAACAATGCTACTACAACACGCGCACACGCACAAAAAGATCAAATATGAACTCTGAATATTAATGAAAATGAAAGAATATTAGGACAAGAACAAACACTTCAAACATCTTAGCCCCAATAAATGCATTGCAACTCAAATCTTTGGCAATAGGTTAGTAAATGCTGCACCAGTATTTTGATTAAGGAGTGATACCCGTATCTGATACATATATATCTGATATTTGATGATACCTGCAGGGTATTTCTTTTAACATGTATTGCATATTTAAGATGTATTAGGGACTTATGAGAGTCTAGGAACTTTAGGACTCTAATTCATGAATGAGGGTTTACAATTTTGTTTGGTGTGTGATGCATTTATATTATTTTTCCTTTTCTTAATATAAGATTATGATTGTTCACATAATTATTGAAGTGTATAATTTACATATATATGATGATATCTGAATTCTTATGGTTATTTAACCATTGTTTTGTTGCAAATTCATATTAGAAATTAGACATTAGTTCTTGTGCACATATAATTTGTTTTTATTGTACCTATGGTGTACCTGTATCTTGCAATCTTAAGATTTGTTTTATCCATATACATATTCCATGTCATATCCGCATGCAATGTAGGTTATTGTTGTTGTTAATTATTATTATTATTATTTGATTCTTCATTGTTCATTTCATTCTGTCTTGATAAGGTCCCTTTAGTGGTTGAGAGAAACTACACGTAAAGTTTTTCAGTTTGAATTCATACCCTAAGCTCCTACATGCATATTGCTGGTTGCTTGAGAATGACCTTCATTCCAATGGCTGGGGAAGAGAACATGCAAGACTATAGTTCTGAATATCAGATATCGGGATCGTATAAGATGGGTTCTTTTCATATCAGATTGTGGATATCGGATGATATACCGAGAATGCATGCTCATATCAAACATTATATATACACATCAAATATGTAAATTTGATATCTTAGTGATGGTTTAATTTCATCTAACTATGTGTGTGTGCGTAAAGGTACTCAAGGACATGTTCATGTATACAAGAATAACATAATTAAATAAACTATAAAACAGATTTGACTAAAGTTGAAAAATATAGATTATAGAAATAATCTATATATTTTTTTAAAATACAATTTTCACAGTACTCCTCTCTCTCTCTCTCTCTAAGTTATAACTGTTTATAGGTAGTTAAGAATATGAGTTGTAATTAATGTTAAATTCTTGAGGTTTCCGACTGTAGATGAATCTCTTGCCTTGGAAATAGATTTCTTTCTCCCGAAAGGATTCTTTTTTTCTTTCTAGTCAAACTCACACATTTTTTTTGCAACATTACTCAAATTCAATTTCCACATGGAGTCAAACTCAGAATCTCTCACAAATTAAAGAGAGATTACTCCTCTTAAGCCAAAGCTCATTGGTGAAACCCCTATCACAAATTGGAGAGGGGTTATGTAAGAGAGAGAGAGGAGAAGAATTGAGAGGGGAACCCAATAAGAAGAGAAAGAGAGGAGGAAGAGAGAAGAGATGACTAAAGTGAAGTAATTTATGAGTACAATGGGAAATTCGAGCCAAGAATATGGCTGCAGGACTAAATTATGGTAACTTAAAGGATTATGATGACTAAATTATAAATATGAAGATTTGGGGGACTAAATTCTAATTTTTAAAGATTTAAGAGACAGATATGTAAAAACCCCTAAAATCCTGTTTCTAACTCTTGTAATGTTGTCTTCAAAGTTGAACTATTGGACAATAGTCAACTGTGCTGCACTGGAAAAATTATCACGCTAGAGACTTAGCCTCGCCAGGAGACTAGCCTCACTGTAGGTCTAGCCTCGCCGCCAAAGAAGTCCTTAACGCCTGGTTCAACTACAATTTAGTAAAACCTTTATAACTTTTTCCTCCAAATGCTAACTGAGCTAATCGTGGGTTCATTGGAAAGATAATTTAATGATCTATAATTTCTATTTTGTAATCTTTATCTAATTCGTATGATATCCTTGTAAAAATTTAGCTTAAATTTAGTATTACTACACAGCAGTGAGACTCCTACAATAATTCTAGTAAAACCTCCCTAATTTTTGATATCGAATTCCGATTGATCTGATCTTGGTCTCATTGGAAATATAATTCCGATTACATTTTCGATCGCATTATGATTTTTCACTAATTCTCACTTTATCCCCATCAAATCAGAACTACTGTAAACTAAGGTTTACATACCAGATCCGTTGAATCTTCATAATTTTTTTATTCTGAATAAGCCTATTTTAGTCTCATTAGAAAAATATTTCAATTGACTCCAACTTCATTTTGAGCTACATTTTACATTTCCACCCTATCTATTTGGATTTTGGTCTCGAAGTTGCTTTTACATTACGAGTTTCAAAGTTGTATGATCATATTAATTTTATATTTTATTTTTATTACTTGATTAATTATTTACTTGTTAATTCATAATTTGACTTAGACTTGACATAAACTGTTACACTTGACTTTATTTTGCATGGAACTTACTCAACTTATTAAATTTGATAACCAGGAAATAAATGAACTTACAAACATATTAGCTGTTGAAGGTTGTGCAACCAATACAAACTTGTGTGTTGTCGTTATTCTAGCTACTACTATGACCTGACATTCCAGCTCATCTGTGACTTGATATTTTGGCTCATGCCTTGATCTGATATCCCAACTTATGCCAATAACATGTTTGCAGTATTTGTCTTGACTATAGTATAGTCTCGAGTTTACATTATGATCATTTAATATGCAAATTCATTCATTATTTAATTCCAATTAAATAATAAAATCACAAATTTTAAAGATAAATTTGTAAGTACATTTAACAACTACCACTTTTATTTTTTTTCCAATTTACTGTAGAAAGCTTTATTCAATTAGTTACGTTGGTCGCTATTATTGTGTGTTACATGTTTGCTTTCTATTTACTGTAGAAAGCTTTATTTGGTTAGTTATTTTAGTCTCTATTATTGTGCGCGTCTGTGCATGTGCATGCATGTGTATTGTGCATTCATTGAATTAATAATAGCACACACTCAGATTATTCCTTATCAGGTTTGATCTTGAATTATCTCTATATGCATAGTCAATGTTGAAAATAACGCATTATAAAACCCGTTATATTGAGTTACGTAAATAACTCAGTATACCATAAAAATACGTTTTTTGTGTTATTTTACGTTATATTGCGTAACGTTCCGTTAAATTACGTTATGTTAGGTTATTTATAATTATTTTTTTAGTAATTTCTATATTGTTATTGATTATTAGTGAGTTACTGTAATTTTCTTACTTGATTACTTGTTGGCTTGCTTAATTGCTTATGGAATTGCTAACTTATTTATTTGTGATTGTTTTCTTATTTGATTATTGTAATTTCTCATCGGTGGCTAAAATATCTTATTTATTGATTCTATTGAATTTTTAACTGAACTAAAATCAACAATTACAAATAAGATAAATTAAACATTACAAGATATAAATTACAATAATGATAATAACTGGAATTAAAATAAAAAATTAAAATCTTATTTTCTTGTTTTAATGATGACTGGAATTACGGTTACAAACTTAATATAATTTGTGAAGATAAATGTAAAAATTATTGCATTATATATTACAAAATAATTTTATATTTTTTCTTAGATTTTTTTAAATTTATTTTTTATATAAAAAATTTATTTTATATTATTTTATATTTATTTTTATTAAATAAATAGAAAATTACATAATTTATGTTATGCGTTACGCTACATGCGATATAACCTAACAGAGACAAAACGTTACGTTACCATTATTGCTATTTTAAATATTGTGCATAGATATTGCAGATAGTATAGCAGAGGACGAGGTTGATCCATCGATTGATGGCCAATATTTTCAGGAGCAAACCAACTATATGTAGTTTGATCAAGCTTCATTGTTTGTTGTAATTATCTTTGCACTTGGGCATAAACTTGTAATCTCTTATATAGTGAGTACCTCTTTTTCATCTAAATAAGTGATTGTATATAAGCCCAGCCAAGCTACTTGCTATTGTTAACTATCTATATTTGTATTTCCTTTCCAGCTTTGTAATTCAAATAATTTTTATGTATTATGAAGAATTATGTTAGCATCATATTCTCTTTGCTTTTGACTCTAATTATATAGTTCCTTGTTATTAAAAGCCTCGTCTACTCATTTTTGAGTAGCCGTATGTTTATAGAGAGTGGATATAGATGGAAAAGTTCGTTAAACTCGCATACTTTCGTACATAAAAGCAACTACATAATTAAAGATAAACTCAAATGTATTAGAATTGATTAGGTATGACAGTAGGAATGGTAATGGACGTGACTATGGGCCAAATTTTCGTACATAAAAGCAACTACATAATTAATTCTAGTTTAATTCTTTAATTCCTTTTATTTTTAATTATTCAGAACTATTAGAGTTAGAATTTTTTTTGTAGTATTAAAAATTATTAGGATTTTAATTTGGGAGATTATGAAGGAAGTACGGTAGAAGAAAAGAGAGAAAAAGACATACTTCTAATAAAGTTGAAGAAGATGAGGATACATTCATTAACAAATTATAATGACAAATTTTTAATATATTTGAATTTTCGGAATGGCACGTAGAACATTGTCATATATTATGACATGAGCCAAAATATGAATTTTGTTGGTGCGTTCCCTACTGAGCGACGCGCTATATCGGAGCCCGGATATAGTGAAAAATGTGTGAGGGTTGTTAGGTCGTCGCCCAGAAGCGACGCGCCATTTCGGCGCCCGGATGTGGTGTCAAATATAAGAGAGTTTCCACATCTTAATGAGCGGATGGGAGTAAAAAAGTTAGCTCATAAGTATAAATTTCGGTTGGTATCATGGAATATAGGTTCCTTTACAGATAAATTAGCAGAGTTAGTTGATATTATGATTAGAAGGAGGGTTAATATTTTGTGCATGCAGGAGACTAAGTGGGTAGGTGAGAAAGTTAAAGTCATAGAGCCTTGGGGTTATAAATTTTGGTATACGGATAGAGATAGAAATCGTAATGGGGTGGGTATGATCATAGATAAACAATTACTTGGGGATGTAGTGGAGATTAGGAGGAAGGGTGATAGAATTTTATTAGTTAAACTTATTTTAAATGGAGAGATTTTTAATGTCATTAGTACCTATGCACCATAAGTAGGACTTGATGAATCCAGTAAATATCAATTTTGGGAGGATTTAGATGAGATAGTATAAAGAATACCCGCTAGAGAAAAACTATTTATTGGTGGTGATTTTAATGGGCATGTAGGAACTAGTCGTAATGGGTTTGATAGTGTACATGGAGGATTTGGTTTTGGAGAAAGAAATGAAGCAGATAACTTAATTCTATATTTTGCTTTATCTTATGATTTAATTTTAGCGAATACTTAGTTTAAAAAGAGAGTTTCTCACTTAGTTACTTTTAAAAGTGGATCAAATGCAAGCCAAATAGATTTTTTTTATGTAGGAAGGTAGATAGAGCTAGTTGTATCGATTGTAAGGTAGTGCCAGGTGAGAGTGTAGTTACCCAATATAGACTCTTAGTTTTAGACAATATTGAAAATAACACGTTATGAAACTCGTTATATTGCGTTACGTAACCTAACGAAACCCCAACGCTACGTAACAACTGAAAATAACTTAGTACATCGTAACAGTACGTTTTTTTATATTATTTTATGTTATATTACATAATGTTACGTTATGTTACGTTATTTACAATTATTTTTTAAGTAGTTTCTATGTTGTTAATTATTTTTTTAGTAATTTCTATATTGTTGTTGATTATTATTTTGTTTATTAGCGAATTGCTGTAATTTTCTTGATTAGTTGTTGGCTTGTTTGATCGCTTATGGAATTACTAACTTGTTAATTTACAATTGTTTCCTTATTCGCTTGTTGTAATTTCTCTCCAATTGTTGAAATATCTTACTTGTTGATTGTATTGAATTTTTAACTAAACTAAAATCAACAATTACAAATATGATAAATTGAACATTACAAAATATAAATTACAACAATGATAATAACTGGAATTGAAATAAAAAATTAAAATATTGTTTTCTTGTTTAACTAATGACTGGAATTACGGTTGGAGGCTTAATATAGTTTATGAAGATAAATGTGAAAATTATTCTAAATTTTAATATAAAATTATAATAAATTATGTATTACAAAATAGTTTTATATTCTTTTTTTTAGATATTTTAAATTTATTTTTGAATTTATAAAAATTATTTTATATAGTTTTATATTTATTTTTAATTAAATAAATAGGAGATTGCATAACCTACGTTATGCGTTACACTATATGCGACATAACCTAACAGAGACAAAACGTTACGTTATCGTTATCGTTATTTTAAATATTGGCTTTAGATATTCAGATTAGACAGAAACTTAGAAAAGTTAAGTGTAAATTAGATCCTAAGATTAAGTGGTGGTGATTAGAAGGTAATAAAAAAGTTTGTGTAAATAGAGTAGTACAAGAACCAGATTGGAGGGACCATGATGATGCTAATGTAATATGAAACAAAATGGCTAGCTGCATTAAAAAGATAGCTAAAGATATATTCGGTGAGTCCAGGGGCGGTGCTCCACCATGTAAGGATATATCATGGTGGAATAAAGAGGTAAAAAATGCTATTAAGATCAAGCGGGACTTTTATAGAGGTTTGAATAATAATAATAATAATAATGAAATAAGTTTTGAGAAGTATAAACTAGTAAAGAAGGAGGTTAAGAAAGCTGTTCGGGATGCAAAAACTAAATTATATAAGCAAGTGTACGAGAAGTTAGATAATAAAGAGGCAGAAAAGGATATATATAGAATTGCTCGAATAAGAGAGAGAAAGTCTAAAGACTTATGTACTGTAAAGTGTATTAAAGATGAGGATCAGATGGTTCTAGTTCGAGACGAAGAGATTAAAGAAAAATGAAAAAATTATTTTGATAGATTATATAATGGTAGTTATACTCAAGATTTGGGAGATCTTACTATTCAATGTGAGGATATGAATCATAGTTTTATGCACAGAATCCAAGAGTCTAAAGTAAAAGAGGGTTTGAAGAGGATGGAATCAAGAAAAACTGTTGGTCCAGATGAGATTTCTATAAAGCTATGGAGATACTTAGGAGGGATTGGTGTGAGGTGGCTAACAGATCTTTTTAACAAGATTTGACACACTAAGAAAATGCCAAATGAATGGAGAAAGAGTACCCTAATCCTCTGTATAAAAACAAGGGCGACATTTAGAATTGTTCTAACTATCGGAGAATAAAACTCATGTGTCACACTATGAAGCTTTGGGAAAGGGTAATTGAACATAGATTGCGACAAACTGTTAAAATATTAGAGAACCAGTTTGGATTTATGCCGGGGCGATCGACGACAGAAACTATTTATTTACTTCGTCAACTTATAGAGCGATTCCGAGAGAGAAATAGAGATTTGCATATGGTATTTATTGACTTAGAGAAAGCTTATGATAAAGTTCCACGAGAGATATTTTGGTGGACATTGATGAAGAAAAGAGTTCCCATCAAGTATATCGACATAATTAAGGATATGTATGATGGAGTAATGGTCAATGTCAGAACATGTGGTGGTTTAAGAAGTGATTTTTCTATCACAATTGGATTACATCAAGAATCTGCATTGAGCCTATTCTTATTCGCTATAGTGATGGATGAGTTTACTAAAGCCATTCAGGATGAGATACCTTGGTGTATGCTATTTGCTGATGATATTGTCTTAGTTGATAAGACAAGAGCAGGGGTAAATACCAAGTTAGAATTATGAAGGAATACATTAGAATCTAGAGGTTTTAAATTGAGTAGGTCTAAAACAGACTATATGGAGTGTAAATTTAATAAACGACGGACCATAAACTATAATACTGTAAAACTGGATAGGTAAGAGATACAAATGAGCAGTCAATTTAGATATTTGAGTTCTATTATTCAGAATGATGGAGAGATCGATAATGATGTTAACCATAGGATACAAGCTGGCTGGTTGAAATGGAGGAGAGCAACGAGAGTTTTATGCGACCGTAACATTCCGTTAAGATTGAAAGGAAAATTTTATAGGACTGCTATTAGGCCAACTTTATTATATGGTACGAAATGTTGAGCTATAAATAAACGTCATTCACAGAAGATAAGTATAGTAGAGATGCGCATGCTCCGTTGGATGTGCGGCAATACTAGAAGAGATAAAGTGAGAAATGAAGATATTCGTGCTAAGATAGGTGTAGCTCCAATCGATGAGAAGATGCGAGAAAATCGTTTACAGTGGTTTGGTCATGTGCAACGTAGGCCTGCAAGTGCACCAGTTCGAAGAGGGGAGTTTATCAATATATGACAAGTTAAAAGAACGAAGGGAAAATCGAAAAAAATATGGATGGAGGTGATACGTAAAGATATGGAGTCTAGAGGTTTAAATAAGGAGATATTATTTGATAGAAATGAATGGAGAATGAATCAAAGTGATCGATCCGGCGTGATTTTTTTTTGGTTCATGTAGCCTACCCCAACTATTTGGGATAAAAGGCTTAGTTGTTGTTGTTGTTGGAATGACACGTAGAAAAGAGAAATTTTAACCATACCCATTGAAAAGTTAAATTTTATTACAAATTTACCATTATAATTTGCTGATGAATTTGTGCTCATCTTTTTCAATTTTATTACAAATTTGATTTCTCCTCTTTCATGTATCATGCTTTTCCTTAATCTCTCCCAAATTGAAATCCTAATAATTTTCAATACTCCAAAGATGAAAAGAATGCAAATCTTAATAATTCTCAATATAAAAGGAATAGAAATTAAATGCGCACACTAATTTCGGAAAATTCGTGTGCACATTTAGAATTTACCTATTCCAGTTTGCCAATAGATTGGGGAGTTTACCAATTTTCCTAGTGAGCCCACTTCTCAGTGTTTTTCTGTTCGGACTCAAAACCCGAATAGTTATAAAGTGGACTCACTAGTAAATATGGTGTGCTCCTTTGGAAACTCCCATAGATTGGGATCGAATTCTACTGTAGAGAGAGAATAAAGAGAGAGAAAGAGGACAGAGAGAGAATTCAGAGAGGAGAGAGAGAGAGAGAGAGTGGTCGGCCGGGATAGAATGGTTGGCCCATCCCGGCCGGTGTTCGTTCTTTTTGGTGATTCCATCTTTGAACAATCTTTCCGAGTGGGTGGATGGGGGGCCGCTCTCACCGACACCTACTCTCGCAAGGTACCCTCCTTTCCTCTCTCTCTCTCTCTCTCTCTCTCTCTCTCTCTCTCTCCCCCCTCTCTTACATCCGATTTTATTATCTTTTTCTTCTCGTTTCCTCTCTCTAACCACTTTTGATTATTCAGTTGAAAATTGAAATTTAAACCTCCCATCTCAATTCATTTGTTATTACATCACTCTCATCAGGAAAATTATTCATTCCTGTTTTCCCTTTATTTCCCCCTTTTTTTTTGAAGAAAAAATTTCCTCTTTTTTTTTTTTTTCCTGTTTTTGCCTTTATTTTCCTTTCATCAGAAAAATTTCATCTTTCTTTTGTTTGAATTGAATATTTTGCAGCCCAAATCAATGTATCAAATCCAATCCCCTTTACTATTCTCATAACCCTAATGCATTCAATTCTGATAGATATATATATCCTTCTATTTTTTTTTTTAAATAATTTTGAATGCTCTTCCAATTCCAGTTTAGCACTCAATTTTTATCTCATTGTTTTTAGAAAAATTAAACTGGATCATTTTTGTCTTAAGCATGAGGTGGAGTATGGCCACCCTCTTCCTCTAAAGAGAAGACAATGAAACAATGCTGCTACAACAGACGTGCGTGCACAAAAAGATCAAATATGAACTCTGAATACTAATGAAAATGAAAGAATATTAACACAAGAACAAACACTTCAAACATCTTCGCCCAATAAATGCATTGCAACTCAAATCTTTGGCAATAGGTTAGTAAATGCTGCACCAGTATTTTGATTAAGGAGTGATACCCGTATCTGATACATATATATCTGATATTTGATGATACTTGCAGGGTATTTCTTTTAACATGTATTGCATATTTAAGATGTATTAGGGATTTATGAGAGTCTAGGAACTTTAGGATTCTAATTCATGAAAGAGGGTTTACAATTTTGTTTGGTGTGTGATGCATTTATATTATTTTTACTTTTCTTAATATAAGATTATGATTGTTAACATAATTATTGATGTGTATAATTTACATATATATGACGATATCTGAATTCTTATGGTTATTTAACCATTGTTTTGTTGCAAATTCATATTAGAAATTAAACCTTAGTTCTTGTGCGCATATAATTTGTTTTTATTGTACCTATGGTGTACCTGTATCTTGCAATCTTAAGATTTGTTTTATCCATATACATATTCCATGTCATATCCGCATCAATTATCTATTCCAATGCAATGTAGGTTATTGTTGTTGTTAATTATTATTATTTGATTCTTCATTGTTCATTTCATTTTGTCTTGATAAGGTCCCTTTAGTGGTTGAGAGAAACTACACGTAAAGTTTTCTCAGTTTGAATTCATACCCTAAGCTCCTATATGCATATTGCTGGTTGCTTGAGAATGACCTTCATTCCAATGGTTTGGAAAGAGAACATGCAAGACTATAGTTTTGAATATCTGATATTGGGATCGTATAAGATGGGTTCTCTTCATATCAGCAGATATCAGACGATATATCGAGGATGCGTGCTCATATCAAACATTATATATACACATCAAATATGTAAATTTGATATCTTAGTGATGGTTTAATTTCATCTAACTATATGTGTGTGTGTGTGTATAAAGGTACTCTAGGATATGTTCATGTATACAAGAATAACATAATTAAATAAACTATAAGATAGATTGACTAAAGTTGAAAAATATAGATTATAGAAATAATTGAGATTCAGGCATGACAAGGATAGTAGTTGAAAAAGATTGATAATAATAATAGTAAAAACGAGAATGACAATAAACAATTACTAAGTAAAAAAGATGTAGAAAGAGAAGTGGAAGAAGTAGTGAATTTTGGAGATGATTATAAATCTTGATTAGTACTTAATTAAGCTCTGCACTGTAGATCTCTAGCATTTGTAACACTTTGAATGTTTGGCTCTAAAATTTTCATGAAATTAATTTAAAAATCTATTTTGTTTAAGTAAAGATAAAGGAATTTGAATCTTCCCTCATACATAAGATTAAAGTTGGTATTAGCACCAAATCTATTTCTAAATTAAACACCCAATTGAAAAAGTAAACCATATGGGTCAATATATCAGAGTGATATATTAGGACTATATATCGGGCAAATATTGCAATTATCTGTTGATATGCGCACAAAACGATATGGCCCTTTTTTGTAACGTATTGTCTAAGCTGACTCCGAAAAACGATATATCGGGGAGATATATCGACTGTATCAGGGATGTCTAAAACCATGTGCAAGACTACTGTTTTGTGTATTAGATATCGTCTTTGGCTATATATAACCATCGATAGATCGATATACAATTCTCATAACCACTTCGATCGATTCCATGTTAAATCCAATTGGTATGTTCGGAGCAAGATAACTCAACGACATTTGGCCCTTAAGTCTTAAACTCCATGTGATACATCATATGAGATTTCTAAACCATCCCCATTCGTATCTCTAGTTCTCATGCTGCCAACTCCAATCCTCAATACTGAATCAACCCTATGTGCTCACTTGATCCAACAAATCTTCCCTAGTTTTGGCCTCCTCAACACTATATTTGGCCTCTTGCATGTTGGATGAAACACACCTTTACTTAATCCAGCCTCTTTGCTCAGGAAATAGCCCACCTTTCCACAATTTGATCTTTGTGCTCCTTTTTGACGAGGATTGAGAAGCCTACATTCTGGTCCGGTGGTTCATGAATTGAACTTGCCTTTGGCAAGTCTGGCTGCTCAAACCCAATATGATATTTGTCTACTGAATCCAACTCTCCTTTTACTCGATCTTAGTCATCTGACCGTTTAAATGGTTGAATCAACCCCTTTGATTGCAGTGTAGACTCGCCATAATTCTGGAACTAGCAATGAAAGTGGGCCAAGTTTATTTGAATTCAGCTTGTACACCATCAAGTTTTACCCATCAAAAATATAATCCACAACATTAAATGGGATGAGTATGTGTCAAAAGTCAGATTCCTGGCAATTTCAGGTTGAGCATGGATCCCTCAAGTAGCTTGATCGGAATCCAACCCCAACATAAGGGACCTTCTTGTTTTTAGCTCGGTGTTTCTAGGACACTTTTTTTTTTTTTTGAAATTTTGTTGTGTCACACACTCGGGCTGACACAATAATTGGACACTTGTATCCTAAAACCAGACACCTATCATGTAATAGAAAGTCAAAATAAGGTATGATTGTACTAAATAAAGTGAAAGCATTAGAAAGCATATCTAAATAGAATTAATAGCAGAAAATGAGAAATAAAAATTGCTAAAAACTATTGTTTTTACATTTTTTTTTTAATTGACTCCTTGGAAGAAACATCATTAGTTATATTGTCTGTTGAAATGTTTATCTTTTCAATTCTCATTTCCCATTATTCTTTTATTTCAGGCTGACGTAATTGTTAGAGGTTACGGTGGATACAATACAAAGTGGGCCTTGTTCTTGTTAAATCACCTATTTCCTTTGGTATGATTTTCCCACACTACTTATTAAGTGTTAATGTTCCTGTTATTTATGATGTTTTATTCTTTTTATTTGACATGTAAGCATATCACTCATATAAATATTAAATATCTCAATATGTGGGCTGAAGTGTTCCATAGCTTCTTTAATTTTCTTTCTGAGGTGGCTTAGTTTTATTAGTTGTTCTTTGAAAGTTTGGTACCAATGCTTCCTATTTTTTCATTAAACTTAATGATAGAACAGAAAAAAATAAAGAAGTAAATGGTTTATACTTTATACTTTATCCATTCTATATCATTTCATCCTCACTAAAATTGGTCAGTTGCAAGATTAAAATTATTTGCTTGAATGAAAAATAACAATCAATGTTGGATGTTTACCATCCTTGTTTCCATCAACCTATCAGAACAAACAACAATGGCAGTTGGAGTGACATGCTCACTGCAGGGTATAGCCCTTATCCAATATCTACAGGTCAGATAATTCAATAAACTCAAAGTGGATGCAAATGTTAAATAAATAAGCTTGGTAATGATATCAACTATATTATCTGATCCAGTAATCTGCATAATGCAATCAAGTGATTATGGTTTTGTACTTCCTAAACTGGTTATTAATTATGTGCAAATTTATCTTTCCATCGAGAGGTTGCTCTTGGTAAGGGAAGAGTTTATTGGCTAATCACTGGGTTTCTTTCGAGGAGGGACAGATTTGGGTTTGTTAGATTAACTTTATTCTTCATGCATGTTTTGTTCTGCAAGAAGTAAGGCATTTGTGGATGTCCTACAAGAATGGGACTGTTTGTCATTCGGGTGGTGAAAGCTGAAAGTAGGGTATGGAAGCATACATGGAAGATTTTTGTTGGTTTTGGGATGCCGTAGTGCTTACATATATGATAGAGACAGAGATCAAGTGGATTGGTGGTGATTGCTGAAAAGACGGATGAGATATTCAATGCTTGTAGACATTTAGCCTATCGATTTAGGACATAAACTTGATTACGAGTTGGCAAAGGTGTTTTATTATAGAGAGGGAATGGAAGCTATTCTGTACATAATGGTGATTTTCTTGTTAAGTTCTCCCTATAACCGATGAACTAAATTATTATATTATGCTGGACTTTTGGTAATAGAGTTGTGTTTGTTGTTCAGATTTTTTTTTTTTGTGATTTGTGTTTGGAGCTTTTAAACGAAGGGGGAAATGTTTTATATAGTGAACCTCAATTTTACTAGAAAGAAATTGCTCTAGAGGTAACACTTATGGGGATTGGTTCCTTAGGGGTTTGTTGATGCTAATTCAAGCTGTCAGAATTCATATATACTCCTTTAATAGCAAGACGGTTACTATTTTGTATGGTATGGCTAAGATAGAGGTTGAAGACATATGTTGCTGGTACAAGTACATGCACACACACACTGAGGTACGTGGATTTGGAAAATCCTATATGGATCGGAGGCATGGCAATAGTAAACTCATGTCTCTCTATGTGGGTCAATTTGCTTTATCTGTGGACTTTATACCATGAACTTGTGAGGTCATAATGAATAAAAATAATTTTTTTTATTCATTTTATGGATCGTAGGTACTTCAATAACTTAGATAATGAAAAATGAGTTATATGAACTAGTATCCGGCATGTGCAATGTGCGTGCATGTCCAAAATAACTAGCTGAAATGCTCCAACATGTGTTGACCTTACTTTTATTCTTATTGTTCAACAATGGGTACACCAGAGGGCTGTCACTCACGTTATATTAGATGAGGTTAATATGTCAATCATAGTTCAGTTCATTTTGGTGTACGCTTCAATTATTGAGTTAAAGGTGTACTCATACATATGAAGAAGATATACTCAGATGGTATGTATGTAAATATGCTAAGTATTAGCTTTATTGAAGTGAGCATTTATAAAGTTAATAAATGTGAATAATTACTTTGACAAATGTCATGTCAATATTTCATGTAAAGAACAATGTTGGTAGATCTCATTTATTGTAAGAAAAATATTAATTTGAAAGTAGTAAATACAATATATGCTTAGGTGCTTCTTTTGTGATTGTTTTTGCAAACCTCCTTTACTATTTTGTATCACATATTAACGCAGGATGGGAGCGGATTAGGGTTAGAGATTTGGAAATTTAGGGTTTTTGGACAGATTTGGAGAACAAATGGGTTCGGGAATCCACCTAGGCGAATTTATGCATACTCTCAATGAATCCACAGGGAGAGATTTTTTTGGAACACAGAATCCATGCAATTTTCTCAAAATTCAATTCTTCATTCCATCTCTCTAAAATACCTCATATAAAACTTATTTATAGGGAAAATCCAAAAAACTAATCCTAACAGAATCCAAATAAAATCCTATCGATGTTATCCAATCTGATTCAGAATCAAACTAAATCAAATCCTATCAGATCTCAAAAATAAACAAAATCATCTGATTCATCTTATATCAGATCTGATCTCCATAATTCTCCCATATTTCAAAGCATTCATCCCCTGATTTATGCGGAGATAAAAAAATATTAAACATATCTGGATTGAACTGATCTGCGTTTTTTTACGAAGCATTCCAATTGGGCCATGGTGATGGTCAAGGAATTGTAACTTGCGTATCACATCTGAAGTAAAGTGGTAGAAGGGGAACTGGCTTCTTGCGTGAATCAGCTTCCGATGACTGTAGATCTAAAAGAGCCACTTTAATAGAATGGATTTCATTAAAAGTCGAGTCGATATAAGGATCCCATAAAATATTCTGGCCATGGATAGTGGAAGCAATCTTTTTTGAAATTTCATATGGATCTGCATATTGAAAGGATAATTTCCTCACAATTCCTGTAAGGAACTTCTCAAGGAGAACCGAAGGTTTCACGTCATTATCAGTAATAATTTCTTTTCTATCTGAAGTCTCGCTTGGGACTGGAAGTTCCTGTTTCTTGTACATCTGCAACTGATATGCAAATATTATCGGTAAATACGAATTGTCAACAATGCTTCTTACGAAATTTTAGTAGGAGATTTTCCAGACATGTTATATAGAAAAGTAGGAGCTATTGCTTCTTACGAAATTTTAGTAGGAGATTTTCCAAACATGTTATATAGAAAAGTAGGAGGTATTTCTGTTAGCTTCTCATGAACATGGTCATCAGGTGCATCTTATGCGACTGAAATTTCACAGTTGAAATATGAACCATTGAATTTTCAACTGGTATGGGCGAGAAGAAAGTTTCATCTAGCACTAATGGTGACTCATCATGAATTTTTATATCCGGCTTAGGCTGCAAAATGCATTCACCATAAAAAATATGAATATTTGCTTCGACCTTATTGGTGATACTATCATCATTAACCATTTGACTTCTTTCATCTCTTCGTTCAAGTTTTTTGTTGAACTTGTCAAGTATTCGCTCGCATTTTTGAAGCTCATCAATCATATATTGAAGTTTTGCATCATCAGTCATGGTTTTAGGCTTAGATGTCAACTCTTTTGCAATTTTAGACTCGAAAAATGGAGACTGATGAGATGATAATAGAAATTTTGGAAGGTGATGTTGAGCATTACTGATTACGAAGAAGTCGCAAAATATACCAATCCAAACATAATTTATACTCTCTACTCCAAATATAAGTTTCTCCACCCAACTTACGTCGGACGTAAATACATTTTTGTACTGGTGTCGGATCAAAATATTGAAAGAAATCTTAGAGATGATTAGTGTTCTAAAAAACGTTCTATGCGGACGCATAATCATCCGCATAGGCGTATGCGGCCCCCAAACGCAGCCAAAAGTAAGAATTCGTCCTATCCATGCAGACAGGGCATTATGCGGCCACATAATCGGTTATGCGGATTATGCGGGCGCATAATCTGCATAATCGATTATGCGATTATAAGGTTATTGGGTTTCAAATGTTAAAACTCGCTCGACCCAAACCCAAAAACGAAAAAATAAAACCCACACAGTCGAGTCGATTTTTCTCCCCCAAAACCCGATCCTTAACCCTAACTCCTTGTTCTTGGGTTCCCTCTTTCTCCCGAGTGATCAATTCGTGCACGATTCTCAGTGGGAAGCTGGCAGCGATCTTCCATCGCGATTCTCCGGTGGCAGCGAGCGTCCAGTGGAATTTTCCGACGGCGACGACATCTCAGGTAAGCTCCTTTGTTTGTTTTTCTATTTCAATTCAAATTTTTCATCTTTTTTAGGTTTTAGTCATTTTTTTGTTTGGTTTTTTTTTTAACTGGTTTAGTTGTTAATTTGATAAAAAAAAATGTGCTGCTGCTCATTGAAGTTGGAGGAGATTCTAGGATTTTGTAAAAATGGCCGGCCTTAATTGGAAAATTAATTGAAAAATTTATTGAAGGATCGATGATAGTTTGGATTTCTTTTTAGTAGCTATAATGCTAATTCCTAATTGCCCTTTTGGCTTTTGCTTGTGCTACTGTTTGTGCTGCTACTACTGTGACTGAATGTTCTGCAGCTGCTGCTGCTCCTAATTGCTATAATTGTTTTTTGTAGTTTATTATTTAGAATTCACTGATAGAATTAAGTATTTCAAATTACGGTATTTAGCATAATTGTCTTGTGGTATAATATTAAGGGACTGAATGGGCTCTTCTCTGGACTGGATAAAGTTGGTGCATAATCTGTTTCTTATAGAGTAGTTAGCAAAATCTGCAACTTATCAAATAGGGTATGGCCAACATCTTCTAGGTCTTTCTGGATGATATGGACATGGAAAGAGCAGAGATTGAAAGGAGTGTTTTTAAGGTTTTTTTTTTTTTTTCTCAAAATTTGGCATGATTTGTAATAAAATATTTTGGTGAAGAAACTATCTATCTTCCTGTTGTAATAGAAGACCTTCTATTCTTCCTTAAGAAAAGGAAATTCCGCCGCAGATTTGCTCTGTTTTGTTGACTAGCAAGAAAAAGGTTTGTGTTTTGAAGTTTAAGAACACTTGAAGCTTTTGCACGGTATATTTGCATGCATAGTCATATGATGATTGATGAAGTAGAGGATGGTGTGAAGATGTCAAACTGAGTATAAATATTCCATTTTGTTTGGTTTTGACAGATTTAGGTTTTTAATATTTGTTGTATGGTTGTATTTATTGAGCTTGGATGTGGTTGTTTCCTTCTGGCACTTGAGCATGGAAGGTCATTGTGGATGAGTTTGTTTTTTTGGACAGCTAGGACTAGGATATAGAAGTTTGTTATAAATTGGTACTTTTTAGGCCTTTGAATGTTACCAAGCTTAAGCCTCTGATGCCAACAACAAAGCCTTGTATCAAGACTTTGGGATTCTCCCTTTTCTATGTTCAGCTAACCTATATTGTTTAGCCACCTAAGTCCATCTTTGTTTTGGTTTACCACCACTCTACCACATTTCATCGATTATGATTCTATCAATTTCCTGTTGGCAGACTTGATGGTCTCTATTGCGCATGCCAAGCCATAATGACTGGTTCTTGCTTATTTTATTCTCAAATGAAGCTGCCTTGAATTTTATGCGTGCTCTTTTGTTTCTTAAGCCTATCATTTTGTTGGTAAAAGCCATCATATATTGTGCCATTCACAACCTTCCCTGAAGCTGAAGTCTTGAAGTCTGTCGTGTTGATATCATTTCTTTCTTGTTTTTCTTCAGTTTTTGAATGATGACTTTATAGGCCTTTGAATATTACTAGGCTTAAGTCCAGATGGAAACAACAAAGCCTTATATGAAGACTTTGGGATTCTTCCTTTTCTAAATTCAGCTTGACTAGTCTTTATTGTTTAACCATCTAACTCCTTGTTTGTTTAGGTTTACTATCACAATTGCATTTCATCAATTATGGTTCTATCAATATCCTGGCTAGCAAACTTGAAGATCTCCATTGCACATGCCAAGCCTATCGACCAGTTTTAGCTTATTTTATCTGAAGCTACCTCGATCTAAGCCTATCACTTTTGTTGGTCAAAGCAATCATTAGATTGTAGCATTGTGCCTTAAACGACCTTCACTGAAGCTTTAGTCTTGAAGACGGTCATGATTATACCATTTCTTTCTTGGCTTTCTTTAATTTTTGACTTGCGTGGAGAGGAAGGTTAGGTCATTTAGATGTGCATTTTCCAACTTTAGAAGTGGAAGATACTTAAGGATTGGTCACTTAGAAAAGAAGAGTTTAAACATTACATAAAGGACGTCCTTTGGAAAGGAGTCAAGAATGTTCTCAAGCTATGGGTTACCATGGACTTCACCGAACGTTAGATATAAGGTCAGAGCAGGAAGCTTGGTGGAGCCAGATGAAGGAGAGTATTTCAGAGGTTGATTAACTAGAGCAAATAAGAAATGATGAAAAAGTACTAAATGACATGGAGGTCCAAGAGGTTCCACATAAACGAAATTACATGTTTAGTTTAGCATTATGTGTCTTTTGCAATTATAGCATAGCCCCTGTGCTAACTGTTCATCAAATAACGACACTTGTTCAGTTACAAAGTAAATAAGAAGTCAACAAGTTTTTCATTGGCTAGATAATAAGCCCTTGTGTTTGTGTTAAAATCTATCCGACTAGATTGTTTGGACAAACTAAGCACATGATTAATAGATAAGAACAATTTAGTGAGAGAAAGAGAATATGCAAATAAGGTTTTAACGAGGTTCGGCCAAGGGATCTCGGGCTTACATCCTTGGAGGAAAGGGCCCTCTTTATAGGAGAAAATAATAGAAGTACAGTATCTCAAGTCTCTCCCATACGTGCCTCTGATTCTCAAGTTGAAAAAGAACCGTCTGCCAATGTTTAAAATAGCGATAACGGTACGTAATGTTTTGTCTCTGTTAGGTTATATCGCATATAGCGTAACGCATGACGTAGGTTATGCAATTTCCTATTTATTTAATTAAAAATAAACATAAAACTATATAAAATAATTTTTATAAATTTAAAAATAAATTTAAAATACCTAAAAAAAGAATATAAAACTATTTTGTAATACATAATTTATTCTAGTTTTATATTAAAGTTTACAATAATTTTCATATTTATCTTCATAAATTATATTAAGTCTCCAACCGTAATTCAAATCATCATTTAAATAAGAAAATAAAATTTTAATTTTTTATTTCAATTCCAGTTATTTTTATTATTGTAATTTATATTTTGTAATGTTCAATTTATTTTATTTGTAAATGTTGATTTCAGTTCAGTTAAAAATTCACTAAAATCAATAAGTAAGATATTTCAGCAACCGGAGAAGAATTACTACAAGCGAATAAGAAAACAATTGAAAATTAACAAGTTAGCAATTCCACAAGCAATCAAATAAGCTAATAACTAATAAAAAAATTACATCAGTTCGCTAATAAACAAAATAATAATCAACGACAATATAGAAATTACTAAAAAAATCATTGTAAATAACGTAACAGAACGTAACTTAACGTAGCGTTACGTAATATAACGTAAAATAACATAAAAACGTACTGTTACGGTGCACTGAGTTATTTTCAGTTGTTACGTAGCGCTAGAGTTCCGTTAGGTTACGTAACGCAATATAACGGGTTTCATAACGTGTTATTTTCAACAATGCCGTCCACCCTGATGAAGAGTGGTGGTATGTATAATAGATCTCAAGTTTCTCCATTTCAATGTCTCTAGACAGGATTAAATATCTTGCCGAGATTTACTTTCATTGTCCTTAGTAATTTGGTAAGTATTTGACTTTATCTTGGATTCTGTTATGTCGGTTTCAAATATGTATTCTTGTTAGCTTCCGGATAGATCACGGGCCTGTAGGCCTCACCCGCGTTTGGCTCATACCTTTAATGGGCCCTTAAGATCTGTGCTCAGTCCATAAGAAACCGGTAATAACACCTTGTATCTAAAGATGCTAACAGAGCAGAAGAATTACAGTAGATCATAGCCATGTGTGCAGGAAGAACAAAGGAGTAAATTCATGATTCTTTTGACATGCTGATGTAGGCTTACAATAACCCATACAGTCCGTATAATAATATTTTTCAAATGTGCAACGTATAGGCTTGCTTTAGCCTATCTCACTTGTTAATTGCACATCCTGCTGAGCATATTAGTTGTTTATAAATACATTATTGCGTCTCTGCCTCCACTTATACGTGTCTTCTTCATATATCTTTGGATGTATTTATCTTTGCTTCAAGTACGCAAATATTTATATCATTGGCGAACCAATGTTTCCATCAGTTAAATCTAAGTTGTTTTCCATCATAGGGAACAATTTAAAATATTTTTCCTTAATTTTGTTTTTGCAGTACTGTTCGACACCTCCTGCAGCTGCAACTATATTTTTTGGAGCTAATGATGCTGCACTTTCAGGGAGAACAAGCGAACAACAGCATGTGTCTGTTGAAGAGTACAAGGAGAACCTAAGAAAGATTGTTCATCACTTGAAGGTAACACAGTTTCGTATCTACATAAATTCATACTAGTAAAGTGCATGTGCTAAGCATGTAGTTAAAGCATGTTGAAGTGTTTTAGAATAACTTGCAATGTGAAAGCAGGCTAGCCTATCTGGTACACCCCTTTCTCCCAATAGGAAGGTTCCATGTTCGGTTCTGAACGTTGTCAATCTGGGATCTAACTCGGGTACTTATTTTGGCTACTGTCTTCTTCACAAAAAGAATTGCTATCAGTGATTCTGAAATTGTTTAACAGGTTGCATAAATTATTTCCCTATGCAAAATGGTATAAATATAATTAGTAACATGTAATCTAACAGTTGCTCAGTAATACCTCAGCTGACCAATTTGTAGAAAGATGCTGAATACCTTTAACAAAGAGAAAACAAACAAAAATAGAATTATCAATATTAAACCCATCACAACATTACATTGTTGAATATCTTCTATTCATTCTCTCTCCTTAAAGATGGCCTAATTGAAGACTATATCATTACCAAACAGATTGAAACTTTAGGCCATGAAAGTACCATCAATAAGTTGCAGATTGTGTTTATCTCCATCTCAGAAAAATAACTGATTAAGAATTGAATGTTCAAACTCAAAATACATTATAAAAAAGGTGCTATAGCTTGTTTTGGCCATGCAAAATAGTACAAATAAAATAAGTAACATATTATCTACAAGTCAATAGGTCAACATTATCTCTAAGATTATGTACTTTCGGATTTGTCTCACGTCATTACAGCCATAGGTATTACATGCACAGTGATAACAAGATAACAGGCAAAATAATGAAGAAGCATGTCTGTTCGGAAATCATAGAGTTATTAGTCTATAAAAGGATGCAAAGAATGTGAAAATAAAAAGGTATATGTTAATTATACAAACATACCGTAGATGGATCTGGCTTAAATGTTTTGGCTGCCTTCGTAAGCTAGGTTCTTGCTTGTGTAATTTCTATAAGTGAGCTCTCGATATTGTAGTTATTGCCATCTACATGTACAAAAGGGAAGCTTGATGAACAAGATATAACTCTACAGGATGAACATTAATATTTCTATTACTCTCTCCAATCTATAGCTGAATATCTCGTTATCATATATTTCAAGTAATATTTATATGCTAGAAAATAAATATTTGAGAATCTTCACATTTTCCTCACTTTTGCAGAAATGTGTGCAGAGTTAAAAGCAGTAATGAAGCGTATATATAGAACTAATTTTAAAAGACTAGGACTAACTTCAATAATTTGAGAATTGGCTTTGCTCCTGGCTTAGGACTATACAATGGTAGTAAGTAGTTATGTAGATTCAAGCTCCTCCATACTATGTTGTCTCAGCATTTTCCCAAAAGAACTCCCCCCAAAAAAAAAAAAAAAAAAAACCCCTGCAACAAACACAATTTTTTTTTAAAATTTAAAATAATAAGATCAAATAAGTCTTAATTGGAGTTTTGTACCATAAATCTCAATCTATATCTATTTTACTGATTTTACTCCTGAAAGCAAACAAATAAAAATGCTGGAACTCTCTCTCTTTTTTTTTATCAACTCTCGTTATTTGCAATCCGTTCATTAACCTATAAATTTACCCTATTATCATCCATTTTTCTACAAAATATCATGTTCAGTTCAAATTTTTCCAACTTGCATCTTTATGTCTAAAGTTTGGGACTGGATTCATCTAAAATATGGTATATAGGTTATATGTTAGACTTGATTAGTTTAAATCTATGTCCCCACCCCCCCCCCCCCCCCCCCCGCCCCGATATGGACATCCTAACATAGGCACAACACAAGATGATACCAACGCACAAGTTAGCAAGAAAGTAACCAAAGAAAATTTATTATTTTTCTTAAAAGTCAATAGTTTATTACCATGTCCCACCTTGTTATCTTTCCTTGCAAGTTATAATTTTTCAAATATAATATTATTAAGTTAAGATTTTTAAAAATAAATAGCTATTGGAAACTATTATTAATGTATAAAGTTCCTCCTGAATAAGGAAACTCAAGTCAAAATTTAATTATATTTAGAACTTGCATATTTTTTTTATCATTGTTTTGTTAAGATTGGCTCATTCTCTTACCTCTATTTTAATTAGAGTTCCTTCTTTAAATAGAAACTCAAGTCAATATTCAGTCTCAATTTTATTATAATTAGCACTTGCTAATTTGATTATGATTATCGAGACTGAGTAATTTCTTACCCTTATTTTAATTAGAGTTTCCTAGAAAAGGGAACTCAACTCAAAACATTCGCACTTAAAAGTTGTTAATTTATTAAGATCGATCTATTGAATAATTATTCAGAAGTTAGTAATTGTAAAGTTTGTAATATTTTTACAAAGGAGTATTTACTTAAAAGCTATTAAATTATAATTTATTTAGTAATTTTAATACTAGGTAAATTATTATTTACTGTTGTCAGTAATGTAAAAATTATTCCTAGTACATATTAAATAAAAAAATTATGTAAATATTATTCTGTAGAAACAAACTATGTTAATTATTTAATTTTATTAGTTATCTAATATAAATCTATTTTATCAGACAACCAATCAAATTAGCATCTAATTATAATTAGAAATCTTTACTCAATTATCTTTACTAGATAAATTCTTAATTCGTAGGAAATGAGTCATATGATTAGAATTAATTAATTAATTCCTAGTTAATTAGAATTAAATAATTAATTATAAGTTAATTGGAATTGTTTAGTTAATTAAAAATTTGAAGATAAGAAAATTTTAAATAACAATTAAAAATACTAAATTGTTTCTGCAAAGCACAAACTCATCAAGTCAGGATTTAATTATACTTTAAAATTGTGAATTGATCTAAATTGGATAATTATTCTAAAAGTCCACAATTGATCAGAATTATCGAATAATTAGGTTTCTTTTAATTCATAAAGTATATAAAATTTTTGAAACTAAAAGGTTTTATATTGAATATTGGTGTGCGCAAGGCCAGTCAACATTTTTGCAGAACTTTTGCGTAAGATTTTTCTGAATCTTAAATTATAACACAACTTTCTCCTAAAGTTAGCTTGTAATAAATTCTAAGCATCCTTACTATTAGATAATTTAATTTTGAACTAAATTATTAAATAGCTATTAATTCTGAAAATACATGCCCCAAAAGTATCTATGTAAAATAAAAGTCTCTCACAATGTCCCTCTTCGAAGCTCATGAAAATATAACTCAATTATATTAATTGCAGAATTTTTTTATGGTTAGGAGTGATTAATTGTTAGAACTATTAATTTATATGGAAGTTATATAAATTATTGTGAAGTAAATTAGTTAATTAATTAAGAGTGCATTATTAATTGGTGAATTGTCTATCATTACTAGTTTAATTATGAAAGCAGACCTTTCAGAGAGATTTCCAACCAAAATAGAACTAGCTAGTAAGTAGAATGCAACTATAAAATATATAAATTTCCTATTTATTTGAATCCTTTTGAACTCTCTAAATCTTTTTTTATAATTTTCTACAATAACCTGTAAAAATTTTGTTTAGATATATCATAATTTCCAAAATGGGTAATCATTTTCAAATTGACAAATATAAAATTAGCAACAAATAATCATTCGAGGTAAAATTAACTAGGAATCTATAAAATGCTAAAATTTCCAATTAATTAATAAAAAAGATCATCAATTGAGATTATAATAACAGAGATCTAATAGGCTTTGTTTGGAATAAAGTCCCTGCTGGATCTTGAACTTGGGACCTCCCATAACTTATCCTTTCTCTTTGCCAATAGATCAGGACTTCCCATAACTGGTGAAATTTAGTAAGAATTTTGGTGAGGAAAATCCAATAAGTTTGAATTTTAGCCTCACATTAAAATGTAGAATGGGATTGATATGTACATAATAAGTTGATTTTTTTATTTACATATTTTAAAGTTTCTATATGTCATAATGTAAAATAAGTGTACTTTTTCACATCAATAGTATGTACATTTACCTATAATAATAATAATAGACTATCTAAGTAAATTTTTGTGTCCCCTTCCAAACCCAAAAAAGAAGAAAAAGAGAAAAAGAAAACCAAGAAACTATCCTAGTAAAGAACGAGATGTGCAACTTACCAGATTCATTTACCAGCCATTCTTCACTTTCTTCTAGAAAACAAAATAAACAAAGTAAGAGCATACACCTATTTGCTTTTCTCCATAGCCAAAAATAATCATTAATACTTAAATTTTACTAGTTTTTTTCCATAAGGAGTAAATGCACATACCATTTCTAATATCATTTGATCATTAAAAGAAAGTAACATTATAATGACCTTCATCAGAACTTTATTTTTTTGACACTTTTGAGAAATCATGAAGACTACAAACAAAGGAGAATTACCAATGAAAATAATAACAAAAGAGATTAGAGGTAGATTATACAAATAGTACGTATTTAGAAGCTCATATAATTTTCTAGTTATGGTAACTTTTAAGTTCTTCCTATTCTAATGCGATGGGACATTGAGAATAGTTCTTGATTTTTTTCATACCTGTTTTGCCCAATTAAATTTTTGGGTCTTCTTCTAAACCCAAAAAGTAAAGGAGAAAGAGAAAATAAAAGAAAAACAACAAATTGTCCTATTAAAGAACAAAATTTACAGGCAACCGCCTTAATTTAAAAGCCATTCTCCACTTTGGGAAAACAAAATGAACAAATTTAGAGCATATGACTATTTGCTCATCTCTTTAGCCGAAAACAACCATTCTAGTACTCTTAAAAAAGTTACTACCATAAATAAGAGTAAACTTATATACCACTCCTGATATTTGTGGCCATTAAAAGAAAGTTACATTTCAGTGATCTTCATCAACAGTATATACTCCATGTCCTAGTATAATGTAGTAATCAAAAGAAAGTTATGTTACTATAACCTTCAGCAGCAGTACTTTTTTAATATTTTTGAAAAATCATTAATTTATCCTCGTTCGCTTGATCATTTGGCTTCTCTTACATCTTACTAAGTGTTGGCAGTGAAAATTTCTGAATAAAAAGAGTTTTCCACAACAGAACGCGGAGCTAATCCATAGCCCCGCGTCTGGCTATTTTTAATCTCGCGTTTGGGTAAACGCGGAGATGTTCAATAGCTCCGCGTTAGCTCTGCATTCTGGTTATTTAGTTCCGCGTTTGATGAGTTTAACTCCGCGTGAGCAGATAATCAGAATCTCAAATTGATTGAGATTATAATTTGGGCTTATCCAAATACCCAAATTGAGTCCAATCAGAACTCTAAACCAAAAGATTTAAATCAAAATTATATTTGATTAGAATCCTTGATGAGAGCGAATTCTATTTAGATAGAAACTCTCAAATTAATCTGGGGCTATAAGTACCTTCTTGGTGAAACCCTAGAGGTTTTCTTTTTGGGCGTCTGAAGTCTTCTTTTCGATCCTTTGGCAATTCAAGTACGCGAGAGAGCCTTGAAGCCTTTAGTGATCATCTTCTTTTCGGCATCTTGGAGAATTCAAGTTACGCACAGAGTCTTGAGTTCGGGAAAGACCAGAGAAAATCGTCTACAGTCGGCCGATATCTTCAAGAGAGAAGAGTTCGACGTTTGATCGTCCAAAAGAATTGGTCGATAGATCCCATCGCCACAGATCCCACACTTTATTGTAAAAGAGAGATTGAAATATAAAATCCTCTCGTTTGTTCTTTTTATCTTGTTCACTTTCATTGTAATCTAAGTTGTATTCAATGGGAGGAAGCAAAGAAACTTTTGCGGCAAACAAACTGACGACCACAGTGGGAGTCATCTCTTTCACTGATGAAGAGATTGTGGCGCAATCGGACGTTGATATGATCGGATCCGAAGTAGACACACTGGTCGTTGAAATCGACCAGCAGAAATATGAGGAGTTCCTCTCTTCTGAATCAGGTGACTTGGACGAGACACGACACTATCGTCGCATGCGCTATACCCGAGCAACAGGTAAAAAGGTATCCACCAAGAGACGGGGATTCTTGGAGACTGCGGCTATAGGGCCGGAGTTCGGACAAGAAATCCTAGCAGAGGATGAGCTTCCGACTGTCGAAGAAGACCTAGGAACTGGATTGACCAGAATCCAACTCCGAAATAGGAATCAGAGAACGAGGCGTAAAGCCCTCAAAGCCCGCCTTGGACGCGGAGCTAACACCAGAGGACGCGAGGCTATGGTCCCTCGCAAACTGGCTCGTGCTAATCTCGAGACCAGTCATTACCGCGTTAAACGCGAAGTTACAACTTGCCTTAAAAGTAAGGAAAAGCCAGCGTGTGATATCCCGCGCGAGGCTATGGCTGAGCTTAGCGAGAAACGCGAAGCCAGTAAGATTTGCGCTAGTCGCAAAATATCTGACACTCGTGAGGAACGTGAGTATAAAAATTCTTTAAAGCCAGCGTATGATTCTCTGCGCGAGGCTAATACTAAGCCAAGCGAGAAACACGAGGCTAGTACTACTTGCGAGAAACGCAAGATTTCTCACACTCGCGAGAAACGCGAGTATAAAAATTCTTTACAACCAGCGTGTGATTCTCCACGCGAGGTTAATACTGAGCCAAGTGAGAAACGCGAGGCCAGTAGCACTTGCGAGTTACGCAAGATTTTTGACACTCGCGATTAATCGCGAGGATATAATCTCTTTAAAGCCAGCATGTGATTTTCCATGCGAGGCTAATACTGAGCCAGGCAAGAAACGCGAGGCCAGTAGCACTTGCGAGTTACGCAAGATTTTTGACACTCGCGATTAATCGCGAGGATATAATCTCCTTAAAGTCAGCGTGTGATTCTCCACGCGAGGCTACTACTAAGCTTAGCGATAAACGCGAAGCCAGTACAACTTGCGATAAATGCAAGATTTTTGACACTCGCGATTAATTGCGAGGATAAAAATTCCTTACAGCCAGCGTGTGATTTTCCACGCGAGGCTAATACTGAGCTTAGCGAGAAACGCGAAGCCAGTAGTACTTACGATAAATGCAAGATTTCTTACACTCGCGAGAAACGCGAGGATAAAGATTCATTAAAGCCAGCGTGTGATTCTCCACGCGAGACTATTACTGGACTTAGCGATAAACGCGAGGCCAGTACGACTTGCGAGAAACGCAAGATTTTTGACACTCGCGATTAATCGCGAGGATATAATCTCCTTAAAGCCAGTGTGTAATTCTCCACGCGAGGCTATTACTGAGCTTAGCGATAAACGCGAAACCAGTACAACTTACGATAAACGCAAGATTTCTAACGCTCGCGTAAAACGCGAGGATAAACGTCCCTTAGAGCCAGCGTGTGATGGTGATTCGCCACGCGAGGCTAAGGCTGATCTTAGCGTTAATCGCAAAGACAGCAAAATTTGCGTTAATCGCAAGGACAAGCCAGCGTGTGATTTTCCACGCAAGGCTATTGTATCTGGACTTGAAACCAGAAAAGCTCGCGTTAATCGCGAGGATAAAATATTGATAGAGCCAGCGTGTGATGGTGATTCTCCACGAGGCTAAAACTGATCTTAGCGTTAATCGCAAAGACGATGAAAATTGCTTTAATCGCAAGCTTCTTTACCTTCGCGTAAATCGCGAAGATGATTGGCAAATTTGCGTTAATCGCAAAAATCGTGTTAAACGCGAAGCTATAACTTGCGTTAATCGCAAGGGTAAGCCAGCGTGCAAGAATTTTCCATCACGCGGGGCTATTATTCCAGAAGCTAAAATTCTAAAGACACGCCAAGCCAGCGAGAAACGCGAGGCTAACGTGGCAAAATGCGGAGCTATCTCTTAGCTCCGCGCAAATAAACCCGAATACAAAATCAGGGCTGATCGTCACACTAATGGACCAGAACTGGACTCCAGTGATCTCAAGAAGCTTCAGCGGGCTCCTGGACCCTCTCAACAGATGAATGGGCCCCACAATTCCATATTCAAGGCCACTGACCTCAGAGAATACTTAACCAAGAAAAGAGGCATAAATCAAGTTCAATCTGATCCTATTTGTCATTGCGAGCAGCTTATGACAGCAGTATCTGCTGTGATGAATAATTGTTGCTGCAGCAAGAACAAAGAAGATCACCTGCATGACTTAAGAACGGTCTTCGATCCTATGCGAAAATATCATCTGAAGATGAATCCCACTAAGTCATTCATGGGGGTGTCCAGCAAAAAATTCCTTGGGTTCATAATAACCTCAAAAGGAATTTTTCTTGATCCCGAAAAGGTGAAAGCGATTAGCGAGATGCCGCCTCCCCGCAGTCTTAAGGAATTAAGGGGGTTACAAGGGAAGCTCGCCTATATTCGACGCTTCATTTCCAACCTATCTGGACGATGCTAGCCATTCTCTCGACTTATGAAGTAGGGGTTTTTTTTGTATGGGATGAGGCATGTCAACTGGCATTTGATGACCTCAAAGAATATCTTACTAAACCTCCCGTTCTTATGGCACCAATCGCTGGACAACCATTCCTTATATATGTAAGGGTCATGGATAATGCTTTAGGAGCATTACTTGCTCAATATAATGAGCACGGCCATGAGTATGCCCTCTATTATTTAAGCAGGACAATGATTGGGGCCGAACAGCGGTATACCCCAATTGAAAAGGAATGTTTAGCTCTAGTGTTCGCTATTCAGAAAATGCGACACTATCTTTCTGGACAAACAATTCATGTTTTATCACGGGTTAATCCCCTGAAAATTTTGATGACAAAGCCGGGATCCTTAAATGGCCGGTTAGCGAAATGGGCTCTGCTATTGTTGCCCTATGACATACACTTTGTTCCTCAAAAAGCAATGAAGGGACAGACAATCGCCGACTTTCTTGCAGACCATCCAATTTGGTCCAATACCAAACAGACGTCAGAGGTCAACACAGTTAGTAAAGAACAATCATGGCAAATGTTCTTTGATGGTGCTGCCAGACGATCTGCTGCTGGAGTGGGGGTTGTGCTTATATCCCCACATAAATATATATTGCCTAACGTGTACTCATTAACAGAACCGTGCACGAATAATGTGGCGGAATACAATGCGCTCATTATCGGCTTGAAAATGGCTCTGCAACTGGGGGTGAACTATCTAGAGGCATATGGAGACTCTAAACTCATCGTCAACTAGATGACGGGCGAGTATGAAGTCGGACATGAAGCCCTCATCCCTTATCATCAGCTAGCCATTGAGTTAGCAGGATATTTTGAACAATTCTATATTTATCATATATCTCGGAATGAGAACGTATATGTAGATGCCCTTGTCGCATTAGCTGCAATATTGGCGATCCCGCCAGGTGAGGCTAAAAGCATCACTATTGGCAGCAGAGAACTCCACCCAGATATGGTTTTCCAAACCAAAGAGGTGTGCCAGACAGGCTTCGACTCTGGAACCTCGTGATTGGCGATTTCCGTTTGTGGATTATGCTTTATATGGGATATTGCCAGAAGATCCAAAGGAAGCCACCTCGATAAAGAGGAAGGCCCAAAGATTTTATTATGACTATAAACTTCAGACTTTGTATAGAAAGTCAAGAGATGGTCTGCTGTTACGCTGCATATTAAAAGCAGAAACCAGTGTTCTAAATATCGGATACCGGTCTCGTACCGGTCAGCCAAATTACATACCGGTTACCGGATACCGGGTGGGATATCGCGATATGACCCTAAATACCGGAGTGTCATATCGGTGTCATACCAGTTAAAGAATAATCATATAATTGGCTATATAGAACATAATAAAACGCATAAAATGAGTTTATAGTACTTATATTGGCTTATTTACATTCAACTTACGAATTTGCAGATATTGTTTAGAACGTTCGCATATGCACAGAGACAGAGCGAAATACAATCATAAAATAAAAAAAATAAGTTTTCAAGATAAAAGAAAAGTGTTTCTGCAATACATAAGTGATATAATTTATAAAATTACAACATTATCCTTTAAATGAGTTTATTTGAAACATACTAGAAACTTTAAATATCAGTCTTTACAACATATTTTCTAGCTAGAAACTCTATTGCCCCCAAGATGTTGAACCAATGCCAATATGTTGCTTAGTTACTGTGACAGTTCAGTCTGAGGATAAAGAAAATGCGCAGGGAACCCAAGAACTATACTGTAGCTCAGTGACACTGTGACAGTCACTGGCCGAGCACTGTCACAGTGACTGGCCGAAGGGTGCTGCCCTAGGCATCAATTCCAAACTTAAAAATGAAAATTCCCTAACTCATTCTTAATTTAAAAACACAAATACACTAATTACAATAACAAACTAAAATTTAAAATAAAATTAGACTAAAATTAAACAAAAATTTAGAGAAAAATTAATTGCAGTCTACTTACCAAAATTCAAAATCGAGATGCTAGAAAGCACGCAAGAGAAAGAGGGAGAGATGGATCACCGGTGAGTCGACGGAAGTCGGAGAGACGGCGATGGACGAAACCAGATCGATTCGGTTACTCGGGGACTGGGAGAGACAGCAACGGTGATTTTCTCCGAGAGGAATAGTCGATCGACCAGTTGAGGAGGATGGAGAGCCGGAGAGATGGCGATGGACGAAATCAGATCGAGTCGGTTGCTCGGGGAGAGACAGCAACGGCAAAAAATTCTCCGAGAGGAACGGTCGATCGACCAATAGAGGAGGATGGAGAGCCGGAGAGGCGACGATGGAAGCGAAAATCGGCAATAGAGGAGTGGGTTGCGACGGAGTTGCGACAGAGGAAATTAGGGATTAGGGTTTTTTTTGGTCGCGAAGAGAGGAGTATCGGATTTTTATGTTTTCCTATCGGGTCGGGTCCAACGGGTTAACGGGTTTCAAAAGCAACCGTAACCCGTTAACAAAAAACCGATATTAAGCCATACCGGCCGATTTTTCACATACCGGATACCGGCCGATATATCGCCACGTGGCCGATATATCGGCCCATACCGGTCAAAAACGATATGCGATAAAAAAAACCCCATATCGTCTCGTTTCTTTGTAAAAAACGATATATCGGCCGGTATACCGATATACCGGCCGATATTTAGAACACTGGCAGAAACAGATGAAGTGCTGAGAGAAACACACGATGGAGTATGTGTAGCTCATCAGCCCGGTCCAAAACTTGGAGACCGCATAAAAAGGCTGGGATACTACTGGCCGAGTATGATTACGGAAGCAATGACATACGCTAAACGGTGCCATGCATGCCAAGTTCATGCCAATTTTATTCATCAAACCCCAGAATACTTGCACAATACCGTTGCTAGTTGGCCGTTTGAGGCATGGGGAATGGATATTGTGGGGCCTATAACTCCCCCGTCATTCAGAGGATATCGGTTTGTTTTTGCAATAACCGATTATTTTTCAAAATGGGCCGAAGCTGTGTCCATTAAAGAGGTGAAAACGACAGATGTGATCAAGTTTATCAAGCATCATGTCATTTACCGATTTGGCGTCCCCCGACGGATCATTCATGATAATGGTCCGCAATTCATCAGTCAGGGATTCTCCAGATTCTGCAATAAGTTCAGAATCAAAGATATTGCTTCAACGCCATATAATCCCACAGCTAATGGGTTGGCTGAAACCTTCAACAAGACGATTATTAAACTCCTTCGGAAGTTTGTCTCTTCCAATAAACGAGATTGGGATGAAAAGCTAGGAGAGTGTCTGTGGGCTTATCGCACCATGTTCGCACCCCTACAAAAGCTACCCCATTCTCTTTGGTTTATGGAAGTGAGGCCGTCTTGCCTCTCGAAATCCAGATACCTTCTTTAAGAGTGGCTTTAGCCACAAAGATGACGACAGAAGAGCGCCATCAGCAAAGACTGCAAGAACTAGAGGCGTTAGATGAAAAACGTCTCAGGGCTCAACAACAAATTGAATTGTACCAAGCTCGAATCTCACAAACGTTCAATAAGAGCGTTAAACCAAGGACTTTTAAACAAGAAAACTTGGTTCTGGCTGTTAAAAGGCCGATGGTGCTGACCCACAAGACTAAGGGTAAATTTGAACCCAAGTGGGAAGGACCGTTTGTTGTGGAGACAGTATACTCCAGTGGAGCCTATCGCTTAACGAATCAGAATGGCGACAGGATGATGATGCCGATCAACGATAAATTTCTGAAGAAATACTATTCTTAATATCTCTGGAAGTACGCGTCTCCTTCTTCTTAGGCATGCGCACTTGAGCACCTCTGACCTAAATCTGGTGTGTCCAGTTCAAGTTACGCGAGAGAGCCTTGAACCGCCTCCAGACTTCTTCCTAGGCATGCGCAATTGAGCGCCTCTGACCTAAATTTGATGGATCCTAACCCGACCATCGTGGTGTGCCCAGTCTGAGTTACGCGAGAGAGCCTTGAACCGCCTCCACTTGTTCAAGATTACGCAATTGAGCGCTTGGACTTCTTCTTAGGTATGCGCAATTGAGCGCCTCTGACCTAAATCTGGTGTGCCCAGTTCAAATTACGCGAGAGAGTCTTGAACCGCCTCCAGTTTTCTTCTTAGGCATGCGCAATTGAGCGCCTCTGACCTAAACTTGATGGATCCTAACCCGATCATCGTGGTGTGTCCAGTTCAAGTTACGCGAGAGAGCTTTGGACCGCCTCCACTTGTTCAAGATTATGCAATTGAGCGCTTGGACTTCTTCTTAGGCATGCGCAATTGAGCGCCTCTGACCTAAACTTGGTGTGTCCAGTTCAAGTTGTGCGTGAGAGCCTTGAACCGCCTCCAGTCTTCTTTTTAGGCATGCGCAATTGAGCGCCTCTGACCTAAAGTTGATGGATCCTAACCCGACCATCGTGGTGTGTCCAGTTCAAGTTACGCGAGAGAAGCCTTGGACCGCCTCCACTTGTTCAAGATTACGCAATTGAGCGCTTTGACTTCTTCTTAGGCATGCGCAATTGAGCGCCTCTGACCTAAACCTGGTGTGCCCAGTTCAAGTTACGCGAGAGAGCCTTGAACCGTCTCCAGTTTTCTTCTTAGGCATGCGCAATTGAGCACCTATGACCTAAATTTGATGAATTCTAACCCGATCATCGTGGTGTGCCCAGTTCAAGTTACGCAGTTGAGCCTTGAACCGCCTCCATCAAAGTTTCAGGCATGTGCGATAAAGCACCTCTACGTTTCTTGATCTTAACCCCGCGTTTCCAATTTGAAAATCCAAAGTATTTCAAAATTTGCTAAGTTCTAAGCCATTTTGAAAACTTTGGAGGGGGTTCTGTTGGCAGTGAAAATTTCTGAATAAAAAGAGTTTTCCACAACAGAACGCGGAGCTAATCCATAGCCCCGCGTCTGGCTATTTTTAGCCTCGCGTTTGGGTAAATGCGAAGATGTTCAATAGCTCTGCGTTAGCTTCGTATTATGGTTATTTAGTTCCGCGTTTTGATGAGTTTAACTCCGCGTCAGCAGATAATCAGAATCTCAAATTGATTGAGATTATGATTTGGGCTTATCCAAATATTCAAATTGAGTCCAATCAGAACTCTAAACCAAGAGATTTAAATCAAAATTATATTTGATTGGAATCCTTGATGAGAGCGAATTCTATTTAGATAGAAGCTCTCAAATTATCCTGGGGCTATAAATACCTTCTTGGTGAAACCCTAGAGGTCTTCTTTTTGGGCGTCTGAAGTCTTCTTTTCGATCCTTTGGCAATTCAAGTACGCGAGAGAGCCTTGAAGCCTTTAGTGATCATCTTCTTTTCGGCATCTTGGAGAATTCAAGTTACGCACAGAGTCTTGAGTTCGGGAAAGACCAGAGAAAATCATCTACAGTCGGCCGATATCTTCAAGAGAGAAGAGTTCGACGTTCGATCGTCCAAAGGAACTGCTCGACAGATCCCATCGCCACAGATCCCACACTTTATTGTAAAAGAGAAAGATTGAAATATAAAATTCTCTCGTTTGTTCTTCTTCTTATCTTGTTCACTTTCATTGTAATCTAAGTTGTATTCAATGGGAGGAAGCAAAGAAACTTTTGCGGCGAACACTAAGTATTGGTTACAATAAATTTAAGTACATGTAGAATCCACGTTTTTATAGAAGTCAGAGAATTTCTAATTATGGAATTTCACCCTATAATGTTCCATGAAGTTAATTATTGTTGTTCGGTTAAGATGTTCTTTGACACAAAATTCTCACTATATAGAAACTGTGAAGGATTCACATGTTTTGAAAGTGAAGTCCAACTTAATGATAAGAATTTACTTGCAAATAAAAGTATAAACTATGCAAAAATAAACACTTATCATGAAGCCATACATGCGTTGAACACTGATACTCCTCAGACATTGCTCTCAACCATATCCACTATTAGTAATTTACCTTTTTAAACACTTCTTCGAGGTATTGTGGTGGCATGTTTCCCATTTTCTATTATTTTTTCAAATGTTGTGCATTTTATTAAGTATTTTCATTTTATATTAATGGTTGTATTATAATCGAAAAGATTTTCAAATGTTAAGTTATATCAAACTATGATAAGTATATATTTCAGTTTTTGGAAAAGAAACGACGTGCATTGAGCTATTCATCTAAAGGAAAAGAGTCATAACTAATTCGTTTTGGAAAGTCGATCATAATATCTTGATAGCATCAAGAAGCTAATATATAACCTTCTTTCATGTTAAATAGTTTAACCAATATGGGTGTGCATATTCATCTCATTCATGATTAACGTTCTGGCTTTCATGACTAATGTTCTGTCTTAATTATTTGGAACAATACGCTCCAAATTTCTCACTTATTTTTATACTTCATAGAATCTATGATGGACTCGGATGCAAGTGTTCTTGTACGATAGAGACATATAGGGTGCCCAACATGGAAATTATCAAATTCACAATCATAATATCCTGACCCCATTGAGAAACTAATATATAAGCTTCATTCACGTTAGATTGTTTAACCAATATAGGTATGTATATTATCTCGTTCATGATTAATGTCCTGAATTTATTATTTTGAACAATACGCTTCAAGTTTCTTGTTTATTTTCATAAAATCTATGATTTGTAGACATGAAAGCAAGTGTTCATGTATGTCATGCCCAGTATGGAAATCATCAAATTTTCAATTATAATGATGGGCCAATAAAGACCCAGATTTGATTAGGCATTATATGAGATTTGATTAGGTCTGTTTGGATTTAGAATTTTATGAGATTTGTTTAGATCTTACTAGATTTAATTAGGATTTTATTGTCATTATTAGATTTTAGTTTATTTGCACATGTGATGCATGTAGTTTCTTTTATAAATAATCATATATGTGATGCAGGACGAAAACTAAACTAGAGTTTGATGGTTGGAAAATTGGGGATTTTAATAAGAACAAAAGAAATTAGGTTTTTTATGAAAATTTAGGGGAAATTTGGAATAAAAATAAAAATAATAAAGATTAATTTGGGCCTCAGCACTCAGGTGATCTCTCACCTACTCTCAATGAATCCACGAGAAAGATTTAAAGATTCATTTGGGCCTCGGTATCCAAGTGAATTTTCACCCACTTTCAACGAATCCATGATGAAATATTTTATATTCTAATCACCATTCTAAAATAAAAGAGATTATAAATTCTCAAGAGTTCATTATATTTTTTCAAGAGTCATACTGATGGGGACAGTGAGTACTAGTTCCTCTATTACTACCATGATCCAATTGGTAAGTTTCATGCGAAGATGTTGATCAGTACAATTCGGATATGTTTGTCATATCTTATTATTGCATTCATCGAAGATGAATATTTTGAATCGAGGGAGAATTGATGGGGACAGTAAAGGCCCAAATTCGATTAGGAATTCTATGAGATTTGATTAGATCTAATTAGGTTTAAAATTTTATCAAATTTATTTATTTTTGATTAGATTTGATTAGGATTTTATTATTATTTGATTTTGGTTTATTTACTTGTGTGGTGCACTTGGTTTCTTTTATAAATAATCATATATGGCTCTTGAAGGAATATAATGAAATGTTGAGAACTAAAATCCCTTTTGTTTTAACATAGTGATTTGCTAGACAATATGAAATTTTTCATTGTGGATTTATTGAGAATGGGTGAGCAGTCATTGGGTATTGTTGCTCGAATCAATCTCTTAACCTCTTCTCGTGGATTCATTGAGAGTGAGTGTAAATTAATCTTTTATCTTTTTTATTTTTTATCCAAATTTCACCTAAATTTCCAAAAAACCCTAATTTATTTTGTTCTTCCCTAAATTTCCAATTTTCCACCATCAATTCCTAGTTTAGCTTTGTGTCACATAACGTCTTGACCGCATCAAGAAACTAACATATAATCTTCTTTTGCTTTAGATAGTTTAACCAATATGGGTGTGCATATCGTCTCGATCATGGTTAATGTTCTGATTTAATTATTTTGAAATTACACTTCAAATTTCTTGCATATTTTCGTGGAATCTATGATGCGTAGTACGTGAAAGACATTAGGGTGTGCAGCATGGATATTGTTCAATTTCCATATATGAGGACCTCACTATATATGTAAGTTTGACTCAATTATATGTGTCGGTTGTTATTCATATGTATGTGATCCTAGTTTCAGTAAAAAGAAAATCTATATAAAAACTAATTTTGTCAAAACGGGCCATAACCTAGTTTTAGTTATACATACTTTTAAATTTAAGGTGATTGACACTTACACGTAAGTATTGGAAACAGATGGAAGGGAGTGTGAAATACAACAGTTTTTAGTTTAGGGATGCGTCCTACATGTCATAGGAATATAAGCATGGTTTATTTAGAATAGCAGTTGAAACAAGTAACAAGATTACAAGAGGCATAAAATTTCAAAAGTTTTTATAGGCATGTGCATCTAAAGTTCAATAGAATCCTGCAGGCTACTCAATGAAATTGCTACAGTGTATTAAAAAGTAACTATATAGAACACGATCTCCGAAACAAGGGAAATGACAAATGTCAAATACCAAATATACAAGTGAATGCTAGGATTAACCAGCTAATATGAGACACATGCTGAAATAAAAGCAGAGTATCATCAAGTTCTCCTCTCATGCATGAAGGATAAGGATTTCCATCAACCAAAGTTAATGGTTTCATCTCTAGGAATGTGATACCCTAGTTTGCGTCAAAGTTGGTGTTCAAATACAACGGTTTAAAGAAAAGTTTGATGTAAAAAATTTCTCCAAGGAGCTGACTCACGAATAAACAAAGCAAATTACTTTGATGATCTCCTCAAAAGACTAGACAAAGCATAAATCTATCACTTCATCAACCTCTATGTTTCTGATTCATCAAATAAACAACTAAGACATCAGGAAACATAAATCAACCAAAGAGCTACATGCAAAATCCTAACGTCTACGAATTGGTAAAACTCTAGATCCGAGAACCAGGCCTCCTATTCTCTGCCTCTAAGCAGAATTATACAATGACTAAAAGCAACAAGCAATCAAAGAAATCTAAAACTCAAACCCTAATCTCAAAATAAGTCAAGAAAACCCCTAAATTTGAAAAGCACACCTCTATTTCTTGTGTTCATAAAAAAAAGTATAGAAAGACATCCAATCAATCAACATTATCAATTTGTCAAAACATTCTATTGAAAACAGCAAGAAATCAAAAAGAAAAATCATGTTGGCATCTTGTTGTGCTGCCTTGCCTCGGGCTGCAGATGTGTACGCCTGTCGTTGTGGACAGTTGTTGCAGACAGAGGCATTTGTAGAGAAAGCCATGAATATGCCTCCAGTTCCCTTCGATAAGAAGAAAGTGAAATAGATTGCATAGAGAGAGACTATATAGAGAAATCTGAAATATAATAATTAGTTCCATTGGAGGTGTTATTTTTAAGAATTTTTGGCATAGTAACAAAGAGTTTTTTAGTGGAAAATATTTTAACTGGAGTTCCTATACTAACCTGATCAGCCTAAAATGGGGCATGACAGATATTTTTATTACTTACTTTTAAGAATTCTAATAGATTTCTAGCAGCTTCCTTGCAGTTCCACTAAGAATTTGTAGCTTGCATATTTTATTTTTTATCCATTTGACTGTTTTTATTTAGCATTTAGTTCAGACTTTTGGTTGGGTAGTCGATCTTCCTCTCTCCGACTATTATCTTGAGAATGGCTCCTCATTTTTTTTAAAAACTATCATATGGTTAAGTTGATAATACAACACTACTACACAAATTTATTCTGTTTATGTGGCTAAAACCATTTATCACCTTTTTTATTCAGAAGGCTTTAGTAGAACCAACGAACTGATAATATATTTTTCTTGAGAAAAGTGAAATGGAGTATAAAATCTTTTCTAGAAGAACAACTCTGATCTTCAGTATTTGACATTGTTTCTACTGCTTTTATTCATTGTCAAAGAAAATGTGTGTGAATTGCATTTCAGTCACATCTCATGGATTGTCAAATATTTCAGGAATGTTCACCCACAATGTTGGTGATTTTAATCACTCCACCCCCTGTGGATGAGGATGGGCGGATGGCATATGCACGGTATAACATCTTAATTTTCTATATTGCCACGCATGTCATGCCATTTCTCAGTACTATTTATCCGTTGACATGATTGTTCTCTTCGATAACTGATCTATAATTAAATAATGGGTAGAAAGGAAGAAATAAATAAAATACTTAAAATAGTTTGTCTTATGAAAGGTTATGTCTGCAGGAGGATTTGATATCTCTATTCAATAACAGTAGAGTGATTGGTTAGTATGGTAATTATATTTCCTTGAATTATACTGGTAAATTGTGGACTGGGAAAGCTACACTCATGAGCAGGCATACTTCCATACCTAAGGATTGAGCCAAGCATAATGTAAACATGTCCAGCCTTAATGACTCTAGACTAACTGGTTGGACGCACCACCTGTACCTTTAAAATTTGCAGAATTTATTCTTCTGTATTATTGTCTGCGTACCCATTTGTAATATAGCATCTGCAACTTGTTCTTCTAGTGGAACATGTCTGAAACTTCCTGGAGTTGACATTTTCTTTGATGAAATTATAATCAGTCTGGTTGGATTGTTAAATACATTGTATATTCAAACAAATTAAGAAGAGGAAATAAGGTAATAAGAGTAAAATTTGGGCTCTGAGATCTGCTGAAGGATTGATTCCAATTCATGTGTCTACTTCGAACAGAATTCTCCTAATGACCTAATCCAAATAACTGTTGGTTTAATCCAGACAAGAGTTGGACTCGGTATTCATTGTTAAACTAGGAGTTGGTTTGTACATGCAGATCAGAATCGAATTAGGACTCAACAAGCACTATTCAGAGCATGAATAGGACTGGTGCATGTTTTGAGTTAGGATTCATCAGAAACTCAAATAAATGACAGAGTCTTATAAGGGTTTGGATTGTTCCTTGGAAGACAGAGTCTGATTCGAATAGAGAACACAGGATGGATTGAAGCACATGTGAGCGAACAACATCTTAGCCATGATCAAATAACGTGTTATAAAACCTGTTATATTGCATTATGATACCTAAAAGAAACCTAACGCCATTTACATCAACAACAACAAAAACAACTAGGTTTTTTATCTCAAATACTTGGGGTAGGCTATATGAACCCAAAGAGAATCATGCCAGGTCGATCACATGAATGATCATTCTCTACTAAACCCAATGCCATTTAATAGTAAAAAATAACTTAGTGCACCGTAACGATTCATTTTTTTAACGTTGTTTTACGTTATGTTGCATTATTTACTTTTTTTTAGTAATTTCTTAATTGCTATTGATATTTGCTTTGATTGTTAACTAATTGATACAATATTCTTACTTGATTGTTTGTTGTTTACTTGTTTAATTTTAATGGAATTTTTAACTTGTTATCTGTGAGCTGAAATTTCTTCTATTGATTCTATTATATTTTCAATTGAACTAAAAAAAATAATTACAAATAAAATAAATGAAGCATTATGAACTATAAATTAAAACATTGATAACAATTGAAATTGAAATAAATAAATTTGAAATCTTATTTTTCTTGTTTAGGTGATTATTGAAATTACGGTTACAAACTTAATATAATTTATGAAGATAAATGTGAAAATTATTATCAAGCTTGTTAAAAATTTAGAATAGATTTTGTGTTATTAAATTTCTTATATTCATTTTTAGAATTTTTAAATTTATTGTTCAATTTATAAAAAAAATATTATACATAGTTTTATATTTATTTTTTAAATAAATAAAAATATATATAACCTACATTATATATTACACTATATAGATGTTACATTGCTATTATTGCTATTTTAAATATTGGTCATGATATTTATTGGATTATGATAGCTTATCTTGATCCAAGAAGGACCCTTTTTTTAATATAACTTGGATTATAATTCAAGTTGTAAGTAGATTTGTATTCGGTCTGATTCATAACAGGTGCTAGATCTTATGGCTTCTCAATCGAATCAGACTATTACGATTGATGACAAGGACATGAGTTTAATAGTAATAAGGTTCCTAGTGGTTCTTACTAAGAGGTAAAGGTATTTAATATACTCATAAAGAGGCACTTGCAATGGAGGCAATCTAGTGTCTCAAATTTGTGATTGAGCAAGGTAATTTTGTGAGAGATTTCCAAGGGAAAAATAAAGTGTTCTTCTAATCCTCTTTAAATCTTCTTTCCTTTTTTCTACAGACGTAGTAATTACCAAATCATGTAAATTTCTTTTTAATTGTTCTTGTTCGTTATAAGGAGGATACTCTAATCGGATCCCATCAATATGTTTCTCTCAGCGCCTCTTCAAAGTTGACTTTTGTGTGTTGTCTAGATGTATGAAGCATGGATGCTTCAAAATGAATTCGTGTCCGTATTGGATAGCACCGCCACTTGCAGGACACTTGTCGATACATATTAGACACACTGAAGCCATATCGGATTTAAAACCTAAAAACTTGCATGGCGGAACCTTGTTCGCTTTTAAAAGGCATAAAGATCTCTTGTCTAGCTGTGTCTGCTTTTAAATGGCATAAGATCACATGTTAAGCGATATGAAGTCGTACTTTGCCTAAAAGACATTCTTTTGACATAAAAGATACTAAGCAAATAGCTTCGACTACCTTGCAAGATAAACTTTAGATATTTTTTTATTTAAGATACTTTTTATTTAAGGTACTGGTCCATTGAATTGAATTTAGATTTTTTTTTAATATAATTGCTTGATTAGAATCTATTAAATCATTAAGATTTTTTCTTTATTTTTTACTTCAAAGAAAATATGTCTTAACAACTACGAGTTTTGATGCACATAATATATTGTATGCCTAATACGTGCATATTAGTTTCATTGTGTCACCGTGTCCTATGTTTTTAGAGTTATCGGTCCATATTCATGTCGTATCGTATCTGTGTCTCATGTTTGCATCCATACTTCGTAGGTCTGGACTGTGATACTTTTTCTGCCTCTCCTCCTTACTTCCTCCGTTTACTCTATCGTTGTTCAATAGTTTTTTAGCAGCAGTAACACTGTGGGTGGAGTTACGAGAAGGAAAGGTTGGAGCAGATGAGAAGAAGAGAAAAAAAAAAATGATGACGAGATGGAGGAGAAAACATTGGTAGAGTTCTCTGCCTTGCTAGGATGATGCCGCCTAACTGTATGCTCCAAGATAGCTATTCTTGTGAGGATACTTCAGTATGTCGCACCCTAATGCCTCTGTCGCCATCTCCACCTCATCTCATTAGCTCCCCACCTCATTCCACTATTTGAAAAATGATTAAATTATTCATAAGATAAAGTCTACATTGATATGTACATTCTTGAAATCTTTATATGTCGTGCATTCGTATAATTTCACCTCATAATTAATGTGCAAGTGTGACATGGAACATAAGTGGATTGGGATTGTGGTGTCAGGATTTTTTTATCATTGCATGCAACCTCTCTTTTTCTCATACTATCATGATGTATTTAAGTTGTAGTTATGCGTAAAAATTTATAACCTTTGGGTGTCCCCTGCGTTTTGATGAAGACATTTATCAAAATTTCAGAGCTGTTATGATACCACATCAAAGTTATGTGAGGGGCCGCCTCTAGCTACTGGTCAAGTTTGTTTCGGGGGTGATATAAACTGTTCACCTTGGTCTCCATCCTCTAAAATATAAGTGTGAAAATCTACATTGTTCAGAGATCTCTTCCCCACTCATCAAGTGGTTGCATTACACCTATTGCTGAAAATCCTTTCAGTTTCCAGCAGGTTGAGGAGTGTGATATAGATCTATCTTGTTCCCTAATATGTATTTAAAGTAGAATTTTGTTAACATAAGCACAAGTCCCATACCTCCCCCAACCCACCAACCCCATCCCAGCCCCGCCTGCGCAAGCACACATGCAACCCCTGAAGCAAAAAGGAAAAAAGAAAGAAAATTGTTTGTGTTCTCAATCCCTTGTTTGGGCAACCCTTAATGCTAGTATCGAAGATAATCCTTTCTTTTGCAGGGAAATGACGGTCATCTCCTCGACACAATCTACTCTCACAAACCATAGGACGATTGATAGCTTGGTCTGGTCATAGACACAACAACAACAATAACAACAACAACTAAGCCTTTTATCTCAAGTACTTGGGGTAGGCTATATGAAAAAGAGAATCACGCCTGATCGATCACACCGATAATCCTTCTCCATTCATTCCTATTGAGTAATATGTCCTCATTTAAATGTCTAGAGGGTATATTTTTCCGTATCACCTTCATCCATATTTTCATTGGTCTTCTCTTTGCTCTTTTAACTTATCCTGATAAATTTTCCTTGTCGAACTGGCGCATTTGTAGGTCTATGTTGCACATGATTAAACTCTCGTAAGCAATTTTCTTGCATCTTCTCTTCAATAGATGTTACACATATTTTAGCACGAATATCTTCATTTTTCACTTTATCTTTTCTAATGTTGCCGCATATCTAACGAAGTATGCGCATCTCTGTTATACTTATCTTATATGAATGACGTTTCTTTATAGCCTAACATTCTGTGTCGTATAATAAAGTTGGCATAATAACAGTCCTATAAAATTTTCCTTTCAGCCTTAACGGAATGTTACGGTCGCATAAAACTCCTATTGTACTCCTCCATTTTAACTCGTTATCTTAGATCCTGTGGTTAACATCACTATCGATCTCTCCATCATTTTGAATAAGAGAATCTAAATATCTAAATTGACTGTTCATTTGTATCCCTTGCTCATCTATCACTACGACAAATGAGAACGGACTCAATACAGATACTTGATGTCATCCAATTGTAATTTAAAAATCACTTGTTAAACTACCATAACTTCTGACATTGACTATTACTCCATCATACATGTTCTTAATTAGGTTAGTATACTTGATGGCGACTATTTTTTCATCAATGTCTACCAAATCACCTATCGTGGTACTTTATCATAGGTTTTCTCTAAATCAATAAAGATCATATGCAAATTTCTATTTCTTTTTTGGAACCGTTCTATAAATTAACTAAATAAATGAGTAGCTTCTGTTCTCGATCGCCCCGGTATGAACCCAAACTGGTTATCTAATATTTTAACAGTCTGTCTCAATTTATATTCAATTACCCTTTTTCAAAACTTCGTAATGTGATATATAAGTTTTATTCCATAGTACTTAGAACAACTATTAATATCACCTTTGTTTTTATATAGAGGTACTAGGTACTCTTTCTCTATTCATTTGGTATGTTCTTAGTTCGTCAAATCTTGTTAAAGAGATCTGTCAGCCACCTCACACCCATCTCTTCTAAATATTTCTATATTTTAATAGGAATCTTATCTAGACCTACAATTTTTTTTATTTCTTCCTCTTTAAAGCTTATTTTATTTTAGATTTTTTAATTCTGCACATAAAACTACGATTCACATCCTCACATTGAACAGTAAGCTCTCCCAAATCATGAGTAAAACTATCATTATATAATCTGTCAAAATAATCTCTCCATCTTTCTATAATCTATTCATCTCGAACTCAAACCTTCTGATTCTCATCTTTAATATGCTTTGCAGTACACAAGTCTCTAGATTTTTTCTCTCTTATTCGAGCAATTATATATATCATTTTTTACCTCTTTATTGTCCAACTTCTCGTACATTTATTTGTATAATTTAGTTTTTGCATTCCGAACAGTTTTCTTTGCCTCTTTCTTGGCTAGTTTATATCTCTCAAAATTTGTTCTGTCATTATTCTTCTTTAAATCTTTATAAAGGTCCTGCTTGATCTTAATTGCATTTTTTATCTCTTCATTCCACTATGATGTGTTCTTATATGGTGAGCACCATCTCTCAACTCACTAAATATATTTTTAGCTATCCTCCTAATACAGTTAGTCATTTTGTTGCATGTTACATCAGGATCATCATGGTTATTCCAATCTGTTTCCTGTACTACTCTATCTATAAAAAAATTTTGATTACTTTCTAATCGCCACCACTTAATTTTAGAATCTAACTTATATTTACTCTTTCTAAGTCTCCTTCTAGTACGAATATCTAAAATTAAAAACTATATTGGGTTACTATATTCTCTCTTGACACTACCTTACAATCGATACAACTATTTCTATCTACCCTCCTACTTAAAAAGAAATCTATTTGACTCACACTCAATCCACTTTTAAAAATAATAAAGTAAGAAGCTCTCTTTTTAAATCAAGTATTCGCTAGAATCAAATCATATGATAAAGCAAAAATCTAGAATTGAGCTACCTGCTTTATTTCTTTCTCCAAATCCTCCATGTACACTATCAAACCCATTACTATTAGTTCTTACATATCCATTGAGATCACCACTAATAAAAAAAATTTCTCTAGCAGGTATTCCCTGTATTATCTCATTTAGATCTTTTCAAAATTGATGTTTAGTAGATTTATCATTCCTACTTGTGGTGCATAGGTAATAATGACATTAAAAATCTCCCTTTATAAAATAAAGTTAACTAATATAACTCTATCATCATTTTTCCTAACCTCCAGTACATTCCCAAGTAATTATTTATCTATGATTACACATATCCTATTACGATTTCTATCTACCCGTATACCAAAGTTTATTATCCCAAGGCTCTATAATTGTAGCTTTTTCACCTGCCCACTTAGTTTCCTGCACGCACAAAATATTGAGCCTTATTTTAATCATAGTTTCAACTAACTCTGCTAATGTATCTATAAGGGATCCTATGTTCTACGAGCCTAATCGAATCCTATTTTTATGAGCTAATTTTTTTACTCTCACCTGAAGCTTTAGGAACTCTCTTACATTTGACATCATATCCGAGCGTCGATGTGGTGCGTCGCTTCTGCACGATGACTTAGCAAGCCCCACATATTTTTCACTATACCCGGGCTCCGATGTAGCACATCGCTCAGTAAAGAATGCCCCAACGAAATTCATTTTTTGGTTCATGTCATAATATGTGACAATGTTTTCCGTTAGCTGTCAAGGCCTAGCACAACCCTCCTCCTTTATCTCAGCCGGGGATAGACAGTGAAAGGATAAAACTTTAAGCACAACACTGACGGAGTTGGTCTAGTCATAGGCCTATGTCGTAATTAATTGTATAGCTTTCTGTTCCTGAAATATTTTTTTGTTACTGGTACACTCAACCTTGATACTATTTAGTATCATGATTATCTTAAAATATCTTAAGCATCAGGATTAAGCTGAAATATGACTTGAAGAAATTTCAGGAACTCATTAGCATCCTTCTCTATATCATGGTGGGCTACCAGCTTTAAGGTAGATACTCTATGAATGTCCCAGTAAAATATCTTAAGCATCAGTATTAAGCTATGAAAGTATGACTTGAAGAAATTTGTCTGTAGGACTTGCTTCGACTGGCCCTCAGAGCCTTACTAAATAAATGGCTATCAGATGGGTTGTTCGTATTTTCTCTAAAGTGCTTGGAAAATTGTTTTTGCTGATCAGTTACTTAAAACTGACGGTTTTGTTTCTTCTAGTTCTTTATATGGTGAGAAGGCCATGGAACTGCCGGAAAGGACAAATGAGGTTACAGGCGTTTATGCAAATCAGTGCGTTGAGCTCGCTAAAGAACTGCAAGTCCCGTACATCAACTTATGGTCTTATATGCAAGAATTTTCAGGATGGCAGAAGAAGTTCTTGAGGTTAGTTGGATATGTGAAATTGGTTACGTTTTGCTCGTCGGCTGCCTTTTTACTGCAATTTAAGTACTAGTCTATGAGCTTAACTATATGCCAATGAGGCACGCATTATCATTCTTTTGTTCTAGTTTAACTTCTTTTTTGTATGCGCACACTGGAATGCTGGACTGTTTTAATACCCGGGACATCTTGTGCATCAGAAAACAAGAATAAAAAGCATTCCTGTTTCCTGCTTCTGATAAATTTCTACATAAAATTTAGGGTTAATTACACTCAGACCCCTATAATATAGGGGTATATAATTTATTACCCCTAAAGTTTTAAACTCTCACTTAGATCCCTGGGTATATAATTTATTATCCCTAAAGTTTTAAACTCTCACTTAGATCCCTGGACCACGAAAAAAATATCTTCGTCTAAGCTTTCCTGTCAGTTTTTTTTCTTTTTTTTTTGCGATCCAGGAGATTTAAGTAAGAGTTTTAAACTTTAGGGGTGATAAGTTATACATTTCTCATACTACAGGGAGTCCGAGTGTAATTAACCATAAAATTCATCTTACGAAATTGCTAATTGGTACCAATTAGACAACTAAGCTCATAATTAGCATTTTTTCCCCCTTTTGTCGTCGAATAATTAGATATTGAAGTTTTCTAAAACAATTTGTTTGATTTTTTCTTTTTTTTTTTTTCCTTCAGTGATGGCTTGCACCTGACAACAGAAGGCAATGCAGTTGTCCACAGAGAAGTTGTGAGAGTTTTCAGAAATGCCCATCTACAAGCTGAAGAAATGTCCTATGATTTCCCTCGTCATTCCGAGATCGCTGGAGGAAATGTCGAGGAAATTTTCCAGCGATGGAGCTAAAGCTATCACCACTTCAATTATCCCACATTCCTTTACATTAATTACCATTTCTACCTATCCCCTCCATCTATTTAGAGACTATGTTCTTGTTTGAAGTTCTATTGCCTAAAATTATTGCCTTACGTTATAAGATGATGTATGCTGCTTCTATGATTTTATACCTGTACCTCAGATGTCTCCTTGCATTTTCATCTTTCATGACTATTTTCATCGGAGTGCTTCATCTTTCATAACAAACGAACTGGGGTCTTTGTATGAAGGGATGCATCAGCCCACGATTACTTCACCAAGGGATACGAACTCAACGGTAATCCACTCCTTTGTTGCCCACGATTACTTCACCAAGGGATACGAACTCAACGGTAATCCACTCCTTTGTTGCGTCGTCTTCTTCTGACAAAGTAGTCTCTCTCGATTGTCATGGTTGATTCTTGTAGATCGTTCTCTTCTACACGTAATATGTGTATTTCCTATATTGAGTTGAGTTGAGTTGAGAAGCATTCATATTTTTGAATTCTGATATGATAGTTCATTGTGTAACAAGGTATATCGAATCGAAGTAATAAGATGGGAGAGGTGGAGTTTTGTTGTCGTAGGAGAAAAATTCATCATCGTACAATCGTCGAATCTCATTAATACTGTGAAAAAAAACACAAAAGCTATATGCACATCTCATTTTGTTAGAAAATTCTTAGTAACAACAACAACTAATCCTTTTATTTCAAGTATGTCGGATAGGCTATATGAACCAAATAAAGAATCACGTCGGATCGATTACTTTGATAGTCCTTCTCCATTCATTTTTATCAAGTAATATCTCCTTATTTAAATCTCTAAAATCTGTATCTTTTCATATTACTTCCATCCATATTTTTTTCGGTTTTCCCTTCGTTCTTTTAACTTTTCCTACAGTGATAAATTTCTAATATCTTCATTTCTCACTTTATCTCTCCTAGCGTTGTCACATATCCAACGGAGTATGCACATCTCTATCTTCTGTAAATGACATTTTTTTTATAGCCCAACATTCCGTGCCATATAATAAAGCTGGCCTAATAGCAGTCCTATAAAATTTTTCCTTCAATTTTAACGAAATGTTATGGTTGTATAAAACTCCCATTGCCTTTCTCTATTTCAATCAGCCAGTTTGTATCTTATGGTTAATATCATTATCGATCTCTCCATCATTCTGAATAATAAAACACAAATATCTAAACTGACTGTTCATTTGTATCTCTTTCCCATCCAGTTTTACAGCATTATAGTTTATACTCCGTCGTTTACTAAATTTACACTCCATATACTCTGTTTTAAACCTACTTAATCTAAAACTTCTAAATTCTAATGTGTGACTCCATAACTCTAACTTGACATTTACCTCTGTTCTTATCTCATCAACTAAGACAATATCATCAGCAAATAGCATACACCAAGGTATCTCAATATGAATAACTCCAGTAAGCTCAAAAAATTCTTCGCATATTAAGTAAAAAAAAAATTAATATAGAGTTTTTAAACACTTCGAAAATGAGGAAGAAATTGTAGGTAACGAGGACAATGTGGTGTGTATCTGTGTGTGTGTCTGTACCTAAGCACTAGGGGAAATCATATTTACACACAGAGATTTATTCTTCAAGCAATGTTTTAAAGCTTGTAATAATTACAAGTTTACCATTTTTTTTACTAACTTATCCTTTTAAATTGCAAATTAAGACTTTTTAAAATTTAAAACTACAATTCATTGTCTTCCTCCTATATTTTTTCTCTAAAACCTTAAAAAAATATTTTTAGTAGAATTTAATTTTTTAAAAAATATATCTTCCACAGACTCATTGATTTGATTTCTTAACCTTTTAAATTTTTTACATTCATGTTTCTAAAAAGATTTGGAAGAATTTTAAATTCTTCGAATTCACTATGACAAGTGAAATTAGGATTTGAAGTTTGAGTTTTTTTATTCAAATGGAAAATTCCAACATGCAATTGATATCGGAGGACAAATTTAAGGTATAATTTAAAATTATTCTTAATTTTTTATGTGTATTTGTTTGCAATTTATTATTATTTATGATTCTTTTGTCAGGGAGACGTCGGCTGCTGGTCGGGTATTAAAACCCGACCAAATGATTCTTTGGTCGGGTACCCGACCAACATATTTTTAATTTGACAATTAATATCCGACTCGGAAAATTTCAGAAAAATTTAGGACCAGACGACATAAAGAGTTAGAGAGAATGGTGAGAGTTAAACTTGAAAAAAAATTTGGATTCAGAGACTAAATTGGTGGTATTTTAAAATAGGAGTTTGGTATATTGAGCAATCAGGACGTACGTGTAAATAGAATTTCCCAAGCACTAGTACGACAAGAATGGGGTAAATCTTTTTTTTAAAGTTTTTTTTTTAATTTTAAAATAGCAAAGCAAAAAATGGTGGAAAAAGCTCTTGTTGTTTGGGTAAACGAGAACAATGCGAATTTCTGTTCAATAAAATTAATAAAAAATGAATTTCTAAACAAACACACCACTGGTATAGTGTGCACACTTTTTCTAAAATTTTACAACTTTCGTAAGCGTGGCTACTAAAAACAGTGGTGTGCTCATTTAAACATTTCAAATAATTTTTTAAAAAAATTCCTAGCCCTTTCTTTTTCCTATTTTTTGAACAAAATAGAAGTCCCTAATTACCAATTTATTACAGTTAAGTATAATAAATAAATACAACAAGCTAGTGATTCCTCCCGACGCTTCAATTTTCTTGAATCTCTCTCTCTCTCTCTCATTAAAATCGGAAGTGAGAGGAGTGAGAGGAGAGAGAGACCGAGGCCGAGACCATCGCCGTCTCACTCTCTCTGTTGCATTTCATCCGCCACCGATAAATCTCCTCTCTTCTGCTCTAATCTCTCTCTCTCTTTCACTCACTCACTCAAATCACGATTTGCTTTTCTAGGGTTTTTTTTTTTTTTAGGGTTTTTGTTTCTAGGGTTTGGTGATGGGGCCTCGTTACGCTCCACCGGATCCGAGCCTCCCAAAGCCATGGAGAGCTCTGATCGATGACAACACTGGGTATCTCTATTTTTGGAACCCTGAGACCAATGTCACTCAATACCAGAAGCCTACTGCTCATCCTCCCCCCAAATCCGACTCCAAACCTAAATCCGAGCCCGAGGGTGAGGCTGACGAAGGGGAGAATCATCAGCAGCAGCCTCACATTCGCAATGATGACGTCATGGATTCAGGGATCCCTCGTCATCAGGTAATTTTTCTCCATTTTATTCACATTTTTTTTTTCAAGCTTTCGCTTTCAATGTTTGTTGATGTTCTTGACATGCATTGTCATCATACTTCCCAAAAAAAAAAGAAAAAAAAATCCCTGAAATTAAATTGTGAGATAAATTGATTCTGATGGAGTTGACAATGGTTTGTGCTGTTTCAGGTTGCTTCTGCCATAGTTGGGCAGGAGCGGCATAGTGAGCATGATTCGGGAAACGGTGTGCAGATTACGAAGGAGCCTGCTCAGGAACTTGGAAAATCGAATGTTGGAACTCGTTCATCTGCCGAAGCCTATCGCCGTGAACACGAAATAACTGTTACTGTATGTGTTTTCAAATTTTCAATCTGCTTGTGTATGGTCCTGTTGTTTTCATCTTTATGATGTAATTCTTGTTGGGGATCGAATCCCCATCGAGATTGTAGAGATAAATAAAACAATACAACACAAGAATTAACGTGGTTCAGCCGACCAAGTTCGACCTACGTCCACGGAAACAACGAGAGAAATATCCATTATGAGAAAAAAGGTTACAAGAAGAGATCCAAGTATCTCTCTACCCCTCGCATCTCTCATAATAATAGAATCATATCTCTTAGCCAATTGCTCTCCAATTGCTCTCCTCTCTCATATCACATACAAGAGATATATATAGTGTCCTATCCTAATCCCATTAGAATAGCATTATCACCATCTAATTGGTGTTCCAATCCAATTAAAACTCTGGTCTTCCAAGTCAAGTCCAACTGGGACTTCTTGTGATTCTTGATCACATCTGGATACTCAACGGATGCGAGACACAAACCCAACACTTCTTTGGTTCAGAAATTGATAGTGTAAGATATTGCATTCGAATATGGTTTGTAATCAAGATTCTAAATATAGGTTATCAGTATTGTACCGGATGGACAATTTTTATATCGGATAGTGGGGATATGAGCCAATATCAGGCTTTTTTATCGTACTAGTAGACCCTCCAAAACGATATATTGGGTAATATATCGTTCGCTACAGCTAATATTTAGAACAATGATAGTAATCATTTGGGGCTCCGTTTTTAGGGTCTCATATTATTACGACTTGGTGCTCATCCAATTCGCAAAATGGATTATTTTAATTCATACCATGTCACCAAATCCATTTGGATTAGCCACTATGGAAATGATAATTGTTGTTCACGAGGTTTTCAAGGCCCCAGTTCGTTGTCTTACTTACGACTATTTGGCACCATACTTCCAATTACCATTTGCCTTCTGGGGTTATCGATATTCTAGGTTCATGTGATTCAAGGCTCACCCATGTCATGGCCTCAGCTCATATTTGTTTACAGTCATGTTAGGGTTAGGGCCGAATCTCACTTGTGCTTCTAGCTACTTGGATAACGGATGAGCATCATTTTGGGAATTCTACATACAATAACTCTAAGAGAAACTTCATATATTTTCTATGCTCATAGTAGACATTCTCTGATCGTAGCATACACATTTTACTTCTTCAGCCATGTGGAAGGTATGGCTGCTTGTGGAAAGTGTACTCTTTAGCGTTGCTTCGTGATGTGCTCTTGAAATGATTTTGTGATTTTGTAGTAGAGAACACAACTTTAATCGTCAGATCTCTGCTAAATTTACTCAATTTGCAAGTGACTTTTAGTATTTCTTTGCTTATTGCAATGGCGAGCATCTTTGTTGGATAATGTACTTTCTTTTATTTATTTTATCCATTTTCCATATTTTGGTGACTGCCTATATGATCCTCCGTCTTTTTCACCTGTCCAGGACGATGTGCCACATCCATTCACTACATTTGAGTCAACAGGCTTTCCATCAGAGATTCTCAGAGAGGTGTTTCCAAGCATATGTTTTCCTTTACTCTTTACACTGTTTGTACATTATGTTGCACATACATGTCAAATAGTTATATATGAGCTTTTCATTTGCTGGCTGCTCAACCATGAAATTCATTTTGATTTTTGTTATCTTTTCTCTATCCATATAATTGGAGCATCCTACCTAGTGGCATCCTTCACTAATGTGCCCTGTGTTACATTTTGTTGCTGGCAATGTGAGGCTTCTTTTTAACCTCGAGACTGAAGTGCCTTTGTGGTGAAGGGTTCCTTAAATTACCAACTAGAGGTCACTTCTCTTTTTTTGTTCAGTCTAGTCAATCTGAACTAAAAGAAGGATTTTGTAGATGGCCATTTATATATGTGGACACTCTTCTGGCATTGTGTTTTTAACTCCACCCAAATGAATAGATACCATGTGAGCTTTCCTCGTGGATATATATTTTAAATTTCTCTTTTCCCAGGTACTACGTGCAGGCTTCGCTGTGCCTACCCCAATCCAGGCTCAATCATGGCCTATTTCCTTACAAAATCGAGATATTGTGGCAGTTGCAAAGACCGGGTCAGGGAAGACATTGGCCTATCTGATTCCCGGGTTTATTCATATTAAGCGTCTCCAAGGTGATTCTAGAATGGGTCCAAGAGTTTTGGTGTTGTCACCAACAAGGGAGCTAGCAACACAGATACATGATGAAGCAGAGAAATTTGGAAGATCATCACGTATTTCATCTGTGGTTGGTTTTTTCTATACTCATGCATCACTATTGTTTATGCTTACGTTTTCATGTCTATTATTCGTCAGCCTAGCGCAACATGGGCTGCCAACCTTGCATCTTGTGAAGGAATTTAACATCTTACACCATTTTGTTTTCCTTTTAGGGAGTTAACATGGGTATTATAATCCATCAAATTTCAATTTCTATTATTAGCTGCCATTTTTGTTTATACGACCACCTAAATGACTGTGTCCTCATGATACTTAGAAGCAAATCGTGTATTCAATGTTTTATATATTGACCGATATACTAGTTTATCAACCGATATCTCCGTGCTTTACACATAACCGATGTATGTGTGTTTTATGTTGATTCTTGTTTTGGAGTGAAATGGAATGTTATATCAACTAGAAGGTGAGATATTGAGCGATATCTATCTCGAAATATCATTTGGTAACCAACAATATCCACACTTATAGTTATGCAAAAAAAGTGCACCCAACCCGACCAGTTAGCTCGACTTAACCTATATATATTAGGAAGAGATGGAGTTAGGGCTTGCTTAATAGTCTCATACCCCTCAAGTTGACTCGTTCCTTCATAAGCAGTGACTATGAGAGGCAACAATGGTGAGTAGTTCTTGTGGCAGCAGCGAGCACCAACACCACCACTAGTGAGCAACGACACCATACATATTGATTTTATTATTATTTTTATTTTGAAAGTTGGGCATTTGGTTGATTTATGTTTTGACGGATTTGAGAGGATCTTACAAACAAATAGTTAGTTATTTATAGGTACAATACAATTGGCAAGATAAGTATCACTTAGGGCCCTAAACATATTTAAGTAGTTTTATATTATTTATGTAGACATGATATGATATTTATTATTCAGTATGATTTCTGATATGACATTTGATATTTAGTAAATGTTATGATATATCACCTATAAATGATATGTGGTATAGAATTTTGCCCTATGTCGGTGTTATCTGTTATTTAAAACACTAACCATGTTACAATTCTAGATATGGATCTCATTTGTTTTTTACATGAATAATGCATTAGTTATTGCATTTATCTCAGTATTTTCTCCATCTATGTACTCAAGTTTTTTGTGTTTCTAGTGCTTGTATGGAGGTGCGTCCAAGGCTTCTCAGTTGAAAGATTTAGCTCGAGGAGCAGATGTTGTGATTGCAACTCCAGGAAGGTTGAATGACATCCTAGAGATGAGAAAAGTGAGCCTCCATCAGGTCTCTTATATGGTGCTGGATGAGGCTGACCGTATGCTTGACATGGGTTTTGAGCCGCAGATACGGAAAATTATGAAAGAGATACCTAAACGCCGCCAAACTCTTATGTTTACTGCTACATGGCCAAAGGAAGTTCGCAAAATTGCTGCAGATTTACTAGTTAATCCTGTTCAGGTTAACATTGGTAATGTTGATGAGCTTGTCGCAAATAAATCTATCACTCAGGTGCATTGCAGGAAGAAATTTTTACTTTTTATTCTTCATAGCATAGTTACTTTCATATGAGCTTGATTAGTTATCCCAGGTTGATAAAATCCTGAATGACTTACTGAGGTGTGTGTTGCAGTATGTAGAAGTGATCACAAGGATGGAGAAAGAAAGGCGATTGCAGCAGATCCTTCAATCTCAAGAACCAGGCACTAAGATAATAATATTTTGTGCCACCAAGAGGATGTGTGATCAGCTATCTAACAAACTCACTCACCAATTTGGTGCTGCTGCAATTCACGGTGACAAATGTCAAAGTGAGAGGGACTCGATTCTAGCCCAGTTCCGAAGTGGTTCATCTCCCATACTCGTGGCTACTGATGTGGCAGCAAGAGGCCTGGACATAAAAGACATCAGGTGAATCCATGTGACTTTTTTTTCCTGCTTGGTTCCAATTTAAGAACATAGCCATTAGAAAACAACTAACTATTTTATCATGTGCTCTGCATCTTTAGCCACTCTCTGTGCTTGATGTGTAAGAAACTTCTTTGTATACAATAAATTATGAGATCTGTGCTTATGGTTCCCATGCCGTAGTCAGTTCCTGCAATATGATTTGTAGACATTGTAATAACGACGCTTCTGTCCTAATTGCTACAGGGTCGTGATTAATTATGATTTCCCCACTGGAGTGGAAGACTATGTTCACAGGATTGGGAGGACAGGCAGGGCAGGGGCAACAGGAGTAGCCTACACATTTTTCTGTGATCAGGATTCGAAGTATGCATCAGATCTTGTGAAAATTCTGGAAGGCGCTGACCAGCCTGTTCCTTCAGAGTTGCGTGACATGATGTCATGTGGTGGATATGGTGGGAAGTCTCGCCGCTGGTCCTCGGGCTCTAGTACTCATGGTGAACAAAGTGGTTCAAGGTATGGTGGGGATGGCTATGGCGCACCATCATATTCTGGTCAACAGGATACCAGTTATGGTCGTGGTGGGTACAGTGATTACAAGTCCACTACATCCTCGAGGTAACTTGGCACTAGCTTGCTTAACTTTTTTCCTTTAAATTTAATTTCTATCAGAAAATTATTGTAGGGCAACTTATATTATAGTTACTTAAAAATTGAGATATTATCTCAAAGGGTTGTCTGTCTGCTTGTTGTACTATCTGTCTACTACGTGGTATGGGTTGATTGATTGGTCGCAAGCATGCACATTGAACCCCCAACTAAATAAACCTTCACTAGTATCTTATCTGTGTTCTCAGAAAACCTGTCAAATACGCAAGCCAATGTGGGAGCATGAAAGAAGGGCACTAAGAAAGTCTTGCTTAATGTTTTATGCATTTGATTAGGGAAGTTGAGTGAATGCTTTCATGTGATTTGCAGGAATGATGAGGGTCCTGTTTGGAGTCATGACAGACTTATGGCAGCAGCAGCTGAAGGTGGAGGAAGGGGGGGCTCGGGGGCTAGTAGTGGTAACAGGAGCAGGAGTCGCAGTCCCGTTCGCGGTTGGTGAAGAATGAAGGAAGGGCAGAGCCCAACCGTCATTTTGGGATGGGGGTGCTGAAGTGCCAGTTAGGGAGGCAAGCATGGCTTTGGCCGATAAATATGTGGTGTGAAGTCACCCCCAAAACTTGTGATATATAGGAACTGCTGACAAGGGTGGCCACCCTGTGAAGTCACTGATGCAGTTTTGTTATGTTTTGTTGTGCAGCATGATGTAGGCAGTGTGGCCTCTACTGTTTTGGGATTTTGTTGTAATTATGGGGGTTTTACTAGTGCAATATTGGAACACCACACTCCGATCTTATGAAGTCAAATGCCTGCCGGATTGCTATATTGTTCTTTTCCCAAACTATCGCCGCCCTAATGTAGAGGTACACTTTCTTGTATTCGTATGGTGTCTCCCTTTTCATTATGCGGCAGAAATTAGGGATTGGGTATCAATCTGTCAGGGTTTCTGCATCCTAAGACTGGAGGGTGTTTGCTCCTCAAGACCAGAGGCAGGAGCAAAATGCGAGGTTCATTGCATCCCGGGCTTGGGCGATTCTGGATGACAAAACGGTGATGTCAATGTTCCCTAAGTGCACGCATGCTGGAGGGGATATGTTGAAGATGGAAGGTGCTGAAGAATGGATCCAAGACCTGTCTTGCAAATGGGCAGAAAAAAAGGAGATGGTTTGCTGCTTTGGTAGTCAAGTTGCGGGAAGGACACGAGGATGGTGGCTCAATGTTGCATTAAGCGAGTACACCTGTGGTGAGTAGACGATCACATAAAGCAATCAAGGCGAAGAATTTGACTTCGAGAGCAGTTGGGGCATCACCAGGTGGTGGGAGCAGCATCCTCAAGTGGGAGAGGAGGACGCAGTGTGGTGATTGAGGGAGGAAACGGTGAACCTGTTGGTTGATGTTGTTAAGGTCCTGCAGACTTTTCCCAGCCGAGGATCTCTGAGATATCTTCAAGAATCAAACAAAGAACAGCAAAAACAAAGAAAAGGAAAACAAGAGGATTAAAACAAAACAAGGAACAAGAAATTGAGAGAGAGCAATGGGTTATCTTTATGCATGAATCTTTTTGACATCAATTGCACCTATTTATAGGTGTTACAAATCAATCTAGAAGCTTCCACAGAATTCTAAAGCTCACCCTAGCTAGGACCTGGTTTGCTTATGCACAGGAATTCTCAGTGAATCTCAGTTCATGTTTCAGACAGTTATAACTGTCTTTTTACAGTTAAAACCGAATTAGGGAAAAGAGTAAGTTTATCGGGTCAAATCCGGTTTATCGAGTCTAAAGCAATACTTCAACCAAACACATAACATTCCTCCTTCTTCTCTTAAACCCAGCGCTATCCTGAACCCAATATTCCTCCCCCCTTAGCATTACACTTCGCCCTCGAAGTGAAACTGGGAAAACTTCTCAATAAACTTGCAATAATCCTCCTAAGTGGACTCGAAAATATCCTTCCCTTTTCACTGGATTAAAAGTTGACTGGCTGCCTTATTGTTCTTCTTCACCATTCTTCTATCCAACACCTTTTCCGGTTCCTTGATTTAAGTTTGCCAATAGGTAGGAAGTTCTGAGCAGCTTGAATTGGCATTTTCCTTATACTTTTTAAGCTGAGAAACATGAAACACATCATGAATTTTGGATTCAACAGGCAATTGTAATTTGTATGTCACTTCTCCAACTTTAGCAGTTACCTGATATGGACCATAGAAACGAGGAGAAAGTTTATGAGGTACTGTCTCTCAAACTGATATTTGCTTATAAGGCTGAAGCTTGAGTAGAGCCCAATCATTAATCTCAAAAGATCTTTCGGTCCTGTGTTTATCAACTTGGATCTTCATTCTTTCTTGGGCCAAATGAAGATTATCCTTAAGTATCTTATTGATTTGATCCCTGTTCAACAAAAGTTCTTCCACTGCTTTAACTTTTGTAGTTTGAGGAATATATTGGAGAAGAGTCGGAGGTTTTCGCCCAAATACAACTTCATAATGAGTTAATCCAGTTGGTGAGGTCAGAGTGGTATTATGCCAAAAAGCAGGCCAAGGTAGCCATCTAGCCCATTCATGTTACTTGTAACTGCAAAAACACTTAAGATATGTTTCATGTTACTTGTAACTGCAAAAACACTTAAGATATGTCTCCAAATATTGGTTGATCCTTTTCGTTTGCCCATCTGTTTGAGCATGGTATGAAGTACTCATGTGCAACTTGGTCCCATGCATTTTGAGCAACTCTTTCCAAAAATCATTAATAAAAACCTTGTCTCTATCACTAACTATGGTTTTTGGCAACCCATATAACTTCATTACTTCTTCTAAGAAAATCTGAGCTACTTTTGATACAGTATAAGGGTGTTTGAGGGGAATGAAATGAGTGAATTAGGAGAGCCTATCAACCACTACTAGTATAGTGTCTTTGTCTGGGCTAACTGGTAGTTTCTCAATGAAGTCCATACTAATATCCTTCCAAATATGTTCTGGTATTGGCAAAGGCTACAGGAGTCCTGATAGTGATATACATTCATGTTTATTCTTTTGACAAATGTCATAATTTCTCACCCATTTTCTAACTTGGTTCTTCATTCCCGGTCACCAAAAAAAGTGTCTAACATGGTGCAAGGTCCTCTTATAACCAGAATGTCCTCCTATGGGTGTGTTATGATGTTCAAAAACTACTTGCTGATAAACAATAGATTTGGGGTCTAACAAGGTTTTGCCTTTATAAAACCAAATTTCTCCAACCTTCTTATAATTTTTATTTGATTCCTCATCTTGCTACAGTTTCTTTTGTAGCTCAGAAAAATATTCTGAATTCTCCACCATTTTTTTGATTGATTGCAGCCAAACTGGTTCTATAGTTGTAATAGCTTTGCTAAAGGTGTAATGACTTTAACTGCTAAAGGAATATCTGTCCCTTCCTCTCTCCTAGAGAGTGCATCTACTGCCAAATTCTCACTGTCCCTTTTATATTCCACCATGTAATCATAGCCAGCTAACTTAATAAGCCACAAATGTTGTGATTCCTGTCTAAATCTCTGGTCTAAAAGGAACTTGATGCTTTTTTTATCAGTTCTAATTATAAACCTTCTCCCTAGCAAATATTACCTCCATTTTTTAACTGCTGATATAATGGCTAGCATTTCCTTTTCAGAAGTAGATAAAGATAAAGACTTTCCTTTTAACCCCTAGCTATAATAAGCAATGGGATGGTTCTGCTACATCAAAACTGCACCCAACCCCTCTTCTGAAGCATCACAGTCTAGAATAAAATTTTCTTTAAAATTTGGCATTTTTAAAACTGGTGGAGACATCAGGACTTGCTTCAGTTCTTTGAAAGCTGCTTTAGATTTTTCTGTCCACTGATATACTCCTTTCTTGAGCATGTTGTTGAGATGTGCAGTAATTCCTCCATAATTCTTGATGAATTTCCTTTAATAGCCAGTTAATCCAAGGAAGTCTCTCATAGCTTTTGGATTTTTAGATAAGGACCAACTTGCAATAGAGTCTAACTTTTTCTTATCCACTAAAATACCATCTGTAGAAATAACATGGCCCAGATATTGAACTTATATGCATCCAAATCTACATTTGCTTTCCTTGGCGTATAACTGATTCTCCTGTAAACACTATAAAACTATTCTCAACTGAAGTAAATGTTCTTCCATGACCTTCTATACACAAGAATATCATCAAAGGTACAAATTTTCTAAGATACGGTCTGAAAATATTGTTCATGAGACTTTGAAATGTGGATAGGGCATTTGTCAAAGCGAAGGGCATCACCAGAAATTCGTAATGACCCTTATGTGTTTTGAAAGCTGTCTTCATAATGTCTTCATCAAAAACTCTGATTTGGTGGTATCTTGATCTCAGATCCAGTTTAGAAAAGAACTAGGCTCCATATAATTCATCTAACAAATCGTTTATAATTGGAATTGGGAATTTATCCTTCACTGTGTTCTTATTTAAAGCCCTATAATGTATGCAAAGACGCCAGCTTCCATCAGATTTTCTAATTAGAACAACTGGAGAAGCGAATGGGTTTGAGTTATGTCTAATGATTCCTGAGTCCAACATCTCCCTGACTTGTCTTTCTATCATTTTTCTGATGATATGGATAGTGGTAAGGTCTGGAATGGATGATTTGAGTTGGATCAGTTAAGAGAATCTTGTGATCACAAGATCTTTGTGGTGGTAAACCTAATGGAATCTCAAACACTCCAGAGAACTCAGTTATCAGAACATGAATGTCAGTCTGATATGCTGATATAGATTGATTTGTCTCTATTTCTTGACATTTCAGTGCATAAGCCACCCCTTTAATCTGAAATAACTTCTTCATCACTTCCTTTTACTGCATCCACCTTATTTGACTGCACTCCATGTAGTGTGATGGGTTTCTCTCTTCTCCAAAACTTTAAGTTTCTCCTACTAAAATCCCAAAGTCAGGGACCAAGGCTTTGAAGGCATACAGTTCCTAGAATTACATGGGAATCTCCCAGAGGTAAAACTAGCAGATCAGTGGTTATTGTAACTCCTTGTATTACAATCTTGATCCCATTACTAAACTGTCCTCCTTCAATGCTATCCCCATTAGCCACTTCAACTTGGTAACAGCTGATTTCTTTCAGGTGTAACCCAATCCTCTTAGCGGTGAAAAGATCAATAAAGTTGTGTGTAGCCCTAGAATCTACTATGAAACTGATTTCCTTCCCATTCATTTTACCAATCAGTCTTTAGAACTTATGCCCACAGTGCCTATGAGTGTATTAAGAGTTAAACTAAGTGTTTCGGGTTCTTCTTGATATTCTACCTCATCAAAACCCTAGTCATCACTAACTTCTTTTTCTTCAGTGATTTCAAGCCTGTATGACTTCTGATTTCTACAATTATGACCCTTAGTGTATTTCTCATCATAGTAGAAACACAATCTTTTCTCCCTTTTTTCTTTAAGTTCTTGATTAGTTAACTTCTTTGTAAAAACTGAAGTAGAGGTATTAGACATACCCGAGGCTTTCTCCTTGTTACTATTCTGTACAACAGAAGAAGAAAAACTACATTTTTGTTGTAACTGAACTTCTGGAGAGAAGTTGAGCCAGAATTCTTACTGTAATTAGATTTCGGAGGCTTCTTCTGAGACAAAAACTTCTCCTCTTCTAATTTGGCCAACCTGATAGCTGCTCTAACATTTGGGGGTTGCTTTGCCAATAGCTTCAACTGCACAGTATGCCTTAACCCACTCATGAAGCAACTGGTAAATTTTGAGGAAAGTCCATCTACTTAATGAGAGAGCCGTATGAACTCTTTAGTTTACTCATTAAGTGTTCTGTGCTTCTGCTTCAACTTTGTGAGTTTCCCTGAATAATCAATTACTTCCGTGTCGCCATACATGGATATAAGACCTTTTTCAAACTCTCCCCACTTCAAGAAATCTCCCTTCTCTCTAACCTCCCATTTATACCAGGCTAAGGGTTCTTTTCAAGATACATAGCTGCCATACGAACTCTCTGATCACCCTTGATTTCAAAATAGTCAAGAACCTACTCAATCCTGTAGAGTCATCCCTGCACATCTTCACCAGAGAAGGTCGGAAACCCAGGTCGTGGTTGATGAAAGCTCCCCAATTCTTTAGTCTTCTCTGAAGTAACCTTCGAGTTGTTGATTTTGAATAGGGGTAGGGTCACTAGAGCTGAATTTTCTGTTGGTGTAGTCTTGGCTTCTTGCGGAATGGTGAAAATTGGTTGCTTAACTGATGAAGATGATGATGCAGAATTGGAAGATATGGCTTGTTGGATATCCATCAACATCGTCTTGATTTCTTATTTGTGGAAATCTTGAATTCTCTTCAATTTTTCAGTTAAAGATCTCAAATCCATAGCAACTTCTTCTATCCTAGAATTTTGATGAGAGATAAGACTTCGGTTTACCTCTATTTCCGAGGCAAGAAACTCCATTGTTGTGGCTGATACTTCCGAACTTTCATCGATTGGCCCAAGGAGAGGGAGGCTCTGATACCATTGTTAAGGTCCTGCGGACTTTTCCGAGCTGAGGATCTTTGAGGCATCTTCAAGAATCAAACAAAGAACAGCAAAAACAAAGAAAAGGAAATCAAGAGGATCAAAACAAAACAAGGAACAAGAAATTGAGACAGAGCAATGGGTTATTTTTATTCATGAATCTTCCTGACATCAACTGCACCTATTTATAGGTGTTACAAATTAATCTAGAAGCTTCCAGAGAATTCTAGAGCTCACCCTAGCTGGGACCTGGTTCGCTCATGCACAGGAATTCTCATTGAATCTCAGTTCATGTTTCAGACAGTTATAACTGTCTTTTTATAGTTAAAACCGAATCAGGGAAAAGAGTAAGTTTATCGGGTCGGATCCAATTTTATCAGGTCTGAAGTAGTACTTCAACCAAACCCGCAACATTCCTCCTTCTCTTAAACCCAGCGCGATCCTGAACCCAACAGATGTCAATGATAACTAGGTGTTGTTTCAAAAATAAACTAGCCTAAGCTCGTAAGTGAAAAGTCCATTGAGCAAGGGTACAACAAGCTTGTGAAATACAGAAGACACAGCAACTCAGCAACTGAGATCGCCTTATCCGGATGCAACTCAAAGACGGTTCCATGTGAAATCACATTTTTACTCGAACTGTCCCCCTCTCTAAGTTGCAGTAATCAAGACTCTTTTCCAAGTTGCACTAGGGAGCCAAGAATTTCTAGTTTCACTACAACTCTAGTCCGTAACTGCGTGTCACCATCTCTAAATATCCTCTACTCATATATATGTGTGTGTGTGTACACATACATACATATGTGTGTGTGTGTCTGTGTGATGCTTTATGTATTTCTTTATGATATGTGCGTAAATTAACTTATTTATATTTATTGCTTATGATATATGCATGTATATTTACATTTTGATATTGGCACTGATATTTAAAAAATATCTCTGATATTTCTCCGAAAATGATAACCGCTATAAAATTTTCTAACTTGATAAATCCACAATGGCCAATACTTAAAACCATGTGATAGTGATTAAGATTGTAAACTCTAGTGTAGTAATGGAGATGTTACAATAAATTATAATTTTTTCTATGTATCTTACTCATGTGTTATGAGACGAATAAGTTGAGAATGATTGCTAGAGTCCTCTTATCTCTCTTTGGTTTTTGTCTGATATTCCAATGATTCTTATATAGTCAAATTGTTTTGTTTGTAAAATTTGAGTGCAATAAAATTTGTTGTTTTAATATTCAATTTGATTATTATTACAATTTGTCCAATTTAATGTGCTAAATAGCCAAAATTGAATCATTTTGGTCTAATATTCTAATTTTTAAATTTTTAGATTTTTTCAGATTTTTCAGATTATTAAACAATTGTATAATGTCTAATCTATGCTATTTTTTGTCATTTTTTAATTTTTTTAAAGTTAATTTTTTGGAGTTTTTACATATAAATCCCTTAAATCTGCAATATTTTGATATTGGTTTCTGAAAACTTCGTATTTTTTATATTAATCTTCTAAAACATTTGAGTTACTCTAGTTCAGTTCCTCTGACTCAGTTCTATTAATAAAATTAAAATTTGCTCTCTCTCTTTCCGTTATACCCATGGGTCATCATAGAGAGGAGAGGAAATGACAATTTTCCCCTCATTTTTCCCTCTTTCTTTCTCTCTTTCCCTCTTCATGTTCCCTCATCCAAATAATGGTAGACAAATCCTACAGTCCCAATTTCTAATCTCTTTCCCTGGACCCCTAACCCCTCTCTCTCCTTCCTCTACCTTCACTTCTCCAAATCTTCCTGACAAGTCCAAACCCTAACTTTCTCTAAGTGCCTCCCATACATTCATCACTTGGCAGTTGGCATCTATCTGTGCTCCCAACCTGCATGATCACACAAAAAACATGACCACATTATGCTGGCCATAACAAACATGCTCAGCTGCATTACTAATATGAGATAAACAAGCTTAATCAGTCGTATTACAAATTTGAGAAAACATGTAACTATGGACCGTAAAGTGGACAACACAGAACATGTCCCACTTTGCATTCCTTATAGCCCTAAAAAAATTAGCCACATGAATATAAGACAGACCTATCAATTGTCATTGTTTGCAAGGACAAGTTTTGCTTATATATTAAAAAAAATACTTGGAATAAAGAGTTGGGTTGTTATACTCATACAAAAAAATACTCGAAAAAAAGTCTCGGCTCCTATATTGCTATTGTTGTTTGCCATGAAAGTTGCACGCTCTTTATATCGAAGTATTTTCAATAAAAGGGTTACAATCGGATGGTTTCCCGTTTACAGAAAATGAGAAAGATTGCTCTCCTTCTTTATTTAAGACTGGATTTCTAGGTAGCTATGGAGGACGATCCTACTCTCCGTTGACACTCCGCATAATTTCTCTCAGTTGGCTAAAAGGAAAAGGAAAAGGGGCTCTTTACTCTTGATCACAAGGGGTAACTTTTGGGAGAAGACGTCCGTCTCTGTCTGTGTGTATCTCTTTCGCTCCCCGCCTTTTATAGGGGGCTTGACGTAACGTCCCGCCATATTTGCTCGACCGTTAGCTCCCACTACTCGAGAAGTGCCGCCATATTCGTTAAGTAGTTATTCACACGATCGGAGTAACGCCGCTGCATTCATTTGGCAGTTATTCCCACGATCTGAGGTGGCAATTCTTCTGTTTGGGTCAGGTGACTTTGTATTAAACCCCCACCTGAAAGCTATGGGTAGTGTCGTGAATCTCAACTTTAAATTCACGAATCTGTTCCGTCGCTTGAATCGCGGACCTTATTTTCTTAGATTCGTGGAGCTCAGTTTTTTAGATTTGCGGACCTCAATTTCTTAGATTCGCGGACCTCATTTTCTTAGATTCGCGGATCCGATGAGTTGCGGGCTTCTGTCCCTGAATTCGTGGATCTGCTTTGCTTTTCCAGAATTTTTCGCCGATAAAACCCCCTCCAAAGTTTTCAAAACTCTCATGATTCTTTGAGAAGTTTCGGAATACTTTGGATATAATCTTCTGTATTAGAACTTCCATTGCGTTTGTTTAAAGTCTATGACTCTGTATTAGCGCCACTACTGCTTCTTGCTTTCGAAAGGACACGTCTCAGTATTAGGGGCGCGACTCTTCATCTTTAAGTAGAAGACGACTCTGTATTAGGGTCGCGACTTCTTGTTTTGGAAGGAACACATCTCTGTATTAAGGGCGCGACTCTCTATCTTTGAGTAGAAAACGACTCTGTATTAGGGTCGCGAAATATCTTCGGAAGGGACACGTCTCTGTATTAGGGGCGCGAGCCTTCATCTTTGAGTAGAAGACGACTCTGTGTTAGGGTCGCGAACTCTTGTTTTGGAAGGAACACGTCTCTGTATTAGGGGCGCGAACCTTCATCTTTTGAATAGAAAACGACTCTGTATTAGGGTCGTAAATTCTCTTCGGAAGGGCGCGATTCTGCATTAAGGTCGCGAGCCTTCGCTTTTTGAGAAAAAAGCGGCTCTGTATTAGGGTCCCAAACTTCACTTTTTGAGGAGAAACTGACTCTGTATTAGGGTCGCGAACTTTTGCGGGAAGGCTGGCAGGCGGTTGTTTTTCAGTAGCGTCAGAATTGAGATGTTTCTCTGAGCTGCATTAAATGAAAAGGTATTCACAAGATTCGAGCCAGATATCACGTCTGTCCAGAGATCTCGGTCGTCAAATCATCGGCTATATAACCTCCACTTTACGAGAGAGATTGCTCTTATCTCAAGAAATCTGAAATCTGAGTTCTTCGTTTGGACTCCTCAGACTTCTCGTTTTCAAGCTCCAATAGCTTTTGATTCTCTGTGCGAAGGATTTCCTCCCTCTGTAAAAGATGCCGAAGAAAGCTTCTTCCTCTGATGCTGCTGCCAGTGGTCGTCAAGATTCTCGAGCAACTTCTAGTTCGATAGTGGTTCGGCAGGAACCCTTGATCGGAGGTAAATAAAAAAAATTCGGAAGGCAGTCCATTTTCTTATTTTTTCTTCTTATCTCTGAATCTGAATGTCTTTTGCAGTTGATTACGCCTTGAATTCTTGGCTAAATGATCATTATTTTGGATATTCTAACGGCTATGATGGGAAGAAAGAGTTTAGATTTGGTCATGTCTTTCCCCATTATACAGCCTCAGATAACCAAAAGAGAGCAGACAAGATTCTCCACCCTTCTCGCTCAACATTGCGAGAGTTGATGACCAATGTATCTTTTGAAGGAGATAATCGGTCTCCGTTGCTCAAACCTGTCTTTTTGTTTGGGGACCATATTTCAATGTCCGATAGTGGTTTGGAAGATGGCGATTACAAGTGGCTTTGCCAAGTTGAAGGTCGCCACTTGTTTCTCTCCAATATGGAGAGATCTTATCCATTCTTATTCTTTTAGTCCCTTTCTACGCTCAGGCGAATGGACTGGCACATAAACAGGCCACAAGACGGTATCTTGTTGGGGGGCTTCAATACTCAAGGTGCTTTTCCTTGTAGTACTAGGAAGAGGTTTCGCAGATTGCTGCCGGGATTGCTTAAACGCGATCTCCCCAGAGGCGAGGTTCCTATAATCGTGCAGACTTTCCTGCACCATTTTACCAATGCACAAGGAGAGTTTCCTGTTCAGGATTTTTGTCCCACTGGATGGGTTCACTGTTCTTCAAAAGGAGAGTGGGCGGTTCTTTCTGCGATCATTTAGAGATCAACTTCATCATGCGGGGCTGTTCAGCATGGCATTCCCGCAAGCAGATTCCATTTCTTTGCTTTATTGGAATTGTATAATCCTGATACTTGTACAATCTTTTGCCCTCGAGGCGAGTTGGGTTTCGCCCTCCACGAGATGCATGAGGTCTCGGGCTTGCCTTGGGAGACGTCCCGTATAAAGAGTACGTCCCTACTGGAGAAGAACTCCATCTGCTGAAGACTCAGGATCCTTTGGCTTATGATACTTACTGGGAATTGCTCTGCCATTATCATATATGCACCCACACATCGGGCACCCGTAGTTTGAAGCCAAAGAAGTGGCTGCAATATCTCCTGCCTAATTTTTCTAGGAGTAATCCGAACTTCATTTGCCTTCCTCCAGTTTCTGAAAAGGAGGTTGAGAGAAGAATTGCAAGATTCGGAACAGATGCTAATGTTGCCGAAGCTGACGAGGACGTTTTCAAAGCTGGGATGTCCTTCGAGAGTTTCCATTATCAGGCCCTTCAACCCTTATCTGACCCTTGCCTTCTTGGCGGGTTATTTGCTGGTTTGGATGAAAAAGTGTGTTATTCTTCGCAGGAAAACATACCCCTTGGGGCCGTATACCCATCCGTTCTACTGGCGTTGGGTAGGCGACTCAGTTTGTTGCCCGCTATGGTATGCAGTATCCAAAGCGGATTGAGAAGAATATTTGATAAATTCTGCAATATAAATGAGCCGAGGAAGAAAGGAGACCCTGTCATCAAGACTCCTAATCCGCGTGTAGAACCCCCTTATACTTATTTGATGGTTTGGTTGGTTCTACATTGCCCTACTTGGATGAGTCCTGCAGACTCGAAGATTGACTTAAGTGCTCCCAAAGTGCAGCACTACGAGAGGTCGCAGTGGAAAGGAGGCTATATGGCCGCGATCCGCAAAACCCTTCGTCATTTCTCAACTTTTGAGTTGTTCAGATGTTTTCCATACTTCCCGAATGCTGGATACGGGGAAGAATTCGCGGACAATGCTGACGCTGATAAATTTACCACCCTATCCTCGGGATGTTTCTGGTGGTTGATAAACATCCGCCCAGGACATTTGGTCCTCCGTTTGGAAAACCTCTGCTATATAGAACCTTACTACCCAAGTCGTTTTGCCCGACAGTTTGGGTATGATCCGCTTTACGTTGGTAATCCCAACAGAGAATTAAGCTTTGTTGGGAATGTTCTTGAGGGAGCTCGAGCTTGGTTTCACTTCGTCGCAGGTGGAACCCAAGCCAAATTTGATCTTCCGCTCAAGACCCCGAACTCAAATATGAGCTTTTGCTTTTGTAAATGGTTTGCGGATGCTAACTCTGCTCCTAAGAATTTCAACATACATCATACCAGTCTGCGAGAGATCAGATCCTGGTATGCCCAGAAAAAGAGGGCCGGCAGCACGAAGGTGGCAAGGATGAAGGACTTCAGGGGGGACAGCACATCTAATGAATCGGAATAAAGGGAAGAGGACACTGATGCACTGGTTCAGGCTGCCTCCCTTGATGCTTCTCCTGATCTGACGTTCTCCACCGCAGTCTTCTCCTGAGAAGTCTTTACATAAGCGAAAGAGGCTAAGGCATCTTAGCAACTTGCCTGCCATTCCGTAGGGAACTGATTCGCAGAGCACCCCATTTGGGACTGGCACTGCAACGTCCCTTCTGATTTCTGAGCCCCTCGTTGAGGAACCTGAGGAGGATGGGGATGACTCATCTTTAACCCTCCGTTCCTTTAAGAGGCGTCGGAGTCAAGGACCTGTTCTTTGCAATGATCCTGTTCCCATTATTCAAAAGGATTCTACCTCTCCTATTGGCCAGGCCAATGTTGAAGTCAATGTTTCTTCGGCCTTACGAGGGGATTCTGTAGCTCTTGTTGCTCAAGACACTGCCGATGATGAAGTGCAAATCATTGGGGAGACTCGCGCATCGGATCCCCCAAAAGCAGCACCTCCTTCTGAAGACCAAGATGAATGGGGCGATGATGATAACGCCAGTAGTGACAGTTTTCACTCTTCTACTCCTCCTTCAGATCATGGAAAATATGTCTTTTTAAGCGAGGAGGTTCGAACCGAAGTATACGGGCCTGAAGTGTTTGGTCCTAAAGTGTACGGACTTGGAGATTCCAGTGTCCAACCTTCAGGTCTTCATCTTCCTTCTTCAGCAATTATGCTATTTTATCAAACGATATTGTAATACTTAATTGTCAATTTTCTTCTTTTCTTTTTGCTAGCTTCAGTTTTGACTCCAGACTTAGAGTGCATGGGCGCGAAGGTGACTTCACCAGACAATACCATCGCGGGAGCTGACACTGGTGGAGCGACTGAAGTTACTACTGCCGCGGTTGATACTTCAGAAGCAGTGATTCCCGAGGCTGCTATGCCTACGACCTTGGTCACGACTTCTCCAACCGATGTTATAGTTCAGGAGGCTATGATTAGTAGCTCCATGGAGATCTCCAGAGGTGTCATTCCTCCTGTTGCGGATCAACCCGCTTCTGCCTCGTCCAGTATTACTCCTTCTCATGCAGAGATTGACATGCTTGAGAGTGATTTGTTGAAGGACACAGTGGAGACTTTCCTTCACTTTCTAGACCGCTGTATTGATAAAATACTAAAGGGGGTTCCTTTTGCTTCAATCGCCAATATTCTCAACATTTACCTAACTGGTATCATTAGTATTGGTGGGGAGGATAGAGCTGCTCCTTTTAGGCGTATGATAGCTCAGCTTCAAAGGCATGTTAAATCTCTGTCGAAAACCAGAAGTGCTGATAAATCTGAGACAGTAGAAATCATTTTTCAAAAGCTGAAAGAGGAACAGTTTAAGTCTTAGAAGGAGATTCAAGAGAAGGCAACTATTTGCAAGGCCTCTTTAGAGCAATGTCAATCAAATAGCGAATCTCTGGTTCTTCAAGTGGAGGCCTCTGCTTCGATTGTCAAGAGCCATGGCCAAGCTATTATTAAGGCTCAAGAGACCATCGCCAAGGCTCAAGCTTTCTTGGCCAAAATAACCAAGGAGCGCAATGAATCAATGAGGAACCTCGTCGACTTATCACGCCAGCAGGACAATATAACCAGAGATCTCTAGGCGGTACAGGCTGAATTGGCTACACTGGAGGCTGCTGCAGCGCAGAATGTTATCGCCAGTGACGAGGAATTACGTCGTCAAGCCGCTGTTCAAGCTTATGAAACCCTTCAACAAGACATTGACGATGCGGAGGAGAAAATAAAGGCCCTTTTGAACCATTGAATTGTAAAGCTATTGTGTACACTGTTTTAGGTTCCCTTTTTTTTCTTTTTGTAATAACTCTCTTGTCGTTTATGGAGAACGTCATTTTGGCCTTCCGAGGTATGATTCTGCAGTTATTCTTCAGAGATCTGTAACGAACTTGCCATCTTTTGTCTGAAGTTTGCGAACCATCGTAAAACTCTGGTATCTGTATATCTGTTAAGCGACTTTCTTAAGTCTCGTGGATTTTAGGAGTTTGCGGATTTACACAATCCATATCTACCCCGCGACCCGGGTTTCGGAATTCTGATGCGCGATGCTTCGTCTGGAAGTTCGCAGAATAGGCCGTAGATTTTTTAGAATTTGTAGAGACTTCTGCGAGTCATGTGATACAGCCGTTTGGGCGTAGAATTCCAAGCGTTGCATGCCTCTATTAATGACGAGATCTCCGGGTTGCGATATCCAAGCGTCCCATGCAACAGTAATAAATTATGTTGAGATCTGAACTGAAAATCTTGACCGAAAATCTCGGTCTTATCTCTTCTAAACTGGAGGTCACAGTTAGTACCTTACCTATATAAGGCACATGCTCTTTTCAATGAAGGATCATTCAGCCGTGGGAAAATTTCTTCTTGACTCTCTTCTCTTTCTCTCTTTTGTAGTCGATCCACCAGCGCAGCTATATTTTCTTCTTCTTCAACCGAAGTGATGGATAAGAGTTGGCATGTCACAAGACCTCCAGACTGCATCAATCCAGCGGGGTGTCTCACCGACAAGGTCCTTCTGACCGTAGTCATTTTCCTTAATTAAGGTATACCTCTTCTTCTGATTCATACCCTCCTCTTCCTTCTTTTTCTTTCTTTTTAACAAGGATTTGTTTCAGCTGCAGGAGATAACCGTAGTCATTCTCCTTAACAATGGCCCAGACCCAATGAGCTCGTAATTACTTCCAATGCCTCAAGGGGTTTGGAAGGTCTCATGTATCTTTCATGAGAGAAAAGATTTCGGGTCTGGGGCATTATTTCTCTTCTTTCCTAGTATCCCCCACCTGGTACTAATGACCAGGACTTTGAATTTGAGCAACCCGTCAGCTATATAGCTGAGGTTTGCATTCGGTATGCCCAGTTTTGAACTAATCAATTCACTGGCATCATCCTTGGGGGAACCAACCAGAAGGTCCCTGACTGTGGTCGGAAAGAAGAAACAAGATTATACTTTTTAAGCCATCCTAAAAAAAGGAGGCTACAAGAGCAAATTGGAAGTGGAGGCCAGGGAGCAAACTTTTTGATCTGAACCATGCCGAGGCAGTTACAGAAGCAAGTCTGTCATTCCAGAAGAAGGGCCTGCAGAAGCAAACTTTTGATCTAAACCATGCCGAAAGAGACGGTTACAGAAGTAAGTTTCCTCTTTTTTTTTTAGTGATTTGTATTTACTCTTATTGGTTGTATAGCACTTAGAGAATTCTCTGTAATTTTGTTCTGATGATGAATAAAGAAGTTTTTTTCTTTCTACATAACTGATAGTATCTGAAAGATGATTCTGATGTTGATTATCAGAGGTAACTGTTAACTTGATAATTTCGAAATGAATCACAATTTTTAAGTACCCAAAGCTACTATGAATGAAAGAACTTTCTTGTTGATAAACTTGATTCGCCAAATGTGTTATTGTCCTGGCGAATTTGATGGACAGGAAAATCTGATTCGCCAGAGGTAATTTTTAACTTGGCAAATTTTGGAAAAAGGAAATCTGGTTCGCCAGAGGTAATTTTTAAATTGGCAAATTTGGAATGAAGAAAAATCTGATTTGCCAGAGGTAATTTTTAACTTGGCAAATTTGATAGAAGGAAAATCTGGTTCGCCAGAGGTAATTTTTAACTTGGCAAATTTTGGAAAAATGAAATCTGGTTCGCGAACTAAAGGCTTTTTAGTCCGGAACCAAGAACTTTCATTGACGAAGTTCTGATTACAGAGAAACCATTTGCTCATGACTGGCCTAGAAATGCCCAGGCCGTATTATAACTGGTGTTCTGCAATTTTGCTAAGGATAATAATTTTCAAAATCTTGCCGTTGATTGGCATTAGGACTTTGTCACCATTAGGCTTTGTCAACCGATATGCCCCGTTGGAGTAAACCGTATCAATGACGAAGGGTCCCTCCCACTTTGGCTGGAACTTTCCCCTAGGCTTCTGGCTTGTTATGATTGGTCTTCTAACTGGCAGGACTAGATCACCTTTCTTAAAAGTCCTTCGTTTAGCATTTTTGTTAAAGGTTCTGGAGATCCGCACCTGGTATAAATCGATACTCTGTTGAGCTTCTAAGCGTTTGTCATCCAAGGCTTCTAACTCTTGGAGCCTTTGCTGATGCTTTTCTTCTTCTGTCATCCTTATTGTTAACACGACTCGTAATGAAGGGATTTGGATCTCCAAAGGCACAGCCGCTTCTGATCCATATACCAAGGAGAACGGCGTGGCATTGGTGGGAGTTCGGACTGTGGTTCGGTATGCCCACAGACACTCTTTGAGCTTTTCGTCCCAATCCCGTTGATTGGATGACACAAACTTCTTAAGAAGTTTTATAATGGTCTTATTGAAGGCTTCTGCTAGACCATTGGCTGCAGGGTAGTATGGCGATGAAGCCACATCTTCGATCCTGTATTTGTTGCAGAATTTAGAATACACTTGGCTCACAAATTGAGGTCCGTTGTCATGAATTATTCTTCTAGGCACCCCGAAGCGATAAAGCACATGGTGCTTGATGAACTTGATAACATCTGACGATTTTACTTCGGTCAGGGAGATGGCCTCAGTCCACTTTGAAAAGTAATCAGTTATGGCCAAAATGAACTGGTGTCCTCTCGTTGATGGCGGAGAAATTGGTCCTATGATATCCATACCCCATTACTCAAATGGCCATGATGTAGCCGTCGGGTGGAGATATTCTGGAGCTTGATGTATAAAATCTGCATGTATTTGGCAAGCCCTACACTTCTTGGCGTAGTTGACTGCTTCTATCATCATCTTAGCCCAATAATAACCCATCCTTCGGATTCTATTCCAGAGTTTCGATCTTGGCTGATGTGCTCCGCAGATGACAGCGTGAGCTTCTTCGAGTACTTTTTGAGCTTCGCGATTGGAAAGACAGAGAAGTAAAACTCCATCGTAGGATTTTCAGTACAACGTCTGGGCGTTGTAGTAAAACCGGATGGCCCTTCTCTGAATGGTTTTGGCTTCTTTCGAACTTTTGGGTAATATCCCGTAAAGGACATAGTCTATATAAGGAAAACGCCAATCCCTTGGCTTTAGGCTAGATGCGCAAGCGTCAGCTTTGTTTTCTTGTGGCTTTTTCGCTTCTTCTTTGAGCTCGTCCTTTGAACAGAACAATTTCTTGCTGCTTACCATAATTTGCCTTTTAGCATGCTTGGGCAAGGCTAATGTAGCAGCCAAGGAAGCTAGCGAATCCGCATAACTATTGAGGTGGCGCTTTATGTGGCTGATATAGAAACTAGTGAAACCATTAGCGACCTTGATCACCGCATGATAATACGGCAGGAGGTCTTCATGTTTGACTTCGTACTCCCCTTTTATTTAGTTTACAATGAGCTGAGAGTCCCCATACGCCTCCAAATATTTGACCCCCAGTTGTTTGGCTATTCTTAAGCAGATTAGGAGGGCGTTGTATTCCGCGACGTTGTTGGAGCACGAGTTTGTCAATGAGTAAGCTTGAGGAATGATGTGGTTGCGAGGAGAGACGAGAATAACTCCCACCCCGCTGTCGTCTTTCCTTTGATCCCATTCGGGAGGCACCATCAAAGAAAAGTTGTCATACACCTTTCGAAACCATATTTGATCTGGAAGACCTTCTCGAACCATCCTTTTTTGGAATTAAATCCCGTTCCTCCAACTCTCCTGAGATTTGTTCATATAACCTCGAGGATGCCGAGACTGGATGTTCGGCCAAGAAGTCGGCCACGGCCTATCCTTTGATAGACTTCTGTGGGACAAAGTGCATATCATATTGTGATAGCAAAATAGCCCAATTGGATAGTCTTGAATTTAATGACCCGGGTTTAGTCATTAATATTCTCAGAGGGTTAACTCTCGATACAACGTGGATAGTTTGTCCAACTAAGTAGTGTCGCATTTTCTGTATTGCGAACACCAGCGCTAGACATTCTTTTTCCATGGGATTATACCGGTGTTCCGCCCCGATCATCATTTTGCTGAGGTAGTAAATGGCTTGCACGTGGCCTGACTCATTCTTCTGTGCTAGCAAAGCGCCCAATGAATGGTTCATAGCCCTTACATATAACTGGAAGGGCCTTCCCGAAACTGGGGACACGAGCACTGGTGGCTTCGTGAGATATTGTTTGATCTGTTCGAAAGCCTTTTGGCATGCATCATCCCAGATGAATGACACTCCTTTCCTTATCAATCTGGTGAAATGTTGACATTTACCAGATAAATTTGATATAAATCTGCGAATGTACGCCAGCCTGCCTTGTAACCCTCTTAACTCTTTGAGGTTACAGGGAGGTGGCATGTCTTGGATAGCTTTGACTTTATCTGAATCAAGATGTATTCCTTTCGAAGTTACGACAAAGCCGAGGAATTTCCCACTAGAGACCCCCAGGAAAGACTTAGCTGGATTCATCTTGAGCTGGTGCTTCCTCATGAGGTCAAACACTGTCTTCAAATCTTTTAAGTAATCTTCTTTATTTCTGCTTTTAATTGCTAGGTCATCTACGTAGCACTCCACTGTTTTCCGGAGGTGCTCCTGGAAAATTGCATGCATGGCGCGTTGATACGTAGCACCTGCGTTCTTTAGGCCAAAGGGCATGACTGTATAGCAGTATACTCTGAGTGGTGTCCTGAAGGACGTATGCTTCTCATCATCGGGATACATCTTTATTTGATTATATCCCGAGAATCCATCTTGAACGTCATGCGCTCATACCCACAAGTATTATCTATCATGATATCAGTGATGGGTAATGAGAATTCGTCTTTGGGACAAGCCTCATTCAAATCCCTAAAGTCTATACAGACTCGGATTTTTCCATTTTTCTTGGTCACGGGAACTATATTTGCAACCCAATCAGGGTGCTGTTCCTCGCGAATAAAGCCTGACGCGATCAAATGTTTGATTTCAGCTTCTATAGCTTCCATAATTTCTGGGCGGAATCTTCGTTGTTACTGCTTTACTGGCTTAGCTTCTGGTCGGATCTTCAATTTGTGAACCACCATGCTTGGATCCAACCCTGGCATCTCCTCATAACTCCAAGCGAAAATATCAATGTATTCGCGGACGAGGGATATCAATTCTTTCCTTTCTTCCGAGGATAGGTTCTCAGTTATAAATATGGGTTTAGAATTCTTTTCATCTCCCATATTGATTTGGATCACTTTATCTTCAGTTGGGGGCTTCCGCTGTTCAAACTGAATCTCCCACTTCATATTAAGATGCTTGTTCTAAGGGTCGTCTTTTACTGGTGAGATTTCCTTCAAATCTTCGTCTTCGTGAATTGCGGAAGCCATGTTCGCGGATACCTCGTGGAAAATCACACCTGTGCTGACATCTGAATCCCAGCATGATGATTCTGACGAATGATCGTACTGTCTTTCCTCAGCCTTGTCGCTTGAGGGGGCCTCGGAAGTGGTGATGCAGCCCAACCCCTGCCGATTTTCTGGTAATAGTCTGACGTCTTCCCTTCGGGGACAAAAGGTTGAAGGATTGTCTTCCTTCCTTTTACGAAATTCAACCCCCTGCCTTCGGCCAGATTGTATCCCATTTTCTTTATTATTCCATGGGAATTTTCATCATAATGGAAGAACTCGGATTTTCCTTGTTCTTCTTCAGAATCTGAACATTTCTCTTTGTTCCCGTGACTTGCTTTTCCAAATATTATGGCCTTTTGGGTTCCATTTTTGGGAGGGAGCTCAAAAACAGCTTGGTCAGCACTTTCAACGTCATTACTTAATTCATATAAGGATGATCGGATAGGTGCTTGAAAGGAAGTCAAAAAATATATCTCATTTACACAGTCGCTAAATGTATCTGTGCTAGTGCTTGAGGGCTCAGTATCAACATCAGAAGAATAAGCAAATTCCAGATTTTCATTTATCACCAATTCACCATCAGAGTGAACGACGTTATTTACATCGAGGCCTTCGAGGCTTATCACAATAGGCTCACCATCCCAAATTACATCCTCGGATTCCAAATCTTTGGATCATGATTCTGTATCAGCCTCTTTGCCACTATCAGAGTCATCTTGAACGGGCCGATCTGCGACGCCAAATGCATCTTGATACAGTAACGCGTCAGTAAAGTAGTTTTCAACTCCTTTGAAATGTTGTTTTTCCGCAATGAGCATCTTCACATTCGCGTCTTCGTCGACATACTTCATGCATTGGTGTAACGTGGAGGGCACAATTAAATTGCTATGGATCCAGGGTCTCCCCAATAGCAGATTGTATGATGTGTCTGCATCTATCACGTAACACGTGACTTCCGTTTTCAGGTCGCCGATTTGACACTTGAGCTTTATTTTACCCAGGGGTCTACTACCGTTAGCATTGAATCCGAAGATAGTAGTGTTGGTTGCGGCTAACCTGTTCATCGGCACTCCAAGATATCGTAGCATCCTTCATGGCATGATGCTCAAGGCCGAGCCTGGATCAACTTGAATACGATCAATCTCCGTAGACCCTATGTATCCCTTGTAATACATAGGGCGATGATACTTATTACTCCTGACTTGCATATCTTCCAAAGAGAAGGTGACGCAAGGGATGTTTTTACCAGAGATCTGGTGACATGTCACGCAAAGAGACTCTCCTTCTTCGATCGTCTCTGGTATTTGCGCCAAGAATACTTCCGAATCTTGCAGAGCCTCTCTTAAAGCTTCTCTAGTAGATTTGGAGAGCTTCAGGAGCTCGTACAAGGTTATCCTTGCAAGGATATTGGCCAACTATGTTAGGATGTCGAACTGGAATGACTTTCGCGAGTCTTCCGCAAGTTCTTTTCCCTTCTTCTTTAGAGCTTTGTCAAACTTCAGCTCCTTTTGCTTGACTTTTTCTGGAGATGGTTGAGAACCCGTTATTTGGCCGTAATTCTTTAAGTAATTTTTTTCCGAACAGGTCCCCGCGGAGGGAGGGTCTACATCGGCGACCAAGGAATTTTCGATTTCTTTTTCTGAATCGGTCAGAGCAGGAATGATCTCATCGTCTTCGGGAATTACGGAAACGACATTAGAGGTGAAGACCCTCTCTCTTTGCTTCTTTCCAGATGAACTGGAACTCCATTGTTCATCATTTAGAAGATCAGGATGCACCCATAGTATCTCCCCCCTATCAGTTTCAAAGCGGAATAGTCCTTTCTTTTGCTGTTGGAGTGGATCAAAATTTACGACTTGCATCGTGCTTTTATGGATGGGTTACACTCCATCTTGAACTGTTGACTCTATCCAGTGGGGCGCTTTACCTAACTTGACGGTCACCATGTTCGCAGTCACTTCTGGTGCTCTTGAAGCTTGATGACATTAGCGTCCACTAAGCCTTGAATTTTGTTTTTAAGGATGTAGCAGTTTTGGGTGGGGTGGTTAATGATCCTATGGTAGACACAGTAGTTAGGATCATTAACTTTCCCAGCTTCCTCTGCACTTTTAGACTCTGGCAACTTCAGCATCTTCTTACTCATGAGGAGGTTGAAGATAGTTTTCGTGTGCTCATCCTTAAAGGAGTATTGTTTTTGTAGCATTCGCGCCTGAGGATGAAGTTTCGGGGGAGTCTTCGTGGGTTGTGGCGTATCAGTGCCCATTGTTTCCTTCCCCTTGTACCCTCGGGGTCGGGACTTATAGCTGTTATCACCACTTCGCTTCGGTTTCTTCTCGCCTCCTTCTTCAAGCCTTTGTGCAATTTCTTCAGCTTCTTCAGCTTGTAGGCTGAGATCCTTCCAAGTTGAGGACTTCACGGCCCCCATCCTGGTTAGAACCTTGGTCGATAAATTATATCGACATGTTTCTACCAGGGTCTTTTCTGGCATCCCATGTGGACATCTGAGAGAATCGTTCCGGAACCTTTTGATGAAGTCCCGGGCTGATTCTCCTTTCTTTTGTTTAGCGGCTAGAAGCGCCGGTATTGATACCTCCATATTATCTTCATAGAATCTAGTGAGAAAGGCTTTCTCCATGTCGCTCCAGGAATTGATGGTTCCCGGTTCTAATCTCCGGAACCATTCAAAAGCTAGCCCGGTTAAGGTACTAATAAATATTCTTGTAATAATAGGGTCATTTCCGGATAAATGCCCTATTTGCGACTTAAAATAGTAGAGGTGTTGGTTTGGCGATCCTCTACCATCAAAAGATTTGAGCTTCAACGGTTTGTAGCTTTCTGGGAGCGGCACCATTTCCCACTCCATGGGATATGGCCTTACTACACCCAGTTCTTGTAAATCGCCCTTATGCATGAGGGCATTCAGTTGGTTCTGGAAGCTCTCCATCCAAACAGTATTTGCGTTTCCCTCCTGGTGCATGGAGCGGTTGTCATCATCTTTATGATATTATTCTTCTTCTCGATTGTTATGAGGACCATAACCTTCTTCTTCGGTCTTCTTTCCTGCATTCTTCAGTTTAGCTTTTTCTAACTCCATCAGAACGTGTAGCATATCTTTAAGCTCGCTGATGGCGTTCTGCTGTTGCTGGATATGCCTATCTTGCTCCTCCATTCTCCGCATGAACTCTTTTGGAATATTGTTCTGCGTCATATATGCAGAGGCGGAGTCTTCTGAATCAGACGTCTGTGATTCAGTCATAACAGACTTGGCTATATCTTCTTCATCATATGAGATCCCCGCCATCTGTCTATAATTCATAGGGATCGCCACCCCACTTTTGAGTCGAGTGTGCCGAAAAACTCCTCGCTCTTCGTTGGATGGGTCTTTCGAACTCGAAGAGAGCTCTGGGTTAGAAGCTTCTTCTTCGGAGATTTTCTTCGGCTTCTTTTTCTTCTTCTTTTCCCCAACGCTTATCATGTTGGAGGTCATCGCGGGATATTCCGGCTCAGAAAACTCGAGTCCGGGTCATCTCCTTTTTGCCAGTTGGGACGACGATGTTGACGGAGACGACAATCGACAAAACACCGAGGATCGGGCATGAGTTGAACAACGACAGTGAGACAGTACTGTATTGATTAGTCGTTCACAGTGGCATTGAGATATATGGGATTCTTCTCTTCTTCTGTTTAGAAGTTCCCTAAAATCTCTTGCACCGGAGTCCTTTGTGATGGGCTCATTCGTGAGAGATAACTTTAGGGATGGTGGAGTTTCAGCCTCGCAGATAGGCATGCACCTTCTGCGAATTTGAGGTTCGCGAGCTTCTTCAGATTTTTCCCTTGGGATGCGAATGTATGCTCCGCGTTGATTATGGACAACTTTGACGAGTTCATTCCGTTTCCTGTAGGAAACGTGAATGAATCCTTCTGCATCTTGACCAACCTCGCCCTTAGGCTTCCATATTTGAATGGTAGGTTCTTCCGAGATGAGTTGGCGGTTTCCTTTTGTTGTGCGTTCCTGTGAAGGGCACGAGTTTTGCTTCTCCTCAGGTTTTTTTTCGTTGTACCAGTGGGAGGAACCTCTTTCTCTGCATGACAGCTTTGTGGAGCGGGCGGTGGTCGCTTCCCCTTGTTGAAGAGGAGACTTTGGTCCACTTTGCTTGAGAGATCAAGAGTCTTTATCGGAACTGACAGAGAGCCCGTTGTTAAGGAAGGGATTTCGGACTATCTTGGTCCATTGATTTCCTCAACTGGGCTATTGCCATCTCCTTGGGAATTGACCCCTTGGAGATTTTATAATATCCCCTTAGGGAAGTAGGGCTCTTGGAGCCTAAAGAAAGAAATTCTTCATACCTTTCCTGGTCGACGGAAATGGTGAGCGAGTCGACCATAGTACCAACTGGAATGTTGTCAGATTGAGCCACCACCAAGTCACCGGAGGTGAGGGCAGTCCTCAGCGGAGTCGCCAATTTTCTGTTCGCCATAAAAGTTGCACGCTCTTTATATCGAAGTATTTTCAATAAAAGGGTTACAATCGAATGGTTTTCCGTTTACAGAAGATGAGGAAGATTGCTCTCCCTCTTTATTTAAGGCTGGGTTTCTAGGTAGCTATGGAGGACGATCCTTCTCTCCATTGACACTCCGCACAATCTCTCTCAGTTGGCTAAAAGGAAAAGAAAAATGGGTTCTTTACTCTTGATCACAAGGGGTAACTTTTGGGAGAAGACGTCCGTCTCTGTCTGTGTGTATCTTTTTCGCTCCCCGCCTTTTATAAGGGGCTTGGGGTAACGTCCCGCCATATTTGCTCGACCATTAGCTCCCACTACTCGAGAAGTGCCGCCATATTCGTTAGGTAGTTATTCCCATGATCGGAGTAACACCGCTGCATTCGTTTGGCAATTATTCCCACGATTTAAGGTGGCAATTCTTCTGTTCGAGTCGGGTGACTTTGTATTAAACTCCCACCTGAAAGCTATGGGTAGTGTCGCGAATCTCAACTTTAGATTCGCGAACCTGTTCCGTTGCTTGGATCGCGGACCTCATTTTCTTAGATTCGCGGACCTCAGTTTCTTAGATTCGCGGACCTTAGTTTCTTAGATTCGCGGATCCGATGAGTTGCGAGCTTCTGTCCCTGAATTCGTGGATCTGCTTTACTTTTCCAGAATTTTTCGCCGACAATTGTCATGCACATCTTGTGGATAAGATTGTACCTCAAAATTTCAAATTTCAATCTAAATCCTGCATTATTCTGAATCCACTTAGCACAAACCTGGATAAGGTTCTAACTTTGACTTAAGTTGAAAGTATACAGATCAGTCTTAGAGGATTCTCTGAGTTTGGAGAGGATTGTTATCTCCTAAATTAAGGATTATTATCTCCTAATCTCAGAGGATTCTCTGAGTTTAGAGAGGATTGTTATTGCTACAGAATACTAATAAGTCATTTCTTTTTTCCTCTTTTAGATTATGCATATTAAACAACCCCATATAAAAATAATGGGAAAAATCCAATTAACTTCGAGCTAAATTAATTGTTAAAACTAGCTGGTAAAATTTATGTATACTATGAATATGTGCTTCTTGTATAAGCATTAATCCAAATACGAGCAATTCTATGCCAGGTTATATTACTCAAATTGGTCCAAGAGCAGCTCAAGCCATACTTAATCCGTACTGATTTGTTGGGGGGAGTATAGGCTTAGGACTGAAATTAGTTGTACTAGCATCTATTTAATTAGTCTCATCCTTGGGTTTATACATCTTATATTTGAAGACTTGCATCTAATTAATCAATCCTAATCTGAAGTTTGCATCACTATGTTCAAGGTATCTGATGATGGGTGCTTGGGGCAAAATGATTAGCCATTGGCATGCCAAAATTTCTTATAGTTGGAGCAAAAAATACATATATGGAACATCTTAATAACAACAAGCTATTGGCAGAGAATCAGATACTGTTCATGAATTGCCCGGTTTCTAGTGAATTATTCTTGACTGGTATAATCATTAGGATTAATTACATTCAGACCCCCTGTAGTATGAGCAGTGTATAACTTATCACTCCTAAAGTTTAAAACTCTCACTTAGATCCCCTGGACTGCAAAAAAAAAAAAAAAAAAACTGATAGGGAAGCTCAGACGAAAATATTTTTTCCGCGATTCAGGGAGTCTAAGTGAGAGTTTAAAATTTTAAGAATGATAAGTTATACACTGCTATACTATAGGAAGTCTGAATGTAATTAACCCTAATCATTATGATAGCCTTTGGGTTGGGATAGGATGAGCTCGAGAGAGAAGGAGGAGAAGAGGTCCACCAGAGATACAGACGCGAGGTAGCATTGTCAGATAGAATTACTCATTTGGCACTTTACATTTTTATAGAAATTAGTGGATTATTTTTCAAATAGTAAATTTCTTTATGATAATGTTAGCTCTATGGAAATTAAATTTAACAAGTTTCTTAAAATTTTCCTTATGTTTTAATTTTGGAACTGTTATGGATTCTCGTTGTAAGTTATCATACATTGAGATCTGCAGTCAAGAATTTCATAAAATATATCAATTATAATCATGATGCTCTAGCTTTGCTTTCTAATGCTAAAATATTTTTAGATATTATATAATCTCTACATGAAAATCTATATGGAAATAAACCACAAATCTTAGCATCTCAACCTGATTCATCTAAATGTACAAATATGAATAAATTATTTTTGTGCTTATTGTTAGCAAAAAAAAAAAAAACCCATGAATAAATTATTTTCTAGTTTATTGTCAGTGAAAAAACAAAAACTTCTTATACATCATTTAATGAGTTTTACTATTTCATTGATTGTGCTGAAGCTTCTGCAAATGAATAAGAGAAATATAAGTTTTTTGATATTTTGTCATATTGGAAAATATAAGAAAAATTTACCATCTATTTTCTATCATGGCACATGATATACTAACTTAATAACTACAGTAGCATTAAAAACTGCTTTTAGTGCAAGTAGAGCACTAATAAAGTTGAGATGTTCAATAGCGACAAACCACGATATAATTTTCTTATTTTTCCTGTATTTCTTACTCATGACTTTGAAGACTTTAGGAATCAACAAGGAAAACAAGCTAAGAAATGATTGTTAGAATCTTCTTCTCTCTCTTCGGTTTTTGTTTGATATTCCAATGAGTTCTTATATTGTCAAATTGTTTTGTTTGTAAAAATTGAGTGCAAAAAAATTTGTTATTTTAATATTTAATTTGACTATTGTTACAATTTGTCTAATTTGCAGTGCTAAATAGCCTAAATTGAATCATTTTGGTTTGATATTCTAATATTTCAGATTTTTAGATTATTTAAACAACTGTATAACATTTTTTTTGGTCTGATATTCCAATGAGTTCTTATATTGTCGAATTGTCTTATTTGTAAACTTTGAGTACAAAAAAATTTGTTATTTTACCAAAGAAGAGAAAAACCAAAGAAACCTGGGCCGGTGATTTTTTAGACTTAGGGCCCAGACGAATGTAGATCGGCCCGATGGACTGGAACCTTCCTTGCTCCACCGCCACCACTTTGGACTCTTCTGTTGATGCTGAGGCTGCCTTGCGTACACTTTCCTTATCCACCCACCAACCTATCCATCCAAAAGCAGGCCCCCTTTTTTATTTTTTGTTCTCCCTAAATTGGAATAGAAACTGAAGAAGAAGCTTAACCCTCACCCTTCTTCATCATCTTCAATCGAAGCATGGAAGCCCTAGACGATGATGAGGACGATGCTTGGCTATGGCATCAGCTCCTTCTCCATTCGTAGCCAAGGTATTTACTTGATTAACTAATTTCCTTTTTTTTTTTTTTAAAATAAAAAATGGATGATGCCTATATTTAATTAAGAAAATGTATTTGTTCCTTCTAACGAGTTGCAGATTGCTCTAGACAGGGGGAGAAGAGAGAGATGATCGAGTCTAAAAAGGCCCGACGCCGACGCCACAATTCAAGCAATAAATATTTATGTGGTAAATATGAAAACTTTCTCTTGCTAATTTTGTTTATTTTGTTGTGGGTTGTTGTATTTGTTGTTTTATTCTTTTTTTCCTTTGATACATGACATCTATGAAAGTAAAAGTAAATGTGGGCACAAAAAGGGAAAAGAAAATTGAAAAATGGATGTGAATTGAATGTGAGAAGAATGGATGTGGATATAGACATTGGTCGGGCATGGGCAAAAAAGTGGATACGATGGAAAATGAATACAAATGTTTGATAATAATCAGTATCTTATTTACTTAGGGATTATTGGGTATCAAGCGCGAAAGGAGGAAACTTTCCTATGGCGCTAAAACTTGACCTACTTCCACTTTTTACCTCCATCTCTCTAGGTTCAAGGTTCACGCATATATTGAGCTCTATATAATGGATAGAATATTGAGCTCTATATAATTGGTGCTCGTGAACACTAGGAGAAGAAGATGAATATGGTGGGGGTGGGGTCCAATGGAAGTAAAAATGGGGGAGGTAAATCTTTTGTCTCTGTTAGAGGTAAATGGCTAGAAATTTTCCTGATATACTGATTTTATTAATCTCATTTATTTATTTATTTATTTACCTATTTAATCTTTATTGTAAAATTACCTAAATTACTTTATATCTTTAAAGTAAATAATCAATCTGAATTCCCATCAGGTGAGTACTTAATCTAAGTTTAATAGCTGAGTTAACTAATGGCTGCTAACCATGTCTCATTCAATTTAAAGTAGTTACATTCCAATACTTGTTCTATTATATAGAATACGAAAACAAAATTATTCATGTCCTGATTTTTATACACAGATATTCATATCCTAATTTGATTAGCATAAACATATATATCTTTATGTCCAAATACTATTATTCATATTTGTACCCCATGTATAAAATTTTATTTTTGTGTTTGCTTCTGATTCGGATACAGATTGTACCTTACTCATACCTAGTTGCACCTTTACTTCCAAGGGTGACGTCCAAGTAATCGTTCAACATCATTCTTCCGAAAATCAAAGTATATTGTACTCTTCCCTTGTCGCTAATACCTCCCTTTGGAAGGGAAATGTTTTCCGTAAATACCAATTACAGGTTTGCACTGGTTTGCATTGCATCTCCTCTAGTCAAGCTGAAAGATTTCTTAATTCGGTTTTTGGTCACTCTTAAGTCAGTTCTTGAGTACCTTATCGAACTCCCTTGCTCTGAGATACCATCACTGCCATTGTGGGTGGGATTATTTCCTCCATTATGGATAATGGAATGGTCTCCATCCTCTTTAGTATTTCAGAAGTTATGGAGCATTGATGAAGCCAATCGATGTTTTACTCCAAACTTTTTTAAATTCCTTACATTTGTAAGTTATTGCAATTTTGACTTTTTGACCTTTTTTCCCTTCATAAACATATTTAGAGTTTTCATTCATTATGAGTTTATTATGTAGATATCATTTAGGTTTACATCTAATGTACATATCAGGAATGATATGTCGGTTTATCTCTAATTGCAAATGAGTTTTAGATTTCTGGTTCTTGTGATATACTGATAGTTCATATAGTCCCTATTATCATGTATAGTCAATTGTGTTACAGTTATTGGTGAAATATTATCAGGTATATCTGATGTATGCATGATCAAAATTGATTGTCTTTGTTTCCCTATTAATGGTTATCTTCGCAAGTCTATGTAACTATCATATTTTAATATTTAAAAATAACTAGTTACCAAGGACGTTATGAGAGGCTTGAAGGTTGGGCGGCCGAAATAGAAGGTACCTACTAAACTGTATGAGACATGCAGTAAACTAGGAAGGTTGGTGTAGTTGGTTTTGCAATATTCTAGCCATGAAAGACCTTTTCAATGCAATCTTTCTTTTGTCTCTGATGTCTAAGAAAGTTATCCACAAAATGAAGTGAACTTAATGATGCTTTTATGATGTATTATGCTCCCCTATGAAGCTTAACCACTTCAAAGTGAGTACCATGAGAAAAATTTATTACGAGGAAAATATTACAAGAAGAGATGCAATTATAGCTCTACGTCACACATCTCTCGTGATAACGATAATCCTCTCTTTTCAATAACACCTCATTTATTACATACCAGAGGTTATGTATAGTGGTACTATTCAAACACCATAAGGATAGCACTATCATCATGTAATTGGTGTTTCAAACTAATTAAGATATTAGTCATCTGACCCAAATCTAGTTGGGACTCTTTGTGATTCCTGATCACATTTGGATAATTAACGGATACGAGACACAAATCCAATAATCTCCACATTGGCTTGTATCTGATGAGCCATGCATTTTGGAGAAACTCCTTATTCTCGTCATCCACTTTGCAGACAACTACTGCACATTCATCATGCTCCACCTACCAGGAACTTGTACAATCATCAATCTCTATAATTGAGCACTCATAATCATTAAGCTATGCTCTTCACCAAGTGCTCATAATCGCTACATCGTGCTCCACTTCGATCAAAATACTAAGATCATTTGAGCACTCACAATCACTTCCCATTTCTTATACGAACAAACATAATCGCTACACCATACTCCACATTGATCCAAAAAATTATGACCATTTCTTGAGACAGATATATGTAACTATACATAACCATGTGTTACACCATATCCCGAAATAACCATATTCATCAGCATGAAGTACTATACCATATCTTATCATTATACAATCAGCCAATCATTGACCATCGATCATTCCAATCAATATCGACCACTCGATCGCCGTCGATCGCCGCTAATCTACACAAAATCTACTCCAAACAGTGGATTTTGCCCAATTAACAATCACCATTGCATCCATAATGCTGAAAAACATAGGATTCGATTTCTGAATTACCTTAATCGTACACCGATTTCTCCATCCATGCTCGGATCAACCACAACTATTGTTCTGCACCACATAATCCATCTCGGCTCTTAGCCACTCTTTTGATGTTTGTTATTCTGGAGCCAATAATAATCACACTGTCCACGTGTTGCATGAGTCGAAACAAATAAAGTGTTTTGTGTTTGTTCTAAACACCGAATCCAAATCTAAGAAAAAATTCTTAGATCTCCAAAATCATGAACCTCTTGTGTTTCTAGCAACCACCTCTCCTAGATGCTACCACTGACATCGCCGGACATCTGGCCTCCGTTGGGTGAGCCCACTAAGCCTGTTGGCCAGCACGCCTCCCACGTGCTGTCCTGGGAGCGCTACCATTTGGGCACGCACGCATGACCTGCAATGCGCCTTGCATGCTCGTCAGCTGCAGGCGTGATTGCACCAAAGGCCCGACTTTTCAGCTGGTCACTGTCGTGTCGGTCTTGTTCGTCGGACAGTCACCTGTCGTCCCCTTTTTTCCTTATTTCTATCGTTTTTCTTGATGCCTCTGCTAACTATCTTGGCCGACTCAACATCAAATTCGCCATCTCGCAATCTCGATTCCAGATTCATAACTCCGGCTCTGATACCACTATATAGTGCTCTATCACAGTATCAATATCATAATCTAATTGGATGAGAATATGGCAACTGCGAGATCTTGACGATATTGTTTCAAATTATTAAGATTTCTTCCACCGTCGAGAGCTCGTACTTTAACGATTTACATGCATGTTCTAAAATATTTGTGGTATGATATTGTTTTATGTGCTTGTCATTTAATTAATAGATGTCTTGCATGGTAAAATTCTCTTTTCCTGCCTTTATTCTGGTACACTTATGTTTTTTCTTATACTTCGTGTATTTGGGTATACATATTTTGTTCAAGATTTGACTTTTGGTTTAGACAAACTATCTCCCTATGCTATGAAGTGTGTATTTATTGACTACTCTAGGATACAAAAAGGGGGTGTTATGATCCGGTGTCCAGAAAGTAATTTGTCTCTACTGATGTTACCTTTTTTGAGTCTCATATACTTCACTTACACATCAACTGACCAGTTGGCTCATTCTCTTCCTCTACCTTTACCTATGCCTAGTACTGAGATTGAGCAAATATTGGTGCCTCCTACATGGATTGAAAAAATGCATTCCAAGAAACCACTGTTGGTATTCTCTCATTGTTAGAAAGTGCCTCCTTCAAACTTACTATATATTGCTTCGACTTCTCCAGCTGCAGGTCCTCAATATTCACAATTTTTTTTTGCACCTCTTTCTGATCTTCTCATTGCTCTCCGAAAGAGTAAATGCTTTAGTATTGCTCATCCTATTTGTCGATTTGTTTCCTATGATAAACATCCCATTGTTTTGCCAGTTTGTACTTTCTTTCTTCCATTTATTTACCTAGATTATTTGAGGAAGCAGTGTTGGTCGTTGTCTGGTCAACGGCCATGGATGCAATGCAGGCCCTTATTTCTTGTAGAACCTAAGATTTGGTCACGCCTTTGCCTGACGTATGTATTGTGGGTTGTCGTTAGGTATACACTGTCAAGTACAAGCCGGACGAATCAATTGACCACTAAAAATCTTGCCTTGTTGCGAAGGGTTTTTTCCAGATTTATGGTGTTGATTACTTTGAGACTTTCTCGCCTGTAGCCCATATCAACTCTATTTGTATCCTCATCTCTCTTGCCGTAAATCTCGATTGGTCATTGTTCCAATTAGATATTAAAAATGCTTTTTATATGGTGATCTACAAGAGAAAGTGTATATGGAACAATCTTCAGGGTATGTTTAGGGGAGAATGTAGCAAACTCAAGAAAATGGTTTATGGATTTAAACAAAGTTTTCGAGTCTAGTTTGAGAAGTTTTCTACCGTAATTGTTGGTATTGGATTTCACCGCTATCATTATGTTCATTTTGTTTTTGTCCGGCATACTACTTCTGGTATTGTACTTGTCGTACATATAGATGATATTCTACTAACTGGGAGTGATATAGCAGTTTTGATCGAGACAAAGTTATCTCAAACAATATTTTATAACGAAAGGCATGAGAATGTCAAGATATTTTCTTGGAATTGAGATAGCTTATTATAAACATAGTTACTTCTCGTTCAAGGGAAGTATATGCTAGATCTCTTGGAAGAGACCAGTCTAATTGGGTGTAAACCTGGTAGTACTCCAATGCAGTCAGATTTAGACATTGATTGAAGAAAATGCTTTGTATAAGGATGTCAAGCAGTATATGAGATTGGTTGGCAAATTTATCTATCAGACCTGACATTACTTTTGTTGGGTTATTGAGTCAGTTATTGTATAAACCAAGGGACGTATACTGGAAAGCTACTATGAGAGTTTTGGTATATATTAAGAGCTATCTGGAAGGGTTATTTTATAGAAAATATGGATATGTTTAAATCTCTGCTTTTTCGGATGTTGGATACGCATGGGATAAAGTGACAGGAAGTTGACCACTGGATATCTTACGTTTATTGGAGGTAATCTAGTCATGTAGAGAAGTAAGAAATAAGATGTATCTCGATTTTTTGCTGAGGCAGAGTATCGAGTAATGACACTTCATGCGAATTGTTATGGCTAAAAAACTTGCTGACTGAATTTGGTTTCAAGCTAAAGAGTCCTATGCGTATGTACTGTGATAGTCAGTATGCCATCAATATTACTTAAAATCCAGTATTTCATGATCGTACTAAGGATATAGAGGTAAATTATCATCTAATTCGAGATAATTTGGTGAAATCTAGTTCGAGATAATTTGGTAAAGAAGTTAATATGTAATTCGTTAACTCTTTTAGAACAATTGGTTAATATTCTAACTAAAGTCGCATTACCAATAGTGTTCTCTAATTAATGTAACAAGTTGGATATGATGGATAGTTGTATTCTAATTTGAGGAGTGTTAGGTTAGACTCCAATTTCGACTCTGACCGATTCTAACTCCAACTCTGATTTTGATTTCATCTTTATGATCAATTCACCAATTAAATTAGACTATTATCATGTATTAAGATTTAGTCTTAGATGTAGTCCCACATCGCATGTTAGTGATTTGTATAGTGTTGGGACATCTATAAATGCATGTATTTCCTGACGTATAATAAAGAGATGGAATTTTAGTTCTGATTACTACTTGACAAAACTCTCTAGTAATACATCCTGACAACTTGAGAATATGGTGGATTTAGAGCAGAAGTTAATGGATGAAGGATTCGTCTTATAAAAGGAGAATGGTTTTAGTTATGAGAATTGAGCCCAACCTTGTTCCTAAATCCAAAAACCTACTGAAATAAAATGAATCACATTAGCAAATATATCAGGATGTTATAGATGGGTATTATGAACATTGACCCATATTTGTAATATTACAAAGTGATATGACCCTCTTTTTCTCCATATCATGGTTATTGCTCCCTCAGGTTGACATATGGGTTGATATATTAAGTGTATGGTCTATTATTTAAAACATATCAACATTACATTTCGTGATAATTCAACAATTGAGAAATAAAATTCGTTCTTATTTTCTATTTTTTTATTTTGAAGTAATAAGAGAAGTGTTGCTGTGGGGCAACTATATAGCCTAAGAAGCACGAACATGCTGTTGGAGATGCCGTACCCATACAGACGTGTCCAATGCGGATACGTTACATACACGCCAAAAACCGCGTAGGACACCTTGCGGTGTCCAATAAATTAAAGGAAAAAATATCGTGTCATTGCTGTGTTTGAGTTTCTTGTAGGTTGTGTTTGGGAAAAAAAAAAGGAGAATGGTCTAAAAAAATCGAATATAAATATTTCTAAATTGGTAACATTTATTTATACCTGGTTAGTTTTCTGAAGTTATATTTTAATATTTTTGTGGACGTGTCTTGTTTGGTTTTATGTTTGAAGAAATATTTTTTCTATATTCACATTCTATGCCTGCTATCATCACAATTTTTTTTAAAATTTTTATCTCTGTGTAGAGGGTGAGGGGGAGAGAGATGCATGGTTGATGGCGAGACTTATTCTTTGTAAAATAATGAAGAAATATGAATCCATACATGTCGATTGCTTTCATTTTGGATATTCTAATAAAATTATTATGATAGTAATAAAAAATATATATTATATTTTTTCTTTCCGTGTCCTTGCCTGTATGTGTCCTCATTTTTCCACAAATGTCATGTTTGTGTCCGTATCTAAATCCATGTCTAAATTTGTGTTCATATCTGTGCTTCCTAGTATATAGTTACGGTTGCTAGCTAGCTCGGCTTGCATGAGTGATAGAGATTTGATTAGAATTTGCATTAGGATTTGATTAGATTTAATTAGAGATTTGGTATTATTTTGTTGCTTTAGAATTATATATATGTATGACTAATCAAATCCTAATTTGAAATATAGAGAAATATAAAAAATTTTTTAGAGCACGTGATTTGCTTTATCAGATCTTTTCTCGAGTGATTCGTGAGAGAGTGGGCATGTGATTCGCCTGGGTGTGAGGTCCAAATCCTAATTTATCTCCCAAAACCCTAAGTTCTTCCCCAATTTCCCACCATAAACCCTAAATCTCTTCCGTCCTGCGTCAAATTGGTATCAGAGCCTATATTTTCATCCCATCTCCATCTTCTTCCTTCTACTTCCATCTTCTTTTTATTTTATTGCTTTCTATTTTATTTTTTTTAAATAAAAAGAAACAGAGAAAAAAAAGAGAGATCAGATCTGTGAATAAAAAAAAAGAAAAAAAAGTAAGAAAGACAAAAAAAGAGATCAGATCCCCAAAAAAAAAGGGTTTAGTTCAGATCAAATCAGAGAGAGAGAAAAAAACCTTCCCCAACCCGTTTTTCCCCAACTCAACCCAAACTCCCCCAAGTTCAGCCCCTTTTCCCGGACCCCATCTCTTTCGCATCTTCTTCTTCTCCCTCTCCCTTCTCCGGGGAATCCACTGCAACAACAACAACAACAAGCAGCAGCAACAACGCAGTAGGCAACAGCAACAACGAGCAGCAGCAGCAGCAGCAGCGCAGCAAGCAGCAGGAGCAGCAACAAGCAGCCGCAGCAACAACAGTAGCAACAACTAGCAGCAGCCACCACCACCAGTTACACCGCTCTCGCCTACGCTTGTCGCGCCCTCTGTCGCAATTAGAGCCAGATTAATGCAGGAATAATTTAGAGCTATTCTTGAGGAGCTACGTGAGATTTCTACTCCAGAGTTTGTACAAAATTCCCAACACTCGAAAGAATTCGTGCTTAAGTGATTTAATCTACATCGAGGTAATTTCTAATCGTACTTTTTAGTCAGGAATATTTTGCATTCTATTCTTGTTATTTGCATAGACTTGAAAAATTTATTGTTACTTATAATTGCTACAAGATTTATTGGTGTGTTGCATATATTGCATAATAAAAATTGCATTTTCTACATATAGCAACTTTCAGCCGTTAGGGTATTTTATTTTAATTATTTAGTCACATTTAGTTTTGTGTTTACAATTTTGCATATTCATCTGCTTGTTTTATCGCAACTGCATAATAGATAACTATTACATAGTTCGTAGTGGCAAAATTTTAGAGAAGTCATGGATCTCACTGAAGTTTTGAATAAATTAAATGAAATAATGGACACTAATAAAAAACTTCAAACTGGTTTAGATGTATTCAATACACGATTAGATAATTTAGAAACACAAGTCAATGAGCAAAAACCTGCTGAAAATAATCAGAGAAATAAAAATAGACAAGGAAGATGTCATAATATTGGAAGAAATAATAATTTTGAGGATGAACATCCACATAATGATATCACACGTAAAGTCAAAGTAGATATTCTCTCTTTTGATGGCATTTATGACCCCTAGTGTTTATGTGATTGGTTAGCGGATATGGACCATCTTTTGAGTGGTATGGGACGTCAGAAGCCCGAAGAGTCCGTTTCGCTAAATTAAAATTACAAGAGTCAACTAAAGTGTATTGGATGTCAGTTGAGAGACGATTAGTAAGATAGCGACAAGAATTAAACATGGTTTGAAATGAAAAAACTTAGAAAAAAATATCTTTCTCCAACTTTTAAGGATAATCTTCTTGACCAGCTGTCTAATCTAAAATAGGAAAATATGAGTGTGATTGAATACATGCATAAATTTGATGAGCTCTTAGTGTGATGTGATATTCAAGAAGACGGTCGTTTAACTCTTTCACTATTTCGTACTGGACTTAAACCCGAACTCAGTGTGAAGTGCTTACACATTCTTTATATTCTTTAGATTCTGTTGAGTATGCATTTCAGTGCGCTCTTAACTATGAGGCATATTTGCGCATACCCTTTGATAAAAAGTCTACTTTCAGAACTGTGGAGTATTCCAAGCGATAATCTGACACAATGCTACAAATACTAATACTGTCTCTAAGGATACAAAAGGTAAATCAGCCGCTAGTGAGTCATCAAAACCAGCCACAAAACAAACCGAGTGCTTCAAGTGTCGTGATTTTGAAGTGTCGTGGTTTTGGTCACTTTGCTTATCAATGTCCTACAAGAATTTTGTTAATAAATGAGGTTCATAATACAGATGATAGTGAGATTGAAAAAGAAATTTATAAACCTCAAGGAAGTTTTAGTGATGTTGAAGATGACCTAATAAATACACCTTTACACGTTGCTAGGTATTTGCATTTTGTATCAAGAAATGAGAATTTGCGTAGATCTAATGTATTTCACACCTATATCACACACAATGGTAAGAGTTATAAAGTCATGATAGATGAAGGTAGTTGTGTCAATATCATTTCTAAATTGGCTGTTGACAAGATGGGTCTCAAATCTGAATCACACTCTCAACCGTGCAATGTCATTTGGGTTGGTAAAAGTTTTCGTGCTATTATTCAGTATTGTTTTGTGCCTATTCAATTTTCGAGTTATAGTGATCATATTTGGTGTGATGTTTTAAACATAGATGTTGCACATATTTTGCTCGATAGACCCTGGTTATTTGACCTAGATGTTAAGAATTATGGAAAGTCCAACACCTATGCATTTGTGTGTAATGGAAAGAAAATTGTGTTAGACTCCACCCAAGAGTCCATCTAAAAATAAAAAGAATGGGTTAAATGGTTAATAACACTAACTCGAGATGATAAATAGCTTTATTTTGTGCATAAGAATCATGAGCCTATCGAGTCTAGATCCATATTTCTTGACAAGTTTTATCCACCTATAGATTCACTTGCACCACTTTTGCATCGTTTGTGTGTGAATGTCCATAGGCAAATTATATTTAGCAATGATGCTTACAAGTTTATTGCAGATATACTTGATAGAGTGCAGGTATTTCTAGCTGGATTCGTACTGATTAGGGTTTCATCTACGAGGTTCCCTTTTGGGAATGTAGAGGATTTTCACACCCAATGTATGAACCCTTTTAGGTTTTTACGGGAGTTTGTTATGCTTCCTTTGGAGTTGGATATTCCACCAGCCTCTGATATTCGCTCGATCGTGATTGTTTCACGTGTGCCTTGGTGCTCTACTCCATATGATCATCGAGTTTCTGCTTTATGTCCAACATTTTTCACAGCATCAGATTTTTAGCTCGCTCCACTTCATCCACATCCACGAGTTCCACCGCCATAGACAAGCACGAAAGTTGATATTTGGTTCCAGATGTGTGTGATTTACACATATTTGGTATGGTGGAAAGGTTTACCGGATATCGAGATACATGTTCACCATCACCTGCTGTGTTTGTCTTTCTTCCGGCCTCCATTCACCTGTGGTGAATGTTTCCAAGTGGGGGATAATTGATAGAGATTTAATTAGAATTTGGTTAGATTTGGTATTATCTTGTTGCATTAGGATTTGATTAGATTTGATTAAAAATTTGGATAGATTTGGTATTACTTTGTTACTTTAGAATTCTCTATATATATGGCTTGTAACTAATTTGAAATATAGAGTGAAATATGATTTATTTTGAGAGCATGTGATTTGTTTTATCAAATCTTTCTTCGAGTGATTCGTGAGAGAGTGAGCGTGTGATTCGCCTAGGCAAAAGGTCTAAATCCTAATTTATCCCCCAAAATCCTAAATTCTTTCCCAATTTCCCACCACAAACCCTAAATCGCTTTCGTTCTGCGTCAATGAGGCTTGGCTTAAATCAGCTTGATAAAAGCTTAGCTCTTTTATCAGCTTAGTAAAAGCTCATTCTAGCTTGTTCTATCAGCTAAATGAACGGAGATTGAATCAAAATGTTGGCATCACGTGGCTCCTCTTTTGTGCAGGCTGGCCTTGTTAATGTTATGTATAGGCTCGAAGCTAAGCTTATTAGAGGCTAAGCAAGTGACGACTAAGCTTGATTGTTAGCTTCAAGTCAGTTTAAGTGTCAACTTGGTTTGTAATCTAATATTCCTATCTAATTATAAGTCGACTATAATGAGATTGGCTTGGGGTTTTTAATATTGAGGCCCAATGACTTCTCAGAAAATAATTTATAAATCATTATAATATAAGGTCTTTGGTCCAAACAAAAGGATCACTAGTGTAATGTTTCAATTATTTAGCATGTCAAATAGAAATTGTAGCAACACGTATTTAACCTTCAACATAATAGAAATTGCTATATTTGAGACTTAAAGATTTATCATTATATTGCATAAACAAATTACAATACAAGTTTAGCTTATAGATAATATTTCCTATCTGATTCTATTACATGTTCCTAAATGGTCATTGCTTCCTTAAGAGATTAGTGCTTATATTATTTCCAGGGACATTTTCGCAATGTGGCCACTATTGTTTGCGAAACGTTGGAAATGGGCTAAAAAATCTTGAGACTCAACTTGGGTTTGTTGTGAACCAAAGATAGAAACAATATTATCTCATTTAAACAATTGAAGGAATACGAATAACTGAAAGCTTGGTTGGTTAGTTTAATTGGCAGCGGTGTATCAATTCGTTCTCTCTCTAGGTGTCAATATTCTACGATATGCGATACATAGATACAATTGATATGCAAGATAACTGGTATATATTTATATACTGGTATATATTTATATACAATACAATAAACAAGGATTTGGCTTATTGCTTTGTTTTTGTTAAATACTATATTTAATTGGAATTGAAGCAACAAAGAATAAAGAGATTGGAAATAAATATTTAAGCTGCTTTGTCGATATGATACGAAATCTAAATGTGAACGGATTACAGAGAAATAATTATGTTTATCAGAATATACCATTTATATGGATGTTCATTAGTGGTTCATGTAGGTCTACTGAAAAAAGAGAAGGGAGGTAATAAATTTTAATCAAGTATTTGCTTACACCTAATAATTAGTATTTAATAAGTTCTTTAAAAAATAATTATTAGTAGCTAATTCAAGCCAAAGAGAATGCATAAAAAAGGAAGGAAGGAAATAGTTTAGAAGGACAAGTTTAGGGAAGGAGATGAAGATGAGGAAGTTGAAAATAGCAATTTTTGACTCTAGGTGAATCTAGTGAAGGATTATGTTTGTTAATGTTATCATATTGAGTGATGATCTTATGGTCATAAGGTCATCTGCACTTTGGATTTTCAATTTTGGAAACAAAGGTCATAGGCATTTTTTTCCTCACAATTTAGAGGTTATCCCGTAACATGAATTGGGTTAGAAACCCCTAATCTCTTGTATCCTTCCTAAGAGGCTTTACCAATATATTAAATAGCACTTGCACATATAGATGTTAGTGACATATTTATATGTCTATTGACTTGTATTTTATACTTTATCAGCTTATAGTGTTTCTGCTTGTTTGTTGACTTGTGCTTAAATTTTCTCATATTTTATTATATATGGTTATTCCCTACTATTCGGGATGTACCACTAATATCCCATTAAGAATTTTTTTAGCAAGAGACCCCCGATAGGGGGTATAAGTGTTACAAAAAATATCAAATTTTAGTTGTAATTATATAGCCTCTATTAGGGGATTCTCTTTGTGAAATTTTCTTATGTGTGGATATTAGTGATACATTCTTAATTTATATGGATAGCTTTTGTAATTAACCCATATTGTTATGACTTGATTAGTTACCTACTACACAATAACCAACATATCTTACAATATAATATATGATAGATATGCAATATGATATACAAGAAGAATGATACACGGCAATTATCCCGATTTGACAACTATAGTTCTTCCATGAGAGCTGATTCTTAATTAGTAAATTAAATTTAGATGGTATTTCGTTGTGTTCTTCCATGAGACCCTGATGTTTAATGAGCAAATTAAATTTCGAACCAAGTTAAGGTGGTGTTTCATGTGTTTTTCCTTAATGAACCATGTTGCTTAGCACCTTGAATTTAATAGAGCCAACTAGTGCATGCACTGCTATCTTCTTTGACTAGACCCTTCCAAAAATTGGTTGTCCTTGAAATGATTGCTCGTTCAACCCTGAAATGACTGCTCAGTCAACTATCCTTTTGGCAAAATCTCCAACCAATCCCAATTCTGTGAGAGGGGGAAGCTTAACAGTCACAATAACTGAGCTATTTACACCGTCCGATTGAACTTTAAATGGACGGCAAGTAAGCTAGAGGAACAGCAATTTAACCTCTTCCTCATACGGACATTATACCAATCTACCTATCACACTGCTTTCTCTTAGCGCTCTTGTACGCCTTTCCCTTTCATCCTCATAGTTCAATGGATTTTGATTGTTTCAAAACTCGTATTGGGGATAACTCCTTTACATTTGATTCTCTTGTTGAGCCGAATGGATTTCAAAATCTTCCCTATCAAGAGTATGATTTTAATGATCATATCTTAGCAAATGGTCCCTCTTATGGTCCTCCTATCTTCGATGGTGCCTACTTTCAACTTCATAGCAACAATGCAATCTTGTTATCATCGGGTGATGTTAACATGAGAAACAGTGTTGAGCTAGCTATTCGGAGCACTGGGAGCTTTGATCAGAATGTAGACAGGTCGATCTACAACAATAATCAGCAGAAGGTTGTGGAGGACAACAGTCTGTGCATGCTGGAGCATGTACATAATAACACAAGTTCTCCTCAGCTTCCTGCTTCTGTGATTCATGGTATTGAACCTCAGAAATCTTTTCCGCTCGACAACCACTCAAGTTCTCCTCATCTTCCTGCTTCTGTGATTCATCGTATTGAGCCTCACAAATCTTTTCTGCTCAATAACCTCTCAAGTCTCGCTGCTGAGCGGAGCAAATTATTATATGATCAAGGGGCTAACATGAATAGCAATGGTGCACAAGTGAAAACTAATGGAGGCAGTACAGACATGAAAACCAATCTGGTGAAAGGGCAATGGAGTCACGAAGAAGATAGGTAGGAATTGAGTTTAAATCTGACTCCTCTTTTGTGTGTGTTGATTATTATTATCTCTCTTTTGATCTTGATTTTGCAGTTTGAAATATTACCAATTTTTCCTTCAGTTATTTTAAAGTTACAGGTCATAATTCAGCATGATTCGTTCAGTTCGTAATGGTTATTTATTTATTTTTGTAGCATGTTAGTCAGATTGGTTGGACAATATGGATTAAGGAGATGGTCTCATATAGCCCAATTGCTGAATGGAAGAATTGGAAAGCAATGCAGGGAGAGGTGGTACAATCATTTAAGGCCAGACATCAAGGTTCAGCTTACCTTTCTCATATTTGTTTCGATAATTTTTTCCTTCTGCTAATTAAAGGATTTATGTAGTGTTTATAGGTTTATATTTTGGGATGGTAATTATGATTCCATTTCCTTTTTAGAAGACGAATATTATTGTTACAAATTAGTAAAGACTGCTAATCTCCTTTAGGTTTCCTTGTTTTTTGTTCTTTAGTAGTATTTTTTTCTACTCACATATTTGTGTACAACATAAGTAGCGAAGAATTTTTGCGCCAAAATGGTACGTGATGCATGCATTTCATGTTCACTATGCCACATGACAAGCATGCATGATTCGTGTGCCATACTTGGTTTGTAACTATTAATATGAGATTGCACATGCTTTGTTTGTCAGCCTATGCTAAATGTAAATAATTCCGATGAATACATTGTTTTTTGAATTACCTGTGTATACATAGTTTCTTGTGCTGTAAGTTTTTCAGTGAATTTTGTATGTTTGGTTATGAAATTTAATTATAGGTGGTTACCGGTTGAAAAATGTGGACTACCGAGTTGCACCTTGAATGTCACATTTAACCATGGGTTATGTATCCAATGGCTGGATCATTTTGCAAAGGTTCCAGGCCATGCAGTTCTCTCCTTCATAAGAACTATTTTGGTTGTGAATGATTCCTGCAAATTTTTTCTGTGCCTTAAATCATGGGTGATACTAGTCAACAGGACAAGAATACAAAAAGATTAAAATAAAAAAGTTGGCTAATTAGGTGTGTATGTAAGCACTCAAAACTAATAAGAAATGTTTGTAGCTCATCATTATCAATTATGAAGTTTGAAAATTGCTAGAACTTTTGGTTTGTTGGGTTTGCATTTTCATTTAAATAATTCTATGTATAGGTCAGTTACAGGACTTAATAGTTGCTGAATTCGTTGTTTAATTGCTTCATAGAAGTCACGGTGAACTTGATAGTTTCCCTCTATTTCTAATTTCATTTGATACATTTATCTTTGGAAGAGCTTTGCATATGTATGTAAATGTTAAATTCTATATTATACATAAAGTGCATTAGACATAGTACCATGCAATTTCCTTAACAAATCAATTTAATGGATACAAGATTAAGTGCATGTGGGTATAACTTCAAATTACGAGTAATTACTTATAATGGTACTTCTTGCTATAAAAAAACAGGCTTATTATCAATATAGATATAGATTATTATCAATATAGATATAGACAAATCGGCTTACTGAGAAAGATGCAATAAGGATCTGATCCATTAAAATTAATGGCAATTTTGTTGCATAGCATTGATATACATCTTAAACTTTTAAACTTCCATCTTTCTTGCAAAGAAAGTCTTTATCAATGTCTTATCAATAATCATATCAATGTCTTATCAATAATATGATTTTTTTTATAATAACATTGTAGCCTGTTTAATTACTCAAGTTAATCTCCTGATCAACATCTGCTTTCACCTATTAATAATCTAGTCAAAATATTATCTTTATAAAAAGCTTCTTATAGGAATCAAAGTATGTTGCATATACCATTGAGCGGAGAAGTTGTTCAATTTCAAATCCATCATAAGTTCTAAATAGATCTTGGCACCTCTAACCATATTAATGAGTAGTTTGACTGGTAAGAATGAAAAGGTTGTTATTAAATACATTTTAAGATGATAGCGATTAACCTGTGCTAGCTAAATATTGTACTTTTCAAAGATATATGGAACATTGTTAGTAAACACCATGTTAATAGTACTAGTTAGATATAAATAATGTTTCAACACAAATAGTGTGGTCGAAGATCCAATCAATTTGGAGACACGATAAGTAAAATATTGGTTACACAATGGGTACAAGTCAAGACTTGGCTCCTTCCAATAACAAAAACAATTAAACCTTTTATCCTAAGTACTTGGGGTAGGCTGTATGAATCAAAAGAAGATTACGCCAGGTCGATCACATGGATGATCCTTCTTCACTCATTCCTATTAAGCAATATGTCTTCACTATGGCCTTTAATGTCTATATTTTTTTTATCACCTCCATCCATGTTCTCTTTGGCATTCTCTTTGCTCTTTTAACTTATCCTAAATTGATAAGATCCACTCACCAAGCTGGTGCATCTGCAGGTCTATGTCACGTCACATATGACTAAACATCGTAAGTAGTTTTTTTGCATATTCCCTTACATGGGGTATATGCCTGCCTCAGGAAGAATATACTTATTTCTCATCTTATCTCTCTTATTATTACTATACTTTTAGTAAGCATGTGCACCTTTGCTGAACTCATTTTCTATACATGATGTCTTTTTATAAACCAACATTTTATACCATATAATAATGCTGGTCTACCTACAGTTCGGTAAAATCTTCCTTTAGGTCTTAATAGAAGATTACGATCATATGAAACTTCAGTTACGCTTCTCTATTTCAGCCCTCCAGTTTGAATCATGTGGTTGAGATCACTTTCAATCTACCCATCGTTTTGGATAATGGAATATAGGTGCCTAAATTAATTGCTAATTAGTATCTCTTACCGTCTAGTATTATAACACTATAATCCCGGATCCTCCGTTTATTGAATTTTCACTCATATTGCCTCCATAGCTTCAAATTGGTAGTTATCCTTGCTATCGTCTCGTCGACTAAGATAATATCATCGACGAATATCATGCACTAAGGTATCTCATTCAAAATAACTCTAATAAGCTCATCAATTATTTCGTGAATAAGAATGGACTCAATATAGATGCTTGATGCAATTCAATTGTGATAAAAAATTTACTTGTTCTTGTTAGGCCATTACAAGTTCTAACATTTACTACTACTTTATTGTAAATGTTTGATTATATTAATATTCTTAATGGGACTCCCTTCTTTATCAATATTTACCATAGTACCTCTATGATATCTTATCATAGTTTTTTTTTGAATTAATAAAGTTTATATGTGAATTTCTACTTATCTCTCGATGTCACTCTATAAGTTGATGAAGCAAATGAATAGTCTCTTTTGTCATTCACCACGACACGAATCCAAGCTGATTTTCTGATATCTTAACGATTTGCCTTAACATATGTTTAATACCATTTCCCACAGTTTCATGGTATGCACACGAGTTTTATTCTGCGATAATTACAACAACTCTGAGTATTGTCCTTGATTTAGGTACTATGGTATTCTTCCTACACTCTTTTGGCATTTTTTAGTTTGTCAAATCTCTTGAAGAGGTTTGTAAGTCATCTCACACCCATATTTCCTAGTTATTTCCATGCCTTCATCTTGACCAATAATTTTTTTTATATCATCCTCTTCAAAGCTTGTTTTAGTTTATATTCTTTAATTTTGTGTATGAAATTATGGTTCACAACCTGATACTAAACTGTAAGGTCACCAAATCTTTAGCAAAACTATCACTGTACAATTTGTCAACTTAACTCCTTCCAAATAGATGCAAAAGTTAATCCTTTCCATTCAAATTTAGTCATAAGCCATCTGGATAGAAATCCATTATGTTCAAGTTGACCACATCATTTAGACTGCTTAAAATTGAAAAATCGAGTAGCTGTAAATTTCCTTATCCATACACCAAGTATACATTTGTGATGTCAATTTTAGTCAGATATGAGCACCGAGCGAAATTGAAGTACATAAAGATTGGGCTCAGAATTAGGGTTAAGCTTAAGGGATGACTTCTGACTTCAAGTAACCTTCAGGGAGATTATTGTATAATAAAGAAACACTCATAAAAGATACGTCTACAGCGATATAACGGGATTCGATCTAGGTGAAGCTCGGGCCTACTTCCTCGGTGGAAGTGGCTGTTGGCGTGTGGTTTATTGCAAAATTATGGTTACAATCTCTCAATCTTTTTTTATCTCGTGACTGCAAAGAGTTTATGCAGGGAAGAAGAGATTATCATATGTCAATCTTTCTTGCAAGGAGGGATGCATATATAGTTATTTAATGATACAGCTATAGTTGGATGTGAACTCTAGTATTTCCTACAGGATGGATTTTTTTGCCTCGTAGGAGTTTTCTTGTTATAGCTGAATCCAATTTGCTTGTCTCGGAAAGATCCAGATTGAAGAATTCTTTAGTCTTATGGGCTTTGTAGGATGAGTAGATCCTCGTTCGATGGGCTTTCTTCTTGTGGCTTGGGCTGGTTAATTTATGAATATGTAATATCCCTCCACGCTTGAGTTCATTCTAGTGAGCTCTTGGAGTATCTCGTATCTCTTTCGAGTTAGTCTGCTTAGTAATCTCAAGGAGTTGCACTTCTAGGGCGACTTGCTTCAAGTTATTAAGTAGCTTTATTAATTACTGTCTTGATAAATGTGTGCATATTGTTATGATGGCTACGGAAGATCTAGTAACGGATGCACAAAAATTCCCTCGTGCTTCGCTCCTGGGCTCGTATTTTGATCACATGGTCAAAATCTGCTGTCAATATAGATACGAGTCTGCCTGATTTTATTGTTAGGGAGAAATGGTAATATCTGCTTTGCTGCCCTTCACTAGTTCTTGGATGCTTATAAGCTGATGGTGGAAGGTTGTTTCCATTTTCAATGGAGAAAACATCAATTTGAGGTGGATGGTTTAGAGAGCCATTACCGTCTGCCTTCAGAGGTACGGTGTCGCTGATGAGTGGATATCAGCTATTGCCTTGGAGCAGATATTTGATAAATTCTTTATTAGTTGTCTTGAAGTTTGGAGTAGGATATATGATTCTCAAGTGTTTCATTTTTCTCATACGGGGACAGCAAACGCCATAAATTTTGGTTGCACAAGATAAAAGATCTCATTCGTTTTCTGAGCAGCATTGCTCCGTAGGCATCGACTACCTAAGTCTTTATTTGGGGACTTCTAGGATATGAAATCCTCATGTGCCCAACCTGAGTATTGACAATTTGGAGTGAAAGGACTCTGGATCTGGAGCTTTAGTTTTCACATGTGGGCAATTCACTTTGGTTGGATGAGCATTTGGAGCAGAGATCAAACCTTCATCTGATTAGGATAGTTCAGCTTTGCCGAGTGATCATATTCATTTTTAAGTTGTAAATTGTCTTATAATTGTCATTGAAAGAATGCAAAGGTTGGCTTTTGTGTTTGATTCTGTTTAGTTGTTAAATAGCCTGATAGCAACTTGTATTTAAAATTGCTGAGTACTTTCAAGGGCGTATAGTCTAGTACCGTATTTTGTCTTGTTAGTTCGTATGGATCTTGTTAATTTCATGTTAGGATTTAGCTCAAGACTTGCCAATTATAAGAAAAGAAAGGTTGTGTAAGTGAAAATGACAAATTCGCAAAATCACACTTATCTAATCAAGCGAGTCGCGTTGATTCCCTGGAAGTTTTTCTAAGGCTAGTTGCCTTGGTGCTAGATACTTGATGACACATTGAATGCACTACGGTGGACCGTCTTTGCATACCTGTAATGTGTCTTGGGGTGATATTTTTTAGTTCCCTTGCCATAAGGGTATTCGATGTCGGCCTGTAAAAGCATGAGGACTCATCGCGGTTGTGCTATAATGCTAGGTACTCGTCTAGTGGCAAATTGTTTAGCCACGGTTGTACCATCTTTATCTTCTGCAGTGGTGCTTAGTAATGATCAAGTCCTCATAGGACTCGCTTTATTTTCACATACTGTTAGGTGGTTATTGACAAGATGAGTACCATTAAGGCAAAGGCTGTTCAGTACTGCTAGGTAGTAGAAGATTTTCGGAGCGAGTACCATTATGGAAATATTGTCGAGTACTATCAAGTGGTGGAAGATTGTCGGGGCTAGTACTATTAGGCAATGACTGCTGAGTATTGCTAGATGATGGAAGATTACTGAAGTGGATACTATTAGGGCAAAGATTATCGAGTGCTGCAAGGTGGAGCCTTTGAGTTTGGACTCTTGGGCCTAAACCGACTAGGTCATTGAAACTCCAGGTCTTGCAAGAAGTCTATTGGCATCAAGTTGGGTCTGCTGATTGGTCAAGTAGGTCTTCAGGTGTTAATCAACCTTCATGGCAAACAGGATTTGGATCCCTAATCTCTTGGTTTAGATATAGATTTCCTTGTACTACCTATCTTTGTCTAGAGGTAAGTTTCCTCATCCCTTAAAGAACAGCTTGAAGAAGTGGCAAGCTTGTGTCATGAGAACTTGGAGAGTTGATGAGTTCACGCCTATGTGACGATGGCATGTTGCCGAGCACTAATATGGTATATTCTGAGTGAAAAATATAGCTGATGGCAGGAATTGTCGAGTATTGTAAAAAAACTTAAATGTTCAAAAAATGAAATTATTACTTGAAGTTTTGTAGTGGAGTTGTGTCCAAGTTGGACTTGTTATAACTGCAAGTAGAAAAAGCTGACTTGACAATTTGGGATAGATTACTGGTTAGAGGACCACAAATCTTCACAGTAGGGGCATCATCCTTGTCCTGGCCCACATGAGGATGATCTGGTTGGGCCCCAACATCCTTTTTGACGAATTTCTTTAGGTGTATTGATGGATGAGCTTTCGATGTACCTATTTAATTGGATACATTCTTCGGTCATGTGACGAATATCTTTATGATACTTGCAGAATCTTTGGGGGTCTCCTTCTGGCTGCATCTTGAGAGGGCGAGGAGCCTGTGAAAGATTGTCCTTTTCGGATCTAGTTGAGGATATGAGTTCGGGAAGAGTTGAGAGAGTAAACTCACCCTTTTGATAGTTGTTGCGTTGGTGCTTCGGCGGTGGATTCCATTTTCTTTCCTGACCCCCTTTTTATAAGAGGATTCTCTGACCCTTCAGAGACAATATTTGAAAGCCATTGCAGACTCCTCTTGAGCAATGTGATTATCAATGCATTCAAATTCGTCTAGAGAGGCTGACTTGCACTTGCCTATGGAAAGCCTAAGATTAGTGTGGCAAACCCTGTTGACTAGTGTTGACAACACTATTTTGAGTGAACAGTTACTCCACCCTGGAGTCTTATGTTGAATCACTTCAAGAAGTCTTGAGAGAACTTGACTTTTTTTTTCAATGTTGAGGAGAGATACCATAGTTTTATTTGTATTCTTGCTTGTCGAGAATCGTAGGGTGTAAAAAATGATTGCTGGAGCTTATCAAGCTCCTCGATTGAATTAGGGAAAGATTGTTGTATCAGATATGTGCCCCTTTCTAAAGGGTCATGGCAAAAGCATGGCGCATGGCCTCGTTTGTTGTTCCTCGTAGATGTATAGCAACTTGATAGTTTGCAATGTGATTGAAGAGAATATTGGAGCTATCATATCTTATGCTCAAGTTAGTGAGTTGAAACTTAAATTAGCGATGGAGAATCGCCTTGCAGAGAGGTTTGCGGTAGCCGAATAGTTCGTCCAATAATACTTCGGATAGGAAGAGGAGGCTTCATTGTTTTGATCATCGTGTTTTCGGTTGATCTCATGAGATCGGAAAGCGAGAGGTTGATATTGCCCTCCCCTGGCGTCTTCTCGACACCTTTGCAAAGGATGGATTCATATGGGTAGTAAGGGATTTATGGATTGCCCGGATAAATTATGCCATCTAGTCTATCAGTATCAAGAATTGGAGCTGTGCCTGAATAATCGGGGAGTTTGGATTTGGCCCGGTGCAGTGTTAGCTGTTCACTCCAATTTATTTTGGGAAGAGCTTTTGTTTGCAGGCCTTAGGAACTTGTATTCACCATATATAGTGTGTTCTTTCCCACAGACAATACCAATTGTTGATGTCAATTTTGGTTAAATAAAATCATTGAGACAAATTGAACACACAGAGATTGGCTTCAGAATCAAGTCCTGAGCTATGCCAGGCTCAAAAGATGACTTCTGACTTCAAATAACCTAACTTGTAGAGAGTTTATTAAATAATAAAGAAAAATACATAGAAAAGAAACGTACAGTGCGATATAATAAGGTTTGGCCGAGGTGAATCTCGGCCTACGTCCTCAATGGAAGGTGGTTGTTTGTTGTGTATTTTATTGTAGAATCAGGATTACAATCTCAATCTATCTCATTTCTTCTCTTGTGATTGCAAGGAGTTTATGCGGGGAAAAAGAAAAGAGATAATCATATGTCAAGAAGTCAATCCCTCTCCTCATAGACAAGATATATATTTATAGTTATTAACGATAGAGTTATAGTTGGATCTGAACTAATGCATTTTTATGATATGAGATGTATTATGTTGCTTTATAAGAGGAGTTTCATTATTATAGCTGAACTCAGTTTTCTTGTCTTGAAAGGATCCAAGTTGACAAAGGATTCTCGAGTCCTATAGGCTTTGTGGGTTTGGTAGAGCTTTGCTCGGTAGGCTTTCTTTTTTTGGGTTTGGGCCAATTAATTTATGAATCAACCATAATGAAATGGATGAACAATGAAAAATAACAAAGAGATCTATGGTTAAAAATATTTAGAACTCCAAAAAACTGGTGTCATAGTTATAAAATATGTCGAAAGTCCTTGCTAAAGCCATATTTTAGTTGTAGCCACCCATTGAGCAGTGCTTCACTTCAGCCGAAACCTATGATATGGAGCCCTTGAGTTGCATTAGAATGCATTGAAATGTAAACTCAAGATGTTTTAGTGTAAAACGAGGTTTTAAATCTATGGCTCCATATGTTATCGGGTAATGGTTTATAATATTAGAAATAGGATATATCATATCTGATTCCTCAACTCCAATCGGATATTGGTGATATGTATCATTATTGGTCAATGTTTAAAAATTCAGTGTAAATTAGCATAAAATCACACCCAGTATGATAAACAGTAAGGCTAAAAAGGTTAACAGTTTGTCATGGGCTCCTTTGCTCAAGACTTATGAAGCATGAATACTTAAAGTGAGTGTCGTGTTTGTGTTGGATATGTATCTTATATCAATACTTGTACAACACTTACCTATACATATCGGACACATCATGTTGGATTTTAAAAACCTAAAAACAATCATGTCAGAGCTATATCCATTTTCAAAAAGTCATAGATATCGCATATCGTGATCGTATCCACTTTCAAAAAGTTATAGAGTTCGTGTATTGAGCAGCACTATAGAGTCGTACATTATCTAACACAAAAAATTCTTTTAGTATAAGAGAGATACTAAGCTAATAGGCTCCAAATGCCTTGCAAAGATAGAGTTTTCATATATTTTATTGAAGGTATTAGTTCATTGGGTTGAATTTGTCTTTTCAATATAATTATGTGATTAGATTTTATGTTTCAAATGTTTAAGATGTTTTTTGGTTTCTTTCTACTTCAAACACAAGTTTGGTACGCGTTATATAAATCACATGTTTAAATACATGTATATTTATGTTGTCATGTCCATGTATCCTACTTTTTTAGGATTTTCTTTATCCTCATGTCCGTATCATGCTGATTCTATGTCTTGTATCCATATTCATGCTTCCTAGCTCAGGACCTAGGGTGCGTCTTTAAAGGGTATGCATTCTTTCAGCTAGCAGAAATGCAGCCTGAGTGAAAGCTACTCTAAATTGCCCAGCAAAGTTTAGGCCCGTTCATTTAATATTCGCTTCTAATCATATTTTGGCATGGAATCTATTGTAAATTATTTTGTTATCAGAACCACACCTTACTTGACCCAATTAACTTAAACCCCTCAAAATAAGCAATCCTGAAACCCCAACTTAAATGTGTAGATCTCTCTCTCTCTCTCTCTCTCTCTCTCTCTCTCACACACACACACACACACGTTATTTGCGATCACATGGTGACCTCCCTTCCAATAACAGCAATCTCACTCTCTTTTGACTCGTATATCAAACCATGTTTTTCTACAATTTTCTCTAAATTTTTCTCATGTATCCTAATTTTTAGGTTTTCCCTACCTTCTTGATCTTCTTGCCCTGTTTTTTTTTTTATTTTGAAAAAAATGGATTGTACACTTTTGCCTCTTAAGCTCCACTAAAGCCAGAGTCCTGCTTTTCTTGCTTCTCACTTTCCACAAACTTGATCAGTGTATATAGGTTTTAAAGTTTTGGATAATAATCAGGGTTTGGATTAACTATTTGTCTACAACAAACTATTGATCTAAGCAGATTCTGCTCAGGTTTCTCTCTCTCTCTCTCTCTCTCTCTCTCTATATATATATATATATAGAAAAATTCATTTGGTCCTTTTATTTTTAGGCACTCTTAAATAATCTTTGATCAATTTGAATTATGTTGAGTTTCTCTGTTGATGGCTTATCATTAACTTTGGATTAGAAGGATTTGGTTTCATTCCCAGAAGTAGCCAAGTCATGCCAACACTAATCCATACCAGCTCTAATGCATTGGATGCCATCATAACTCCAAAGTCAAGAATGCCTTTGTGAGAGTGTTGTCAAGATGGGTGAACCTTCAGGGATGTCCTCATGTTGAGTAGCAAACCCCTGAAACTCTGGGATGGAGGATTTGCTATAAAAATTTCGTTGAGGCAAACAATTGCCTTTTTACTTTTATTTTCTGATATTTACTTTTTATGGTGACAAACACCATATTTGACCATTTAAGTGCATGATTTACCCGTATCTTTTTTTAATATAATGAGCCTATCCTCTCTATTTCTGTTTGTATTCAAACATATCAAAACCGATGCAAGAACAGAATATTAGGAGGACTCTTCCAACCAGACAAAAAATCTATAATTGTCAGCAAAGTTGTTTGTTTATTTGTTCTTTATTTCATTGAAAATAGATATTTCTATATTATTTATATTCTATAAATATAGAATATTTGAAAATTTCATTTGCTGCGAGCTTGATTGTCATGCTCTAAAACTACCCTTGAAGAAGCAGGTTAATGATCATTTTGCATATGAATCAAGTGATTGAAAATATCTTGTTTAGAATTAAAAAAAAAAAAAAATTAGTTTCATAATTTTTCATCCAAGGATAGTTTGGAGATAGATACCATGGTCAAGAACGTAATCATGTATTCAAATAGTTGTTCGGAATTAACCATTTTATATTTGTTTGTGACTGTTAAGGATCTGATAACTGATTGGAATTTTGTATTATGCATTCACATTTAACCACTTAGATCTTTTGAGCATAGTAGATTTTTTTTTTTTTTTAATTAAATACTATTGCTCTCAAGAAAGGTGACGACGTGAAGTCTGTATTGTCCATATTTTAGTAGCTTAGGGCAGGGGTTTGGGTATATATTAGCATAGTTATACAAATTCTGCTACTTATATGATAACTTTGTTGTTTAAACTAATACAGAAAGATACTTGGAGTGAGGAGGAGGACATGATTCTAATCCAAGCTCATTCCGAGATAGGAAATAAGTGGGCGGAGATTGCAAAACGTCTTCCTGGGCGCACTGAGAACTCTATTAAGAACCACTGGAATGCAACCAAGAGGAGGCTGTTTTCTCGTAGGAATTGCAAGAACTCCAAGCATCCCAAATCTGGGTCCCTCTTGCAGAACTACATCAAGAGCATAACCATAGCTTCAACATCAGTGCTGACAACTGAGGAGCAAAATAGTACGCGTAACGAAGAGTGGAAGGGAGTGGTTGCTTCTTCAAGCATGCCACCTATGAGTCTCACTGGGAATGCAACAACTGACTTTGGCCAGCCGAGCAATAATCGTCTGGCCCCTGCTTGTCATTTTTATAATGCTCCTGATGTTCTTGAGATGGCAATGGCATGGGATGCCACAATTCCTCCACCATTGATGCCTACATCTCCTGAAAATGTGAAAACAGAGATGGATTTGATGGAGATGATCGCTCAGAATAACATCCCTCGCACTACCTTTTGAATCGTGCAAGTTGGAACGTGTTTCCACTTGCACAATATATGGAAGAAGGATCTCGAGTTAAAAATTCCAGAAGACTGAAACAAATTTACTAGGATGGTGATATGACGAAGAGTATAATGCATGACTATTTATCTTTTTTAATTTCCTGAACTCGGCAACTTGTCTTGCTCTGAGCTTGCAAGGCTGCTTGTGGAAGACCATGATAGTATGGTGGGTGCTAACTTGCCTATGGCATCCTTTTTCAGAAACTTTAGTAGTTTGCTTTTGTTATTTTATCATCTTCTTTCTGAAACTTCTTAGTTTGTTTTTGAAGTTTGGTTTCAGTACCCTATGTTAGATTGCTACTTTTGATTCTCCTTACTGTTTGTGTATTTGTGCAAGTAGTGAAGGTTGAAAATTGTGGATATTTCTTGCTTTTTGAACAATTCTATCCAGTCTCACATTCTGTCCTGTAGGTAGTGAGAAGCCAAAATGTGACTGGTTGAAGCACCAGATGTGTGCATGCAAGTCTCAGGCATATCGGTATTAAGTTCCTGTTTAGTGATGTTGATGTCATTTCTGCATCTTCTTCTGTTAATTAGTTTTATATCCTCTTTCATTTGTTGTTAGGATATTTGAGAATACATCATTCTTGTGTATGCTGCTTGTGTGTTGGACAAGTTTACTCTATGAGAGGAGGAGAGGCTATGCTTATCTGAGGAGGGCGATATTTACTTGCGAGACTGTAGTCCGACAAGAGGAGAGGACATGATAGCGGACCGGGAGTAGGATGGCTGATTTGCCTATTGTAATCATGTTTTGTTCGGTGCATTTTGGATCTTTTATCTGTACTTTTGAGATTGCTTGTTGTAGAGGCATAAACCCAGCCTTCCCTATATGGCTATCCTTGTGTTTTTTTTTTGCTTATTTCGCTCTTACTATGTACTGGGTTCTATTAACGACGCCAATGGAACACAGAAGTTCCGTTCTGTAACAGAATGGGTTATATTTGTTTGGTTCATGGAGCTGCTGGAACTTGACACAGATAAGTGGAAGTAGATTATATGTAGTATTTTGTGAGTACCCTTTGTTTCTGATAAATGGTATGTTTCATTATATTATATTCTCTGAAGGAGCAACAACAATACTTGGTGTGAGTATGCAAGAGGGCTGGGTGGAGTTTGCGTATCGATAGCGTTAGCATTAACAACTGTGACAGAGAGAGGTAAGACCACCTGCTTCCATCTTGAGTTTTCGAGTGATCATGATATGGTGCAGATAAAGGGATCCAATTGCTGCTGAAAAGTATTGAAATCACTCTTGAGGGAATAATTTAGTCTCTTTGCAAATCCTTCTCCATCTTCTGGACATTTTGCACACAACAATGAGCCCTTCAGACTACGGAGGGGACTTGAAATCTTCCTACAAGTTGCCATCAGGTTTCTGCCAGTGGTTCAAGGACAGTTAACAAAAGAGAGCTGTCATTGACGATAAAAGTAGAAACAATACGTTTTCACCAAGCAAAAGTAGTGTTACATCGTTTGCTACTGTTATAACCGTTATGTTGTTTTGTACCCCCCAATATCTATGTACTACTATTACGGGACGAAACTTAGCATAACTAGTGATTTCTTCAAAATAAAATCGATATCAATCCCAAAAAAACTTAAGTCCCATTGATATGTCCAATTCAGTTAGCAGCAACATACATCATTTTGCATTTTACGGTTGGATTTAAAAAGAAAATAATAAAAACTGTTGATAAATATTGCGCGCTCGGGTCACGAAAACATATTACAACAATCCTTACTTGAAAGCAGGCAGCATCAAGAAGCTACTGTAATTGGAAATGTCAATAACCCTCATGAAGCCTTTGCCTTGATATTCTTCACTCTTGAATACAGGAAAACTCCAGCCAATGCAAGACCCGTTCCTGAAACCAAACATCCATCAAGAAACTATATTCTAAAAAAGATGATTCATTAGCCAAAAATGGAAAAAAAAAAAAAAAAAGTTACATATTAAATCCAAACTGGAGAGGGATCAATGCAGTGTTATAAGAGAAAAAGAACGAGTTACCAAGAGCGTTGATGAGTGATACTGGGGTCCTGAAGAAGAGAACAGACGACACTATTATCACCACTCGCTTAACACAATTGCCTATTGAATGGCCGAGAGGCGAGACCCTGGCCAGAACCATATAAGCAACCTGCCAGATTCAAAGATGATGATTATATCAGATGAAGGGAAAGATTTTACATCTGCAAAGTAACTGTTGATGCGTATGAATTGAATATCTCTAGAACCAAATTTTTTATTCCAAAAAAATTTAAGGTTGTAAAATAGATGCAGAGTTCATTGTTGATACTAGCTGATACTCTTAAAGTCAACTTACAGCCATACTTGCACGTGTTAATTCTTGAGTATAGGGTGATTTAGTATATTTGATACATATCGAACATCATATAGTTACTGGATGATTATTATGATGTAAGCAATATCTGGAATTTTTCCTGAACACAATGGAGCCAGGTGAACCGCTACCCATCGGCCCCCACCATTAGACAACGATTCCACCAGCTTTGCTCGAGTTGAAATTTTGCCCGATTATTGATTGTGCGGTGTGGAGTACTATGATGATTTTTGTTAAATTTATTAGTTATAGTAGTGTGAAATATAGATAGATTAGGGCTTGAAAAACATTTTAGATTTCGGATTTGAGAAGAATTTAGGGGATTTATTCACTTTTCTGAATGCTATACCTAATGAGGAGTTTATGGGCTAGAATTGATGCTTGAATTATGGGATGCTTTTAGGGAAAATTTAGGGCTCCAGAGAACTGCCAGCTGATAACCAAGACCGCCAGCCAGCAGTTCTTTAGGTTCCAGAGACAATGAAATTTGGCTAGAGAAATTCCTTTAATAATTAAATTTATTTGACAACATCATTGATTCTAGATAGTATTTATAATGAGGATTGGTTAATAATCGAGTTAGGGTTTTGAATTTCTGTAATTGAGATGCTACTTAGAATTAGAGTTTCATCTTCTTAGGGACGAGAATAATATGTAACACCCATAACTAAACCTTAATAACCTTGAGCGTGATACTTGATAATAAACTCTAAATGATATGCATGCATGGTTTATGTATAACACTGAATATACGATTTACCTGATAAATGATATGGATAAATTGTTACATGACATGATTAATTTCATATATAACATGATTAATTTCATATAACATGTTATATAACATGGTATAACACTGAATATACATACGATTTACCTGATAAATGATATGAATAAATTGTTATATGACATGATTAATTTCATATATAACATGGTATGCGTTATTTGCTATTGACATGATACATGATAAAGATATGTGATACTTGGTAACAATATATAATATGATTATTTACATGCATGACACCTGTTAATGAGATGACTATTATACCAGCATGACGAATAAATGATAAGACATGGATATAAACGTGATTACATGACAAGGAAATAGAGTACAATGTTATTATGTATACAGAGTACAATAATAAATTGTTAATGGTATCATGATTAATTGAAATGGACGTATACACAATAATGAATAAATCATGTTATGATATTTTTATAAAGTCATGTGTATCATGTATTATGAATTCAGAAAAACTATCTGAAGGTAAGAACCATATCATATAAAGAACAATATAAAGTTAAGATCGAGATTTTTTTTTTACTACAGTGGCCTGAGTGATACTGATTAAAAAATGATGATTAATACCGAATGATATATCTAATACTGTAATTATAGTATAGGGTGTAAATGGTAATACCTAGTGGTATAATATGGTTCAAAATCATGCGATTGAGGTCGGGATCTGGACAGAACTTATATGATAATAGGGAATAAAATTGTCTTATCCGTCAATACAGTTTCCATAATTAATACAGATGATGACCGAGACTTGAAGAATACATGTTCAAGATACATTTATTATCTATACCATTCACATTATTTATTTACACCATTCACATTATTTATTCATACTTGACTACTTATTCATATTTATATGATCACAACGCACTTTGACACAAGCATGTTCACATAAACGGGACTATGTGAGTATGCCATTTCTCTCTTTATATATTACTTGCTGGGTTACCTCTAGATTCCAAACCCAGGTTTTGCCAACATAGAAGGGGAGTCAGCACCGACGAGAGATCCTTATTTCCTTAACAAGGCATAATGACAGCAAGAGACGTATCTAGACTTATGATCATTGTATCTAACTTTCATATTTTCTTTTGTTCGAACATTGTTCTTTCTTTTGACTTTTTTGTTGTATAAATCCATAACATTGTGCCCTAATCAACTCTAGTTATATAATGAAATCTTTTCCATTCCAAATATGTTATTTATTTATCTATTATGACGGTAGTTATGGTTATTTCAAGATCACATACTTGTTGGGAAGTCTAGTACAATGTACATGTTTCCTCCGTCTTGGAAAGTAGTTGAAAAACAGGGCCATCATGTTACTTACTAATTTAAATTAAGCCTATGAATAAATAATCGTTTGTAGAAATCCTCAAATTTATCAATATGAATGTTTGATCTTCAAAACATGAAAATAAATTGAATTAATGCCTAATCTTCTCGCTCTCCACCCTCAATGTTGCCATTCACTACCACCACCTTTATTGTTGCCTCGTTCATCACTTTTGCTCATGAAGGCTATCAGGGAGGAAAGGAGCATGAGATAAATCGAGGCCCAATCCATTTTCATTACAGTTCAACTTCGGGTACATGAGTTAATCAAGTAAGATGCGAGTCTTTAATTAGGGAAAGAGGTTCTAATATTGGCTGATATCGGCCGTTAAGATATTGCTTGATATAATAGTAAATCAGTTGATACCTCGAAACATGTGTCAAGAACGATATATGGTTTTAAATGAGATACATCGTATCGGCTAAGGATATTTTCTCGAGATATCGGCGAATAACCGATATCTCGGAAAATATTTAAAACATTGTACATATGACCAATATCATCTCCATTTTCAAGGTACTCGATACAATATCGATCCCAGAAAATAGATACTAATTTTTTTTTTTTATATTCTCTGATGGCTTATATGAAGCATTGAAGCAATACTACCTCCTCCTTTTTTTAGATATTGCCTATTTTGATAACATAGACCATCAACAAATACCTTTTATTGCAGTTTTCTATCTTTCTAATGTTTTTTCAATTGGCTTCCTTTCTTAATAGCCAGCTTCTACACCAAAAACCCTCCTCTATTTTTAGCTTTGAACAAGTACCTACAAAATCCTTATCTTAACTAATTCACATTTATTTATAAAGCTATTAGTGTATCCCCCGGTCTAATCCACCCTAAACGCATGCTTCTAGTCATTTTTTATTTACTTACTCACAAAATAAGTTAAAACAAAACAGAAGCAGAAGACTTCCCTTGCCCCCACGTTTGCATTGTTGAGAAGAAGGGATCAATTGATTTCTTCATCCATTGCATATGCTTCTGTAGGTGGTTCACAGCATCAGAACTCTCCCCTTGCCTTTCTTCCCGTCCCCACAGAGCTTAATATTCCCTTCTTTGGTCTGTACTTATGCTTCTCTTTCAATCCCATAAATATTCCCCTATCAAAGAAATTCAATCGACATCCTTTAACTGAATCTATTCAACAATTGTTTCCAAAAGAATCGAACCCTCGAAGGCTTCCATTTCAAACTCATCCTCTCAACTTCATCCGACGATCACCCAAGCACATAATATCTAGCTCCATAAACTCCATTTGTTTTTCTTTTTACATGAAATACAGCAAAAATGTTCACCCAAATTCCTCAAGAAACTCCATTCATAAGTCATCCTTGTCTAAATATTTCCCAAACATTATACTATCTTTGTCAGGAAAGTGCAAAGAATGAAATATTACCTGTTGATAAACATGAAAACAGAGACCAGCAAGTATGGATCTCGTATATATCTCCCTCGCACTCAAACCCTACATGCCAGGAGCGGAACATACATAAACTCAATTTCATAAGCAATAATAAAAGTACCGTGAAGCCACATTGTTCCCCGAATTAAAACTCACAGCAGATTGTATATAAGATGGAGTGAAGTTGATGCCTTCGACAATTAGAGCTACAGGAACCGACAGAAAAAATGACATGATCGTTATGATCGAGAACAGCGTTATGTTGTCCAGAGATTCCTGTAGAGAAACATTGCCGATCATGAATCACATTACAGAATGTTGATAGAACCAAATTGCCCATAATTTAAGAACAATGCAACAAAAAAAAAGAATACAAATGAAGAAGTGGGCCAGCATCCATTTCTTCTCAGACAAAGTACCTCCTTATCGGCCATGATTTTTTTGCTCAGCACGTTGCGGGATTGGTATGTAAGATTGGAAGCCATGGCACTCCACAACCCCGCCCTGTTTACCGACACAGACAGGATGCACGAATAGTGAACAGAATGTATCAATTTAACATTTTGGCATTTGCATATTAAGCTTATCCATTGACAGTACAACTATTAGTAATGTGAATAGATTTGAAATGCTTACCAATTAAAAGAAGCTTCGGTCAGGGATGCTAATGCAACACCACCTACAATCGGCACAAGAGAAGACAATACCCAAATGGTAGGAACCTGCATATTTATATATGTAGGCATCGGGCACCAAGGGACATCAGAATGCAATCAAGTAATACAAAATTGAAAGATGAAGCGTTCACCTCTCCAAGGAACAACGCAGACAGTACGACGGTGAAAAAGGGCTCCATAGCTTTGATGGTGTGGGTGAAGGAGACGGCAACTTTCCCGAGGCTCATGTTAGTGAAAAGGTTTCCCATTGTGTGCACAATGGCCAGAGGAACAATTGCCATAAGCTTCATAAAACATAAAACATAAACATAACTAATTGACAATGGGAAGATCTATATAAAAATTTACATCACACATACCTGAGATGAAGATATGTTAGGTTTCTTGTACAAGTTTGTCGACCACATGGCGAGAACGAAGAGAGTCCCGATTCCGAAATGGAACGCGGAGATGGTTAAGGGGAACGGGTAAACATTAAGAACCTGCAAGAATTTCAATAGGGTTGACAAACAAATGAATCCAAGAATTTGAAGAGGATTGAGAAACAAATGAATGGTTGATAGAGGGTAGATACCTGTTTGTTGTAGATGCTGAAGTAAACGTTGAAGAGATACCACAAGCCGAAGAGAGCTCCGAGGTACAATACACTGGCAGTGCTGTTTGCAGGTTTGGAATCAAAACTAATGTTATTATCGCTTATTCCTCCTCCACCGGCGATCTTAGCGGTGGCCTGAAGGAAAAGAGGGCGATCCCAATTTGACGACGAAGAAGAAGAATTTCTAGTTCCATTTCTAGATCCAAGGATAGATGTTGACCGAAGAAAGACGGATGATGATGATGATGATGGATGATGGGACCCAAGTTTGAGATTAGGAAGAGAGAGAGGATGAAGAAGAGATCTCCTGCTGCTGCTGCTGCTAGAGGACGAAGCGCAGGCTCCTGCTCCTGTTGCTGGATTCTGAATCATCATCGTCATCATTATGTTGAGTAATTACTACTAGTTAATTACTTTTGTTATCTCTCTCTTTCTGTCTCTTTCAAAACTTTTTGTTTTTTTTTTTTTAATGTTGGAATGGACTGTTCTATGGATAAGGAGCAGCAGCGCAGCCGGCTAGAGTGGGTTCACTGTATCGGGACCTATATTTAGAAAAGTGGAAATTCTAAATGCACACCATACTTTTCTTAGTGAAAGAGCACCACATGTTTTTTTGAAACCTGACTTTCTTTCTCAGCGAGCAACGTGCCATTTTCATCTTTATTCTCGTAACCACCCAGCGAACCCACTCCCTCTTTCTCGGAAATTTCTAGGTGGCACAGCTTTTTTCCTAGTGAGTCCAGTTAAAATCTTCTCTTTATTTACTATTTTGCCATCAAAATTCTTGACCAAAATTGTTCCTCTTTCACCCATCTTTCATCCTCCTAGCCATTCGGGACTGTTAGCCCGGATGGATAGGCTTGATCCGGACTGGTTAGTCCGGATCAGGCCAATCCATCCGGGCTAATAGTTCGGAATGACTGGATCTGATCAGGGAGAGGGAGGGGGAGGGAGAGGGGGAAGAGGGGGGAGGCGGGGTGGAGGAGGAACCAGAGGGGGAGGGGGAGGGGGGGGTGGATGGAGAGGATTAGGGCGGGAGAGGGGGGCGATGGAGCTGGGAGCAGAGGTTGAAGAGGAGATGGGAGGGGGAGGTTGGGGGAGGAGGTGGCGCTACTGTAGATCAATCGGAGAGGAAAGGAGGGTAGTATGGAAATATTGGTGTGCTCACTAGAAAAAACCCTTTCTTTTCTAAAGTGAGAATGTGCTCACTAGGAAAAAACCTGTGCCCATCTAGAAATTCCCCTCTTTCTCCCTTAACTTCTTAGAAAACCTCCCCTTCTGCAACTCTTTCTCCCTTCAAACTCCCCTCCGGATAGAGTTCTGCCCCCTCTTGTCGCTCCGCACTCAAAGTCTCAAGCGACGACCAACCCCGAATAGCCCTCTGCACTGCCTTGCTACTCTACCCGCGCACTGTGAATCTTCGTTTCCCACACCGTCGACTAGCTGACTATCGCCACCCCTGCCAAGATTTGATTCCTCTCTCCTTTCTCTGATCTCATGCTTATCCCCTTTGTATATCCTTGTTGCTACTAGGATTTTTGTTGATTCCAACATGCAATTTTGTGTAGGATTTAGAATTTTATTGCTTACTTGTGTATAAAATCAAAATTTAGAGAATTTGAAAGTATTTTCTGTCATATACATGGATGTGAATTTTTTTGGTTTTGGCTAAAATGCATACTCAATTTGTTAAACCAATTTGGCAAGCCTCATATGTTGAAAAGTTGTTAGAGTTCGTTTGATGTGTTGAAAGAGACACAAGTGATTGGAATTCACTTACTCTAAGAACTTTAGAATTTTCAAGATGATATATTGGAATGTAATGATATTGTAATTTTTGAAATTGTGGTTTAATATATGTTGCATAATTTTCAGATGGATCAAATTCAGTCATGTCGAATTAGACCAACAATATCGAATCAGAGGAAGAAAACTGTCACGCAGCTACCGAACAGATAAGCAGCATCTAATTAGAGGAAGAAAACAGTTACGCAGCTATCAAAAATTCAAATTGCTCGAGAAATCGAAGATGAACTGGTCGCATCACATGATACAACAAACATCGATGTTGGGGGCTCAGAAGAAGAAGTTCCACTACCAACGAAGGGCGGACCAGTAGACCTGTCAGTTTGGAGAGCTATGTGACACACGTTGCATACTTCATTTCTAAACAAAAAAAAAAGGTACATATACATAAATGTGAGTGTTTATAAGTTACATATTTATATTTATGTAGTTTGCTCTAACTTAATAATTACTAATAGGAAAGAGAATCGTTGCGATGCATCAACCATACGAAGAAAATAGTTGCATAACCGCTAAGGTTGAACCAGCCGAACACATGGTTTGTGGAGCTTATAAAAACCTCATTGTTGCACCCACTAGTTGTTTGTTCTTACAATTATACAAGCAGTGTTGAGATCCCAACATTCGTGAAAAGGTGGCATCCAGAAACGAATACTTTCCATATACCTCTAAACATGGAGATTCATCCAATTTTGCCAATTTTATATTCTTGTTGTCTATCTTTGTTAATCTCTCCTCAACCAACAATGTATTTTTCTTTTCAGATTTGCAAAAAAAAAAAAAAAAGAACCTCAAATAAATTCTAGAGAGTAATGCAACTAATAGGATTAAAATTTTTAGGGGGATTTAGGATTTCCAAGAATATAATATTTTTCCTTTTGTTGTATTTGGGTTCACGTGATATAAACGTTTTCTAATGGGTTTGAGAGCGAAAATCGAAGAGGATGATGAAGAGGATGAAGTTCACTAGGGAAAAAGGAGAGAGAAAGTGGAGGGAATGGTACTCACTAAGAAAAAAGAAAAGAGAAAGCGGAGGAAATGATGCTCACTAAGAAAGAGATGAGAGTTTTTTGTCAAAAAAATTTAGAGCAAATTTGTAATTACTCTTATGTTACCTTACTAAGAAAAGTGTGGTGTGCATTTAGAATTTCCCTTACAGAAGGCAAGTGGATGATATTTAAATAACTCTCTTACTAAATTTGTTATGGGAAAATCTAAGTGCTTCTAACTCTTTATCAGAGTACATCTACTATAAAAGTAAAAAAATATAGATTTTTCTAGATATACTCTTTTAGATTTTTAAATTATTTCATTAATTGCTTAATTTTTTATTTTTAGATTAATTATAATAACTACAATGTATTATTACGAGTGTATTGTTAATACCCGTTACAACAAAAATTCACATTTCACATACTTCTTTTTAAATTATTCAAATTAAGTTTCCACCAGAATCTAAAACTTCTTACAAATTGAAAAAGAACATAGAGGCACATCATGAACAAGAGAACT